>CATIWC010000741.1:0-193904 GCA_948472305.1 Vicia faba | reverse complement strand
TTGAATAGTTATTTTGGCGGATTGATGAGCATGTTGATGTTTTTACCCTACTATTAATCATCTATGCTGTATTTATCAGGTATAAACTTCTGGTAAAGATGCTGTAAGTTCTCACCACAGTGGATGTACATAACTTCTTGGATCAACTTCATTCCAGGGGAAGTTTGAGGGCAAACATGTGAATGACGGGTCCTTCCATTGATGTTTGGTACACAAGAGTTGTGGAACATGGCTGAGAACAAGAGCATGACAATTCCTGCGACAACTCCTTCAAGTTGTGGAATTAAGTATCACACATTTATTGATCTAATATCTCTCTCTCTCTCCCCTATTAACATGTTGATCCTAGAAGTTTTGGTCCTGCAAGTTTTGATTCTTTTATAAACATCTTGATCCTGAAACTTTTGATGACATTGATACTTACTCTATTGCACTTTGTTTTGTCTTACTTCAGCCTAGCACCTGTTATTTTTGGGCATTTAACTATGCGCTTAATCTTTGAAAATGTGTCAGTATGTTCTTCAATGGAGCAATGATGTGCCATATATTGCAGGTACATATGGAGAATATGAGCAGGAAGGAGGACTTCCATCTCCTCCTTTAGACGACAGGGCTTTCTGTGTTTCTCAACCCGATGTAATAGAGATCTCTTAGAGAGCCCTGCATACCTTTCTTGATACTTGATGGAGTATCTGTTACTTACTATACCTTCCTTTCGGCCAGAATATACTTGACAATACCTGATTTTCTATTGTGTTGTTTAACAACAGCCGTGCTGCTTTTGCAGGTCATCCAACTTGGTGCTGTCAAGTTTATTTCATTGTTATTTTCCACAACAGATTGTGTCCAATAATTTTCATGTGAAACCACATACTTTGCTTCTGATTATCAGGAGGTTTGATTTCTTGCGTACAATCATTGTTTTTTGTCAATTCTTTAGTGCTTGCTTTTGATAAAAAGCTTTGGAAAATTTTGATGCTCATTTGAAATGTTACAGATCCCACAAAATTCAAATGGACTCATTGAGTATAGAACACCTCATTTCTAGCTGTAGTTGTGAGAGAATAGAGGTCAGTTACGTTATGTCACAAATTTTTTTATCACGTGTTACTGATAATGAGACACTCTCCATCTCTGTTTCTCGCAACTGATAGACGATGACAGCTGGACGTGATTGGCATCGATGAAGCTCAGTTCTTTGACGACCTTTACGATATTCCTTTATTTGGGAGTACGCTTGATTTTGGTAGGTAGGTTCTTCTGACTTTTTTTGTACATCATATTTTATCAAACGTGTTTTGGTGTTTTATCAGCAGAATAATGCTTATGAGCATACTTTTGAACATGTATCACCTGAAGGCACCGACAAATTGGGTAGCTCGTACCACTACAACCCTATTCTTTGTGATTATTTTATTAATCGGTTACAATTTATACAGTGTTGGAAATCATATTGTCAAAGTAGAGGATGATTTTCATGAAATGGAGGAATTAAAAGTTAGAGTTGAAGCAACTGATGTTGCCAAATCACAAGTACTTATAAATGAAGTGCTTGACCGAGCTAGAATCGAAGCTGGAAAATTAGAGCTAGAAGCGGTTCCATTTGACCTTCGTTCCATACTCGATGATGTCCTTTATCTCATTACCTTTTAGTAGTAACTTACTTTTTCATGCACTTAGAATATAACCAACTAACTACAATGCTTGGTATTACCTCAGATTACCAAGGATACTAATTTCTTTCATGTTGCTATGCACTAGGCACAAAAAACAGTTGTTCTGCCACCATACGATGGTTGTTGCTAATATTGGATCATCTTCTTCTTCTAGAAGTTAACATTGGATAAGCCCCTCCCACATCCACAAACAAGATAACTTATCCCAAGAACTCAAACTGATTTATCATTAATTCAGATCACTTTGACTGGATTAAATGAGATAAATTCTCTTCAATGGTTTAGAGTCTACATGTATGTACATCTGCAACAGATGAAAGAAAGAAGCAGATAGTAAAGACCGATGGCATGTGGTGTGGGATGCTGAGAAGGCTTGATAATGAAATTTATGATGAATTCCATGAATGACGACATTGGCTCGAAATATATGTGCTGCCAACCAGTCAAGGACTTTGGACTAACATGAACCAGATGTACTCAGATCAGGGCTAAAAAACTCAAGTTTATGATGGAAGTGTCATGCCCTCAAATTGCCCAACTGATATTACCAATTCATTCATTCATTTTTACTGATATTAGTGTTATTATATTTCTTTGGTTAAATTAATTTTTATTACACTAATTATTATTTTAAAAATACTAATTAGTTGTTTCTAGATATAATAGGGTTCAAACAGTAAAAGGGGTGTATCGTCTCTAAATGGACCATCAAAATTTGATGGTCTATTAAGTTTATAAAAAATTAGAGAGGGGCGTATTTAATATTTTGATTTCAGTCCATTAAGGGTTTGTCTAATAAACAAAGGTGTGTTGGTTACAAAGAGGGGTACGCGTGTGGAGTATCGACGGTCCATTAACAGTTTTTAGGCCCATTAAGAGTTTTGTGATCCATTTCGAAACAAATAATGAAAAGGGGGTGTGGTTAGAAAATTTGGATGGTCCATTAGCTCTTTGTTTTTGAATTACAAAGGGGTGTGTTTTGCTGGAGAAGGGTCCATTAGAATGTCAGACCCAATTGGGGAATGGTTGACCAAAGTCAACATTTCAGGATTATCATTTTTATATTATTTATTAATTATTATTAATAGTATTATTATTAACATAATTGGTATTATTAATGTTATTACCAATATTATTATTAATATTATCTATTCTTTAATTTTATTATTGATGTTGACTGAGTCAACCAAATAGGGATGAAACCCTAATTTACTCCCAGCAGCGCCTTGTTTCTCTTCACTAAACAAGCCAAAAAGCCCAAGAAATAACTATTGTACAAGTTAAATAAAATCAAATCTCAAACAATCAAATCATATACAAAATCAAAACAAATCAAATATTACAATGAAATCAAGTATTTACAATTAATAGAATATGATCGTATCAGTTACAATACAAATTGTCCAAAATTATATCAGTTATAGAATCAAAACTAATCTAATTTACAACCAAATCCGAATAATCTGAATCAAATCCCTAATTCTTCAATCATCTAAAAATATAATGATAATTACAATCTAAGTCTTCCTAATTACTAATTCAATCAGCAAATCTGTAACGACTAATCATACAATATCTCCTCATAACTTATCTAATTTAAGGCCTATAAAACCCTAATGCTAAAATCAAAAAGAGGGAAGAAAAGATAACAGAGGAGAAGAAGCCCTGAATCAACCTTCTTGCTTGAGATCTGAGTTTCAATTTCTAAAACCCTATATTTGTGTTGCATCATCATCGTCGCGCCATCGTTACACCTGCGAGCATAAGAAAAGGAAGAGATCAGTAGAAGCGAAAGGCAGACAAGGAGAATTAACAAAAACAAGAAGATTCACGGGAAGGATCAAGTAAGCCTAACACTTAGCTTAGTTAAAAGATGTTGTTGGTGGTGGTTGCAAATCGCATGATTGAATTTGATTTCTTGTTTTTGGGAAAATCGGGGACTTAGGGTTAGGCTTTGGGGTTAGGGTTCATTACAGTTCTTATTTAGGGTTAGAGTTCATCAGGGTTGGATTAAGGTTCTAATGATTTTTGGTTTCTAGGTTTTGGTTTAAGTTAGGGTTCTTCACGAACCCTTAGGGTTCATACATGAACCCTAGAGTTTGTAGGTTTCTAGGTTGGGTTGCTCCGTGTTTCTGGGTTCGGCATGAAGAATGTATGAATGTTCATCAATTTTTGGGTTACACATGAACCCTGACGGTGGTTTTGGTTTGAATATGGTGGTGGCTTGGAGAAGCCGCTGACGAAAGTGATTTCCGGTCGGTTGCGCCCAAGGCGGAGGCGATTTCTGGTGACGGAAATCTAGAGAGAAGCTGGAGCTTCTCTCTCTAACCTCCAACAAACGTTGTTTGATTTTGTGTGTGTGTGTGTGCGTGAGAGAGAGAGAGAGAGAGAGAGAGAGAGAGAGATAGAGAGAAAGAGAGAGAGAGAGAGAGAGAAGAGAAAAATGGGCCTCAAGCCCGAAGAATTTCGTTTATAATCACTCTCAGTATCCTATGCGTCACTCCTACTGTGCACCCTCATCCCCTGTCCCTTTGATCGTCATCAAACGCTCCTAAACCGCACATCCATCATAACTCCATGATCTCGCCCACACTCTGTCCAACGGATCAAACAAAATTGTTTTGGGCCAAGCCCGTTCTAGTCACACCTTATGTTTTACTTCATCAACTAAAAATTCGTACCCCCTACGGTACTGGGCCAAGTCTAACATCTGGACTTGGGCCCTTAATTCCTGCACCTTCAGTTTTACTAAAGTGTTGTAAAACAACACCCCCTGCGTTTTGGGCATAAATCCAATATCTGAATTTAGGGCCCTGTTAATTACACCCCAGCCTTTTACTAACAAACTGTTTTCGCACCCCCTGCGTCTTTAATTAAAATCAATTTATTTTTGTAACTTTATTTATTTATTTATTTATTTATTTATTTTCTATTATTTTGCACAATTGATATTTTTAATATTTAATATATTTATAATAATAAATTATAATTTTTTTTAATTCATATTCTTTTTAAATACTAACTGTGATACGGTGGGAGAACTGACTTGGGATTTTACGTTTGTGTTCGCACTTGTTCGGTTTAGCAAGAGTCGCCACCGACTTTTTATTTTATCTAAAAGAAATGTCAAAAAGCACAGGGAAGACCTTTGAGATGTTTTCTTGGGTTCGGGGGGTAGATTATGAAAAGGGAAGGTGCTAGCACCCTTTTCATCCACGGTTATCCATGGGCTCTTAGTTACTTGTTTTAGATCACTTGCCTTTGCTTTTCAATTGTTTGAAATGGTGCTTTGTGTGTGTGGTTTTGAAAATATTTTGAAAAAGATGCCTTGTCTAGGCAACCTTTGTAATGATTCTTGTTTGAATATATACAAAGGTGTGTGTCTTTTTGAGAAGATAATTCAATGTTTTGAAAGTTGTTTTGGAATTGTGTTGAAGTTGTGTTGTGAAGTGTGTTTGAAAAATGGCAAGGATGTTTTGCAAGATTTTTGATCAAGTAACTAAGAGTTGTCTACCCTATTTTACTCAAAGATCTTTCTTATGTTTTTAACCCTTTTAACAGTGTTATTTCACCATTGTATTTGGTGAATAACCTTGCGTTAGGATGTTAAACAAGACAGGCGCGGGTCATCGTATACAATCATTGAAGGCAACTTGTGAGACGCTCTAGCAATTTTGTAAGGGACGAGATCGTTTTATCGAAGGCAACATTGAGGGTCATCGAGGGACTACGATCTTTGTTTATCGAAGGGGAATTTGCTAGAGGGTCTCATACTCGAGGGACATGATTGTATTTTCCGAGGCAACAAGCGAGGTTACCCTAGAGGTGGAAGTGTGAATGGTGTTTGTCATGTTCATACATTTGTCTTTGTATTAGGTCATCTAATGATCGATTTTAGATTTTCACATACAAACCCTAATCTCTAATCATGGCATATTTAAAAAGCATAAAGTGCGAGAATTAAATCCTAAGCTATTACAAAAGAGTATCCGGGGATGGGGGTACAAATTATTTACAAATTGGGATGAGTCTTATCAGAATAATGTCCCAAATATTATGGGTTACAACCAAATCGAATCGATGCAATTCAAATATTAACAAATTATAAGATAAAGAAAATCAGAGAAATATGAGATGTATGTATTTATTTACAAATGATCAAATAAAAATTGTAACCTAAAAAGATTAAGTATTTATTACTATTTTTTTTGTATTTTTGTTAATTATATAAACAAAGAGTTTTAAAGCAAAGAAAAATTATTTAAATTAAAAATCTATTATTTACATACTTTTAAATGTAATAAATATTAAAAAAAAACTATTAAGAACATTTTATACAAAAATTTAATATATTATTTTTATTTAACAAAAGAAAAGAAAAAGAATTAGGTTATAGAAAAATGAAAATAAGGTGATAATAAAAAAAAGTATTGGTTTTAAAACATTTAAAAGAAAAAATAAGTGGGCTTTTGGGAATATCTTTTTGGATGGCCCAAATGAAAAGGGTAAAGAAAACAACAAATTAAAAAAAGGGAAGGGGGTGTAGGCGCCAGAAATGTGTTTGGGCTTTAGTTTAGTTTGGGCGAAGGCCCATGATGGGTTGAACAACATTGTTAGGGTTCGTTCATTTGTTTGGAAATTAGGGTTTTACAGTTTGTACAGCGGCACTCCTCTCCTCTCGTCTTCGTCTTCGTCCTCTTCGTCTCTCTCAAACCATGGGGCTTCTGATTCCTCCCTCCAAGCTCCGGGCTACCAGAATGTTACCTCCATCCTCTTCTCTCCGTGACTATACAGGGCGGTGATTTGAAAGGTATCATTTTCGTTCTTGACGCATTTTCTTTACAGTTTGCATCTTCAATTCTTGTATGTTTTATTGTTTGCAAAGTTTAATCTTTGGTGTTTATGATATGAGATGTAGGAAAATTGAGGGAAAAGACCATACCTTTGGCGTTTTGTTCTGTAAGACGATGGAGGGAGAGGAATGTGGGATTGGCGGCGCTCTCAGGTGGCCGGAGGAGGAGGAGCGTGATGATCGCGTTGGCTTTTCTGGTATTTCGTTTCTTTGTTTGATGATGATGTTATTTCTGAAAACACTTGCTTTGTTCTTCACTTCTGGATTTCTTCCTCTTCTTGGGTGTTGGCTTTTGATGATGAACTTTGTTTATTCTGAAAAAGCTATTTTGGTGTTTACTGATTGTTGATGATGAAGCTTTATGTTCTGAGACTATTTTTTTTATGTGTTTTTGTTGGCTTGAGTTGATGATGATTGATATATTCTGAAACCTATATCGTTTTGCTTCTAGATTTTCCCTCTTTCTGGGCCCTGCTGATTTGATGATGAATATATGTGTTCTGAAAAAGCTATTTGTTGTTGTTGATTTGGTGTTCGGATGTTTTGTGATGATGAACTTGAACTGTGTTTGTAGTTTAGGCAAGACTGAGTTTGTGTATGCAAATTTGGGCTTGGCCTGAGTATTTTGGGCAAACAGACTTGAGTTGTTCTTGTTTGGATTTTGAACTTGCTTGTATTTAGGCAAGTTTTGCCGTTTGGATATGCTTACAGGTTTTTTGTGTAGTTGGACAACTTTTAGTGTTTTGCAGATCTGAGTTTGCTTGTTGAAGGCAGACTTGAATGGTTTGTGAGGCAGGTTGTGTTTGGAGGCAGTTTGATGAATTGGTTTTGACAGGTTCTTTTGTTTTGGATTTGTTTGTTGAGTTTTTGGGAAGGCAGGCCTGTTGTTAGCTTGAGAGACTTCTGAGTTTGGAAGCAGGCTTGGTAAGCTTTAGGCAGGCTTGTGTTTGTATGGCAGGCTTGGACTTGTTTTGATTTGATTTGCAGTTTTTATGCAGGGTGCCTTGATAGCAGGTTTGCCATCTTTAAGGCAGGCTGTTTGAGTTTTAAACTTGCAGTTTTGCAGTTTTGAATAGGTTTTTCGTTGGTTTTGAAAACATGCTTGAAGGCTTGTGAGTTTTGCTTGCCAGTTTGGAGGTTATGCCATCTCTCTTTTTTTTTACTGTTATATATTTTCTTTGGTTCCTCTTATCTGCCTTTTACAGCCTGCCAAAACTGCAAAACCTATTCACTAGGTTCTCTCTTTCCTCTCTCTCCATAAGCATTTTTAATTGCTTATTTATCTTTTTATTTCTGAAAAATTGGGTTGTCTAGAAAATGATGAAAAAGCATCTTTGACAAGTTTTTACTTGTCAAACAAATTGCTTCCTGCTGTCTTACCTTTTGTCTGCTGTATTGCTGTTTTCATGCTGCATTACCATTTTTATCAAATCTGTCTTGTAACTTGGTTTTGGGCAATTTTGTACTGTAGTTGAATATAGGACTTTACTTGCTGCTGAGTTTATTCCTTTGCTTGACTTACCCTGGCAGTTTTGGCGCCTGTTTGCCTCTTTGAACTTGTAATACAGTTTGGCTTGGTTAATGTAGCTTGTAACTTTTTGTAATTCAGTTTGCTTGGTTAATGCAACTTGGAACTTTTTGTAATTCACCCATGTTTTTGCATTTAGTTTGACATGCTTGCATTTATATTTTATTTTTCTCTCTGTGAACCGAGAAGAGTGATCTTCTTGCGATTTGCAGAGAGAAAAATAAAGCGTGATGAAAAATAGGCAATCTGATTCTAGACGGCCAATTTTAATGATGATTTTTTTTCTTCTTTTCATTTAAAATAATCTTGTACTGATTTTCTTTTTCTTCTTTTTTCAGGTAGGTACCAGTTGAATAATGGAAGAAACAATAGATGATCAAAGATTTCAAGAGATTTGGGCTTTTTAGATTTATTTTCTTTTCATTTATTGTAAAAAATATTATTGTAAACACTGTAAATTATAAATTTACAATATTCGAATAACATTTGTAACAATATTTGAAATAAATAAATAAAAAGTCTTTGTTAAATAAAAATTTCCTATTGTCAAATATTCCATTCTTTCCCTTGTATTGTCTATTTAATTATTTAAGTCTCTTAAATTAAAATAACTGGGAATATATCGCAATAACTTTAATCCAGATGAAATAAATAATCAGTAAACTTTGCCGTCTCGCAACCTTGCATTAATCATCATACGCCTGGCATTCCAATTAACCATGCTTTGTACAGTTAATCAAACAAGTGTTCCATACACTTTTCACTCCACCGATCAAACCAATGCCTCAAAGTTTCAAACAAAATCTCAGCTCATATCCCAGATATTTAGTTTTTTTTATAGAAATAACCAGTAATCTTGAACAAGCATGACAATAATGTAACAATTAACTGAATATCTGAGGATTCAGTTCTTTCTGAGAAATGCAAGCGAAAAACCCTATTTCTGGATTGACCAATAAAGAAAAGTCTGTTTGACCGATTCTTGAGCCAATCTCAAAAATCAGAGAAAACCCTGGGGTTGTGATTTCTTGTGAAAAAAGGGAGGGCAAATTTTGGGGTATAACAGTTGCCCCTGTTCAATCTTCTTGAACCTGAAGAGTTAGATTGGAGAGTTTGCCTTTCACGACTCGAAGGTAAAAGATGATTGGACACTAGAGTGCCCATAAATTTGCACTCGTCAAAGCATGGTTGAGGGAATGGGCTTAAAGATACCATTTTGAGATGCGACAAAATCTTGTCGGGGATGGGCTTAAGGATGCCATCGGGGAATGTTAGTTGAACTGTATGTTATAGGTGAAAGGATGAGGATCAGAAAGGTATCCGTGTTTGGAGCATCTCTGAACCGGGGTCTGAATAAGCAATAGATTAGCATCCGCGTTTGGAGCTTCCGTAAACTGTTTTCAGCAAACTGAAGTTGAATAAGCAATAGATCAGCATCCATGTTGGGAAGCATCCGTAAACTATTTTCAAATGTTGAATCTAAACAAGCAATAGATTAACATTTGTGTTTGGAGAATCCGTAAACTGTTTTCAGAAGTCTTGAAGTTGAATAAGCAATAGATCAGCATCCATGTTGGGAAGCATCCGTAAACTGTTTTCAAAAGTCTTGAATCTGAACAAGCGATAGATTAACATCCATGTTTGGAGAATCCGTAAACTATTTTCAGAAGTCTTGAAGTTGAATAAGCAATATATCAACATCCATGTTGGGAAGCATCCGTAAACTGTTTTCAAAAGTTGAATCTGAACAAGCGATAGATTAACATCCGTGTTTGGAGAATCTGTAAACTGTTTTCAGAAGTCTTGAAGTTGAATAAGCAATAGATCATCATCTATGTTGGGAAGCATCCGTAAACTGTTTTCAAAAGTCAAATCTGAACAAGTGATAGATTAACATCCGTGTTTGGAGAATCCGTAAACTGTTTTCAGAAGTCTTGAAGTTGAATAAGCAATAGATCAGCATCCATGTTGGGAAGCATCCATAAACTATTTTCAAAAGTTGAATCTGAACAAGCGATAGATTAACATCCGTGTTTGGAGAATCCGTAAACTGTTTTCAGAAGTCTTAAAGTTGAATAAGCAATAGATCAGCATCCATGTTGGGAAGCATCCGTAAACTGTTTTCAAAAGTTGAATCTGAACAAGCGATAAATTAACATCCGTGTTTGGAGAATCCATAAATTGTTTTCAGAAGTCTTGATCGAAGCTTGATGACCTTATCCTTGGAAAGGGTCAAAATTATCTGAAACACAAAGTTATGTTGCATGAAATGTATGATGCAATATATGTGTTATATCAATGTTTATGATATGTGAATGTAATGTATGCGTATGTAAGCCGATGAGCTGTCTTGATGAGGAAAATAAATCCTGGATAGCTGGAGATAATAAAATCTTGGCCGCTGTCAGGGGAAATAAATCCTTGATTGCTGCTGGGGATCGAGAATCTTTTGATCGTTGAAAACGAGAAGTCCTAGGACCACTGTTGAGGAGTATGTGTGTCTTCCAGCTCTTTGACAACCTATGCGGAGAGAAATCATACTGCCGGGAGAAGTCAGGAGTTTGGTTTGTATGCCAATCTACTGGGGGGATTCCTATTTTGCTGTTTGAGGAGAACTCCGCTGGGGAATATCTGAAAACTCTGCCGGGGATCTGAAATTCTGTAGGGAGTAACCATACTGCTGGAGAGCAAGCTCGGGATCCTAGGAAAAGCTTATTCTTGTTTGTAAGATGCTCAGTAGCTTAGGTTGTATGCCACTTTACTGGGGAAGCAAGAAGGAGGAACTCCGTTTTGTTAAGGATATCAGGGAAAAACTGAATGATTTCCGCTAGGGATTGATGGCTCAAAGTTTTCCTCTCTGTTGGGGGCCCTAGTGACGTGCTGATTTGATTAGCGACTTCGCTGAGAAAAAGTTTAAAAGTAAATTTCTGATGAATTATCTGGTTTGAAAGGAACTTTTCAGGAGAAGGGAAGAAACGGGACGATCTTCACTGGTGTTCAGAGGTTGGTGGTTTAGTCTCTGCTTGGGGAAGAAAGTTTCATTCTTACCGATGGTTTGTAGTTTAAAGTTTTTGCTCCGCTGGGGATTGGGAGTTTGAAGTTTTAACTCTGATGGGGACTTTGAAATTTAGCTCTGCTGGGGATATGCCTTTCAAAGTTTTAGTTCTGCTTAGGAAACAGATGAGGCATTTGCAGGGGATCTCTTCTGGAACAACCTAAAGACACTTTCCTATACTTCCATCTTATCAGTAATTATTCTTCCTCATTTTGTTTTATTTGTAAGTGGTGATTTCATTCAAATGCATATGCTCTTTTAATAAATCATTGGACGTTTTCAAATAAAGCACAAGTGTAAAAAAGAAAGAAAAGGCAGACAACTTTCTGTACTTTGAAGTAACTTTGTATTAACTTTGTGTAAGTATTTGTGCAAAGGGGACAAACACCCTAGTAAGAGAATGTGGTCAAAAGCTGAGAAAATTTTTATACAAAGAAAGATGGCTATGTGTATCAATTTCATGGGGTTCCCATTCTGCTATAGCCTTCCCGACTCTGAATATCTTGTCCATTCGTTGCTTCATCCGCAGATGATTGGATTGGTCAGAAGCTTTGGAGTTTGTCCGCAAAGAGATTATCCTTAAAGTGATCCGACGAGACATAGTCATACGCTTTGATTCCTTAACTTTTGCCTGGATCGCCCTTTCAGGTTTTCGATCCACCGGGAAACCCTTTTTTGCCCAAGTCGCCCTTTCGGGTTTTCAACTTGCCGGGTGTATAAATTTTTTTGTTTATCCATAATTTTTGCCTGAACCGCCCTTTCGGGTTTTCGATTCACCGGGATGCCCATTTTTGCCCAAGTCGCCCTTTCGGGTTTTTGACCTGTCGGGTCGTTTATGCGTAGTATCTTTTGACTATGTCTGCGTTCGCAGGGTGTGGCAGGTCGTCACCGTCCATGGTGGTCAGGATCATTGCCCCGCCAGAAAAGATGTTTTTGATCATAAATGGTCCTTCGTAAGTAGGAGTCCACTTGCCCATGGGATCACTTTGCGGTAAGATAATCCGCTTGATTACAAGATCCCCAACTTGATATACTTGTCTCCTGACTTTCTTGTTGAAAGCCTTGATCATCCATTTTTGATATGTTTGACCATGACAAACAGCAGTAAGTCGCTTTTCGTCAATCAAATTAAGTTAATCAAGTCGGGTCTGAATTCAATCGTCTTCGTTCAAACCAGCGTCCTTCATGATTCTTAAAGAAGGAATTTGAACTTCTATAGGTAAAACAGCTTCCATGCCGTATACCAAAGAGAAAGGTGTTGCCCCAGTTGATGTTTGTGTCGTGGTACGGTATCCATGTAGAGCAAACGGTAACATCTCATGCCAGTCCTTGTAAGTGACTATCATCTTTTGAATGATCTTCTTGATATTTTTGTTTGCAGCTTCAACAACACCGTTCATCTTTGGTCGATAGGGAGATGAATTGTGATGATAAATCTTGAACTGCTCGCACAGAGCGGTGATCATAGTGTTGTTCAGGTTTGTACCGTTATCTGTAATGATTCGGTCAGGAATACCGTACCGGCAGATGAGGTTCTGTTTGATGAAACGGGAAACCACATTCTTTGTAACAGAGGCGAAGGAAGCTGCTTCGACCCATTTGGTAAAGTAATCAATAACCACCAGGATGAAGAGATGCCATTGGATGCTGTAGGCTTGATCTCTCCAATCATGTCAATGCCCCACATTGCGAATGGCCAGGGAGCTGTTAGGACGTTGAGAGGAACCGGAGGGATATGCACCTTGTCAGCATAAACTTGGAATTTGTGACAAGTACAAGAATGTTGATGACAATCAGCTTCCATGGTAGACCAGTAGTAGCATGCCCTTAGAATCTTCTTAGCCATCGTATGTCCGCTTAAGTGGGTGCCAAAGGTGCCACTATGTATTTCGGCCATGATCAACTCTGCTTCAACCTTGTCCACACAACAAAGTAGAACACAATCATGGCTGCGCTTATAAAGGATACCATTGCTTAGGAAGAACTTGGCAGCAAATTTCCTTAGGAACTTTTTGTCATTGACAGAAGCTCCTTCAGGGTACTCTCGAGTCTGGAGATACCTTTTGATTTCATGGAACCAGGGTTGTTCCACTACTTCTTCGGTATTAATCTCATGACAGTGCACAGGTTCGTCCATTCGCTCGATGGTGATTTGGGGAGCCTCATTATCCCAGTTGAGTTTAAACATGGAAGACATTGTAGCCAAAGCATCTGCTAGCTGATTTTCTTCTCGCGGGAAGTGTTCGAAGATAATTTGCTCGAAATGAGGTAACAATGTCAGGACATGTTCTTTGTATGGGATGAGGTTAGGATGTTTAGTGTCCCACTCTCCTTTGGTTTGACTAATAACCAAAGGTGAGTCTCCAAATACCACCAAAGATTTGATTCCCAAGTCAATTGCAGCTTTAAGACCAAAGATGCAAGCTTCATACTCATCCATGTTGTTGGTGCAACTGAAATAGAGTCTAGCAGTGAAGGGTGTAAGGCAACCTTCTGGAGAGATAAGTACTGCGCCGATACCGTTTCCAAGTGCATTTGAAGCGCCATCAAAGTACAGGGTCCATTGGGATCCTTGTTCAGGTCCGTCATACGGTCCGTTAACTTCAATGTCGTTCAATGTCATAATGTCCTCGTCATGGAAATCGAATCTCATAGATTGGTAATCTTCGACGGCTTGGTGAGCTAGATGGTCAGCTAGTACACTCCCTTTTATAGCTTTTTGGGTAGTATACTGGATATCATACTCAGTCAGGATCATTTGCCATCTAGCGATTCTTCCAGATAAAGCAGGCTTCTCGAAGATATACTTGATCGGATCCATTTTGGAAATCAGTAACATGGTGTGAGTCAACATATACTGCCTTAGCCGGCGAGCATCCCATACCAAAGCGCAACAAGTTTTCTCGAGCAGTGAGTAGCGAGTCTCATAGTCGGTAAACTTTTTGCTAAGGTAATAAATGGCATGCTCTTTTCGTCCAGACTCGTCATGTTGGCCCAGTACGCACCCCATTGAGTTGTCCAAAACAG
Organism: Vicia faba; assembly: GCA_948472305.1. Taxonomy (NCBI): domain Eukaryota; kingdom Viridiplantae; phylum Streptophyta; class Magnoliopsida; order Fabales; family Fabaceae; genus Vicia; species Vicia faba. Next base: position 179,766 of record CATIWC010000741.1, on the reverse strand, counting down.
TCAGATACATGATTAGCGGTCTTCCTTCGACGGGTGGCAACAGAATAGGAGGTTCTAGTAAATACTCCTTGATCTTATCAAAAGCAACTTGACAATCATCATTCCATTCCACCGATCTTTCTTCAATAGCTTGAAGATTGACTCACAGGTAGATGTTAGATGAGATATGAACCTCGCAATATAGTTTAAGCGTCCCAAGAAACCTCTAACCTCCTTTTCAGTGCGGGGGGCAGGCATTTCTTGTATAGCTTTGACTTTAGCAGGATCAACCTCTATCCCTTTATTGCTGACAATAAATCCCAAAAGTTTACCAGACCTGACTCCAAAAGTGCACTTGCTTGGGTTCAGTCTGAGCTTATACTCCTTCAATCTGACAAACAACTTTTGCAGATGATCAAGGTGTTCTTCTTCTGTCTGTGATCGGGCTATCATGTCGTCTACGTAGACTTCAATCTCACGGTGTATCATATCATGAAACAAAGCTACCATGGCGCGTTAATAGGTTGCCCCTACATTCTTCAGTCCGAATGGCATCACTTTGTAGCAGAAGGTACCCCATTGCGTGACAAAAGTAGTTTTCTCCATGTCCTCGGGGGCCATTTTGATCTGGTTGTAGCCCGAGAATCCATCCATGAAGGAAAAAACCTTGTGTTGCGCTGTGTTGTCAACCAAGATGTCGATATGCGGTAGTGGAAAATCGTCTTTAGAGCTAGCCCTGTTCAAATCCCGATAGTCCACGCACATTCTAACTTTGCCGTCCTTCTTAGGTACGGGCACGATGTTAGCAACCCATTGTGGATAAGAGGTAACAGCCAGAAAGCCAGCGTTGAATTGATTCATTACTTCAGCCTTGATTTTCTCAGACATGTCAGGCCTCATTCGGCGGACCTTTTGCTTGATCAATGGACAGTCTTTTCTTGTAGGGAGACAGTTGTTGTACCCCAAAATTTGCCCTCACATATATCCCAAAACATTTCAAGAAAAATTCACAAGTCCAACCCGACGCATCATATTCAGGTGTTCTTTCGCCAAGATATCTCTGATAACATATTCTCAAATTCAGGTTCGGCTCAAGAGTCAATTCTTTAAAGAAGGTATCCGAATGTGTGAGTTTTCTCGAATAAATATGGTGAAAAAAGTGTGCTGAAAGTGCAGTTCTTACGCGCTAAAAAATTCATAACTTGAAGATCGTGGCTCGTTTTGAACCCATTCCAGTGGCCAAAATTCCGTCTTGACGTCATCTATGTTTTCATCTCTCACGGCTGGAAGCCAATTTCAATCAGAAAGTCTTCAAAAATGTGGATTTATCAAGTATTTTCGTACAGAAAATTTGTGACAGAAGTTTATTTGCGTCATGTTCAGAAAATCATAACTTGGTCGATTTTCATCGTATCGAGCTGGTTCCAGCGTCAAAATTTTACAAATTGAGTTGCCTACATTTTCACAGAAGGTATTGAGTTCAAACGTTATTCAAAAGGCTTTCGTTTTTTGCTCAGAGTGCGTGACATGCCGAAAATCCTGAATGCTGAATATTATTTCATCTGGGCCGAAACTTCGAAAATTCATAACTCGGTCAATTTTTATCGGATTGGGCTCATATTTTTACACAAGGTCACTGACTCAGAGATCTACAACTTTGCTTGAAAGGTCGAGACCGGATTATTCTCCGATCAATACCAGTTTTTTATTAAAAAAACGTGTCAGAGTCGACACTGGAGCCCAAAATAAGTTTGTCTGAGCTGAAACTTCAAAAATTCATAACTAATTCACCGTTTATCCGATTGAGCCGATTTTCAGACAGGAGTTAGTTCTCGATATCGGCTACATTTTATTTTCACATTTAAACTTCAAAAATTGCACTTAAGTCCCTGCGATTTAGCCTGGAAAATGACTAACTCAAGTGAACATTGGAGGCCCAATTGCACATTCAAAGCCCATTTTCTTTACCCTAATTTCCATTATATAATCACATTCTTTTCACACAAGTCAGAGAAAAAAGAAAAGAGAAAAAAAACTTTGCCACAACACTGTTAGAATATCAAATTCTTTCAAGAACCCTAAAACCTTGAAATCCTTATTACAAATCCCTCTCTCACTACAAACAAGCCATCCCAGTTACAAACCAACATCCCACTACAAACAAGCCATCTCAGTTACAAACCAACATCTAACTACTTCTTCAGTAAGGGTAAGGCTGGCTTGATCTCCATGATTAAAAGGGCATAAAAGCATTCATGTCACTACTTTTACAGTAAGGGTAAGGTTGAGTTGATATCCATGATCAAAAGGGTATAATCATTCATACATGCCATATTGTGCCTAAACATTAAATTTCTTCAATTGGCTTTATTTGTATTTTATGATATATAGTAATTTATTTAATGTGTTCATGAGATTCAAGACTGCAGATTTAGACAGGATCCCATGCAGGTTCATTAAGGAACGTTGAGGCCAAAACACAAATGGGCAAAAGCCAAAAGCCAAATGGCCAAAACAGAACAGCTTACACATGACACCAATACATGGCGAGGCAGACATCTTGAGAAGGTTAAGGAACGTTGAGGCCAGAACACAAATGGCCAAAAGCCAAAACACAAATGGCCAAAACAAAACAGTTTACACATGACGCCAATAACCGTTTCACCCCTCCAATCAGGCTCGTATACTCCTAAACTCTCTCTCTCTATTTGTATTATGTTCCTTTAATTAATTAATCGTTATTATTTTTATTAACCACTAACCAATTAACATTTTTTCCTAATAAAATCAAAAATACAAAAAATATATTTTATTTATTAAAATTAGCTTCATCACTTTTATTTTTGTAAATAAATTAATTTAATCAATTTAGCTTTAATTAGATTTAACTTTTAATATTTTTTGCAATATTTAAAATCAATTTAGAATATTAGGTTTTTTTAGCATTAATTCAATTTATTTTATTTCTTTAAAAAACTCAAAAATCCAAAAATATTTTCACTATTTAATTTAATTGTTCATTTAATTTAATTCCATTTAATTCAAAAATAACCAAAAAAATCACTTCCTTTCAAAAAAAGGGTCAAAACCCAAAAAAACTCGCATCCGATTTAATTTCTCGCACACGATCCATTTTATCATATTATTGTATCTGTTTCCCGGAATGTAATAGCTTTTAATTAGGACTTTAATTATTTACCGCTTTATTTTACTTTCCGCAATTTAAACAAAACGGGTTATGTTTTTGGCGATGTATAAACCCGCGCCTTGTAATAGCGTAGCTTTACATTCCCGCACTTTAATTTTCCACACTCCTAACTGTTAATATGCATGAAAGACTGAATGGAAAATTAAAAACAACTTGTAGCTCACAATTGCATGATCAAAGACAATTAAACTGAAAAATAACACACAAGCACATGCCACTTCTAGGGTACGCCTCACTCGTTGCCTCGAAAGTGGTCGTCAAGTATAGGGTGTTTTAGCGGTCGCCCTTATGTCTAAGATCCAGTTGCCTCGAAACGGTTACCTCGGATTAAAAAGGATCTAGGACATTAGGGTTACTTATAAGGTGTCCTACTATTGCTTCGGTGACCACACTGTCCCTCAATCGAATTGACCCGAACACCTCCAACGATGGTGCTACCTACCTCTCAATGGTGGGATGGCCCTATCTTAAGGACTCTTACACAGCCTAATTCCTTAGAGTAGGTAGATTCTCATAGGTACTTGCTCTCTTCAAAAACAAACAAAACATCTTTTCACACTGACACTTTCAAAAGTTTTCAAAACAAATTTTTCATACACTCTTGAGGACAGATACAAGAGTCACTTAGAAATCTTTCAAACGAAACCTTTTTCAAACCCACTCACATTTGAAAAGCAAACATCTTTTGAAAACATAAGAGCAAGTACCTAAGAGCCCATGGATAACCATGGATAGAAAGGGTGCTAACACCTTCCCTTTCTATAAATCTACCTCCCGAACCGAGATACATTCTCAAAAAAGGAATTTTGTTGTGCTTTTGTCCTTTCCATGTTGGAGAACATAAAAGATGGTGGCGACTCTTGCTTACCGCGACATACGCGATCCAGCTTTAAAACAGTCAGTTCTATTTCCACCGATCACAGAACTGGCGACTCTGCTGGGGACATTTAATAAGTGAGGTGTACCTTAGGATTAGACCACTCTTGTTTTCAATTGCTTGCTTTGCTTGTTTTAATATTGTGGGCTTGCATCGGAGTTTCATAGCTCCTAACCCGGATCTGGGGATACCCTTTTAGGTAGCATAAGCTGTGAGGGACCTGTCCGGCATAGACCGACACGGGTGAAGCAGTGGCTACGTTGGTGTGACACCTTGGTCTGTACCGATATCCCTTGTGTTGCAACGAGGAGAATATGGGTCTTCTGAGGAGTCATTAAGCACCAACCGACCTTAGAACCCTAAATTGACCCAACTTGGCCATAGAACAGTAGCAGTATGCTACACCCATTGAGGCTAAACTCTCGCGATGGTTCTGGCCGCAAGAAAAGATTGCGACGCTGGAGTTATGACCGATTGAGGGTAGTCAGTGATATTGGGATCCTTTAGAACCCGATTACTTTTGATAGGACAGGTCTTGAGCCCACCAACTTCAAGAGGGTAGTACCTAAACTTCATGCTGGCCTAAACTTAAGGCTACATGTGTGACTTGTGTGCCTTCAAACTTGAACTGCTTGCATACTTGTTATCTAACAACACGAGTTCCTTGCAGGTTTTGTTTACAGTCCTTAATCTGGTCTCATTACAGGGCCTACTTACATCATTCCATGCATAGCATAACATCATACCATTGCATATATCCTACATAAAGACTAATCCATTTCAAGGATATCAAGGGTTTGTGATGCAGGTCATGATGAACCAACATGTCTAGCAAGGGGCAAAGGGGATTTATTTTCCCCTAGCCAAGGTTGATAACTTGAGTCAGGGGCTATGACCCACTGGATATGGTGAGCCTTGACTCTTGAAGAAGGACTCTCAACAGCGTGAAGTTCCTTCACTCAAGCTACCGGATTCAAATCCTAACAATTTTTCTTGTTTACCCCGCGAGATCCTTGGAAACATTGCATGCATACATACATATCATTGCATCACAGGTACCCTTCTTACAGGCCACTTACCTTTTTCGCTGTTTATTTCAGCAACCATCATTAATCCTGAATCATCCAATGAACAAGCTATCAAGGCCCTCCAGGCCCAGAATGCCCAGTTCCAGGAATTGGTTATGAGCCTAGCCCAAGGGCAACAGGAATTGAAGACTCTGCTTATGAAGAAGAAGAAGAAGAAGAGGACCGTGTTGTTCAACCCTAGACGAAAATCTGGGAATGGATCACAAAATGAAGCTGAGCTGACTACCCCATCTGTTGGGAAAGACAGTCCCCAAGAGAGAGAGGTTCCTAGTCCAGTGGTCTCCGACAACGAGACTGATTACAATGAAGAACAGTATCCTCCGGCTGAGGATAAGTACAAACAACTGGAAGACCGCTTGAGCGCTATGGAGATACAGAAGGTGCCCGGTCTGGATTTCGAAGATCTAGGTCTATCCTCTGGGGTGGTGATTCCCCATAAGTTCAAGGCACCTACCTTTGCCAAATATGACGATGCCTTCTGCCCAAAGCTACACCTCCTGTCGTATGTAAGAAAGATCCAACCTTACACTGCTGACAAGAAATTGTGGATTCACTTCTTTCAGGATAGTCTGGCAGGGACTCAACTCGAGTGGTTCTATCAGCTGGATGGAGCCAGTATCCGTACCTGGGAAGACTTGGCTACTGCATTCTATAAGCAGTATCAATATAATGCCGACCTCGCTCCTACGCGTACCCAACTCCAGGGTATGTCGCTAGGGACGGGTGAAGGATTCAAGGAATATGCGCAAAAGTGGAGAGACCTTGCTGGAAGGGTGCAACCACCTCTGACCGACCGTGAACTTGTGGACATGTTCTTGGGGACCCTGTCTGGTCCGTTCTTCAACCATCTGATTAGGAATTCTTCTGTTGGGTTTACAGGTTTGATCTTGACCGGGGAGAGGATTGAAGCTGGTATCAAGGCTGGAAAGATTCAAGAAGCGGCACCTTCTGATGTTCATAAAAAGCCTTATCATGGAAAAAAGGAGTCCAACACTGTGCATGGTAAAAAGAGCCGTCATGATCAACATGTAGGGGCAACCCAGATCTCTAATCCTATGCCTGCTCAGCAAAGACAGGGGCAGCAACGCAAGGAGGTCGCACCCAAAAGACAGTTCACTAAGATCAACATGTCACTGGATCAAGCGCTACAGCAATTGTTGAAGGCAGGGCTGATTACCTTAAGGGCTCCTCTTCGGAATCCAAACACTTCTGCTCCTAACTATCATCCCAATGAAAGGTGCGCATACCATTCTGATAGCTCGGGGCATACTACGGACAACTGTTGGACTCTGAAGAACAAGGTCCAAGACATGATTGATGCTAAGGAAATCCAGTTTGAAGCACCAGAGACTCCAAACATAATCACTGCTCCTTTGCCAAATCATTGAAGGCTCTTGTTGTATTTGAAATTCCGAGTTGTGTTTTTCTTTGCTTATACAAACAATTAATGTCATAGCAAACTCTTTTATTCCATTAATGCATTGCATATGTCTGTTCTGAATCAATATATTTGTATTCGCTATATTCAAACTACTTTCATTTTTTTGTGATGTTCAACGTTCGATTAATAATTCTAAGCCTCTTGAGGGAGGATGACGAAAACGATACCACAATCTACAGTATGCTTTTGAACAGACCCTGCTGATGAGGTACAGGCATTGTTTCAATTCCTAAACACTGGAGTTATAAGGAAGATAATCCCTAGTCAACCCCTCTGAGCCAAAGAAGTTGGAGTTTTTCTTTTCGAAAATTAAAACCCTTAATCATAACCTGGGGCAGGGTAGTTCTCTCAGTTGATCTGGGTGCACAATGAATGACATCAAAGAAGTCCTTCTGAAACAAAAGACGGTGTTGGTTCCGTATAATCGTAAGGACAGGCAGTCAATCTCTCAAAAGAGAAAAGGCCACTAAGTCAAAACCTATGAAAGAGACTTACAAAACTGGGGCATCCCGCTGACTGTAATCACAAAAGAAACAGTTCAGGAAAAAAGACAGGGATGATAAAATAAAAAAGAAAGAGGTCCTACAAACCCTCAACAAAAGAAATGACTGCCTGGTCAAAATAAACTATCAGTATCCGAACCATCACCGGAATATCAGAGCAAAGACTCAAACAAGGTCTAACGCACGATTAGCTGAGTTTAGGATTGAAGAACATCACGAAGAACGGGTGGGTACAAATAAAATTTGAGCCTTTATCCTTTGTTTCTTAAACCGTGAACCAGGCCACGTTATAACCCTTAAAAGTCCTAGCTGAAGCACGGGTTAGTTCGAAAGCATACTGGTACGAAAGGTATCCTGACTCCTTAAGGCTCGCTGTAAAATCCTGAGTTGACATCACATTTTACAAAATTTGCTTGTTTTACTGAAAAAATGCATTTTCAAAAACTTCAAGACAGACATAAGCTTTGCATTTTTAAATAACATTGTTTGCATATGACTTTTTGTTCGAACAGCAAAGAAATTTGCACGAAGAATATCTGATGAACAAAAGCACATCCAATCAAGGGGCATGGCATGATCATTGTCCATCATCTGGGACAGTTAAGTCAAGATTCGGAGAATCTCTCAAAAGGCCAACCAGCTTGGGGAAAATCTCCATCTGGATCACTTGGGGTATTGGACGATCAAACAAAGATCTTCTGGTGGTATGGCAACACAACACTACTGACAATGACAGCTCCCTACATTCTGAGAACATGGACATAGTCGAAAAAATACTACGCATAATCAAAGACCCGCTAGGTTGACTGGCCTAGGAAAAAATAAGGGCTTCCCGGCGAACCCAAAGGGTTCGGGCAAAAATAAGGGACGAAAATGAAACAATTGGTACACCTGGCAAGTCGAAAACTTGAAAAGGCGGCTTGGGCAAAAATGGGTATCCCGGTGGACTAAAAACCCGAAAGGGCGGTCCAGGCAAAAGTTAGGGATCAAAAGCGTACGACTATGTCCCGTCATCTCGTCACTTGCCTACCAGAAGAAGATTTGTCAAATCAGCAATCATCAGGCACCTCCACTGGTACCTTCTCCCACAGAAGCTAGGGCAATAGGAGTGGTCCAAACTGTACAGCAGCCTCCCTCCAGATACAAAGGTAGATTCAGCTGAAGAATGTGACCAAGATACTTTCACTCCCCGAGAGTAAGACAAAATTCAGCCATACTCTCCCCAAGCAGAGTTGGTCTCCAATCAGCCCTAAAAAGGCACAACATTCCCTAGCAAGTCAGTAATACTCTCCCCCGAGCAGAGTTAGCCTACTGTCAGCCTTATGGAAGTTGGGTATTCCCAGAAGATCTCAATATTCCCCAACGGAGTATACAGATATTCCTCTACAAGCATCCCCGGCAGTCTTAATCTAAGATTGTTCCCCGGCGGAATACCAGACACCCCAGTGGAGCCATTCCCCAGTACATTCCAAAAGTCTCCCCAGGAGAGTTGAATCAATCTCCCCAGTAGATTCTGGAAGCTTATCCCCAGTAGATTCTGGAAGCTTGTCCCCTGTAGAGTACCAATGTATCTCTCCCCGACCATGTTCAGAAGTTATTCCCCACCAGAGCTTCTAACTGGGTTATCCTCAGCTAATTACCACGGAAAGATCGTCCTCGGCGAAGTTCTTCCTATCCTCCAGCGGAGTTCATCAAATCTTCCAACATAACTTATCAACGAAATCCCCTGCGGAGTTATCATCAAATCTCAGCGAAGTATCTCTTCCCACAGAGTAATTCCCCGCAGAGTAATCTCTTCACCAAGTTTGTTTCCCAACGGAGTCATCTTCTCCTACCGGTTTATTCTTGCAATCATCATCCCCAACGGAAGCGAAGAACTCTACTCTTCAAACATCAGCCCAGGATTTAACAAGCTCCCGACATTCGTCAAGGATTTATTTTCCTAGACGAGAATACATTCATAAACATTTCACATTTTATACATCCTGCATACATACATGATAAAGTGCATATGACGCTATCTCATCTATTTTTGAGAACATCATGACATCATGCATTTAATACATCATGACATTGCATACAACTAATGTTTTGCCTTTTCAGGAAAAGGTCAATCCAAAGATGGTTACTATCAACTGTCGCAATTCCAAATTCGATTCCTGTATCTAGCCAGGGCATATCTGTGAGCGATTGATTGTAGATTCGATACCTGTATCTAGCCAGGGCATATCTACATTAAAGAGATTTAAGAGATAGCTTAGAGATGCCCCCGACGCGGATGATATTCTATTTTTTATTCAGAGTTCCTTTCAGAGATAACTTAGAGATGCTCCGGACACGGATGTTATTCTATTGCTTATTCAGATTTCCTTTCAGATATAGCTGGGAAATGCTCCAGATATGGATGCTGTTCTTTTGCTTATTCAGATTGTCTCTTCAGAGATAGCTTAGAGATGCTCCAGATATGGATGTTATTCTATCGCTTATTCAGAGTTTCTTTTCAGAGATAGCTTGGAAATGCTCCAGATGTGGATGCTATTCTTTTTCTTATTCAGAGGTTCTTCTCAGAGATAGTTCAGATATGCTCCAAACCGGATGTTATTCTGTTGCTTATTCAGAGTTGCTTTTCAGAGATAACTTAGAGATGCTCCAACCACATATGCTATTCTATTGTTTATTCAGAGATTCCTTCTAGATATAGTTCAGATGCGATCCAGACATGGCTATGTTCTGATACTTATTCCAGATTCCCTTCTAGAGATAGTTCAGATGCGACCCAGATATAGCTACTTTCTGATACTTATTCCAGATTCTCTTTCAAAGATAGCTTAGAGATGCTCCCGATGCGGATGATATTCTATTGCTTATTCAGATTCCCTCTCAGATAGCTTAGAGATGCTCCAGACCCGGATGCTATTCTATCGCTTATTCAGAGTTTCTTCCCGGAAATGGCTCGGAAATGCTCCAGATCTGGACGCTATTCTATTGCTTATTCAAATTCCCTTTCAGATATAGCTGGGAAATGCTCCAGATATGGATGCTGTTCTTTTGCTTATTCAGATTTTCTCTTCAAAGATAGCTTGGAAATGCTCCAGAGATGAATGCTATTCTTTTGCTTATTCAAGAGTTTCCTTTCAGATATAGCTGGGAAATGCTCCAGAGATGGATGTTATTCTTTTGCTTATTCAGATTTTCTCTTCAGAGATAGCTTGGAAATGCTCCAGAGATGGATGCTATTCTTTTGCTTATTCAAGAGTTTCCTTTCAGATATAGCTGGGAAATGCTCCAGAGATGGATGTTATTCTTTTGCTTATTCAGATTTTCTCTTTAGAGATGGCTTGGAAATGCTCCTGATATGGATGCTATTCTTTTGCTTATTCAAGAGTTTCCTTTCAGAGATAGCTTAGAGATGCTCCAGAGATGGATGTTATTCTTTTGCTTATTCAGATTTTCTCTTTAGAGATGGCTTGGAAATGCTCCTGATATGGATGCTATTCTTTTGCTTATTCAAGAGTTTCCTTTCAGATATAGCTGGGAGATGCTCCAGATATGGATGCTGTTCTTTTGCTTATTCAAATTTTCTCTTCAGAGATAGCTTGGAAATGCTCCTGATGTGGATGCTACTCTTTTGCTTATTCAAAGTTTCTTCTCAGAGATAGTTCAGATATGCTCCAAACCGGATGCTATTTTGTTGCTTATTCAGAGTTGCTTTTCAGAGATGGCCTAGAGATTCTCCAGATCCATATGCTATTCTATTGCTTATTCAGATTTCCTTCTAGAGATAGTTCAGATGCAACCCAGGCATGGTGACATTCTGATACTTATTCCAGATTTCCTTTCAGATATAGCTTAGAGATGCTCCAGATTCGGATGTTATTCTACTGCTTATTTCTCCAGAGATGGCCTAGAGATGCTCCGGACGCGGACGCTATTCTATTGCTTAATCAGATTCAAACTTCTAAAGACAACTTAGAGATGCTCAAGACCAGGATGCCATTCTATTATTTAGTCCAGTTTCATTCAAAAGACAGTCCAGATACGATCCAGATTCGGATGACATTCTGTCACTCATTCAAACACAATATGGATATACCCCAGACGCGGCAGTTAGTCTACTATTTATTTAGACGTCAGCAATTAGATATAGACTAGATATGCTCCAGACACGGAAGCTATTCTATTTCTTATTCAGATTCAACTATCCATTACATTTCCAAATGGCATCTATAAGCCCATTCCCGACAAGGTTCTGTCACATCTCCAGATGGCATCTATAAGCCCATCCTCCTATCCATCATATCTCCAAATGGCATCTGTAAGCCCATTCCCGACATCACCATGCTGATACTACACCATGCGAGTGCAAATTTCTGGGCACTTTAGTGTTCAATTATCTTCCACCTTCGGATCACGAAAGGCCCGAAAGCCAATCTATATCCTCAGGTTTAAGAAGATTGAACAGGGGCAACTGTTGTACCCCAAAATTTTCCCTCCCATATATCCCAAAACATTTCAAGAAAAATTCACAAGTCCAACCCGGCGCATCATATTCAGGTGTTCTTTCGCCAAGATATCTCTGATAACGTATTCTCAAATTCAGGTTCGGCTCAAGAGTCAATTCTTTAAAGAAGGTATCCGAATGTGTGAGTTTTCTCGAAGAAATATGGTGAAAAAAGTGTGCTGAAAGTGCAGTTCTTACGCGCTAAAAAATTCATAACTTGAAGATCGTGGCTCGTTTTGAACCCGTTCCAGTGGCCAAAATTCCGTCTTGACGTCATCTATGTTTTCATCTCTCACGGCTGGAAGCCAATTTCAATCAGAAAGTCTTCAAAAATGTGGATTTATCAAGTATTTTCATACAGAAAATTTGTGAGAGAAGTTTATTTGCGTCATGTTCAGAAAATCATAACTTGGTCGATTTTCATCGTATCGAGCTGGTTCCGGCGCCAAAATTTTACAAATTGAGTTGGATACTGTTGTACCCCAAAATTTGCCCTCCCATTTCCTCAACAATTTCTCATCACAAGACCCTTGAAGATCAAGACCCAGTTAGGATTTCCTCTGTTCAAGACTTCTCCTTGCACAGTTGACCCAAATTAGGGTTTGTGTTTGCACAAAGATATTTTGACCTAAAATGCCTAAGGTGACTTTCATGCTTCATGTTGGACTCCCAAGTTTATCCATACCAAGTTTCAAGTCTTGATTCCAAATTTTGCCCAGTCAATTGGACAGTTGACCTAGAAATCAACTGTATTGGGAAAAAAGTCAACTGTGGCCAATTGACAGCCAAATCTCATGAAAATTGACCCACATCAACATTATGAACTCACATGGATCATTTGATCAAGTTTGGATCACCATTCCACAAGAAATTTGATCAGATCATCAAAAGGGCAAAATGGTCATTTTCAGGGTTTTGACTGCACAAAGGCAATTTTTGACTGTTTGACCTAGCCAATGGAAAACCAAGCTCACATATGGGCTCAAGGACCCCATGGAATTATCTTTACATGCTCAAAAAGTTCAAAAGATCCCAAATACACAAGATTGACAGTTGAATTTCCCAGTCAATTGATCAATTTTGACTGTATACTGAAAAGTCAAACTTTGACTTTTTGGTCAAAATCAAGAGTCAAGATTCATTTTTCATCAAAACATGCCAAATCATGAAACTTGTTCATCAAGAAATCCAAAATTGCAATTTAGGGTTTGAAATGAGATTTTTTCATAACTTAGAATTTTTCTAAGTTATGAAAACCCTAATTTTTTCCCAACTTTGCCCCACTTTCTCACCAAGATTCATTTGGATTCAAGCAAAAGTCAAAACATGAAAGTTGTAGCTTGTTGCATAATCTACAACTTTGATTCACAAAGTTTTCCCAAAAGAGGCTTGTATCTCAAGTTACAATTTTTGGAATAAGGGTACTAAACCATTCTTAACTTAGTGAAATTTTAACCTATTTTGGCAAGGTTTTCTACCTAACTTCAAGACCATTTTCCATATACTTCCACTTGGAATTTCAATTTTCATTTAAAAGATGGATTGTAGTACACATTCCAAGCTTTCCAAAATATCCAAGAACTCATCAAACAACCTCATGACTTGAGAGAATCGAATTTTGCAATATGGCAAAAAGTCACTTTGATTCATGACCATGTACATGTTCATAACTTGTGCAAATTTCTCAAACCAGCATGCCACTTGATTACAGGCCCTTAAACCATCCAACACTCAATAATTTAATGCATGTTCATTGTGCTAAGGCCTTGTTTCATGAGTTTAGGCATTACATGTTGGATTAGGCCATAAATGGAAAAAGTGAAATAGCCATTTTTGAAAAGATTGCTTTATGTCAAGTTCACATATCTTTGAAGTACAAAGAAATCTCTAAGGCACAAGTTATGAGACACATTGCACTGATTAAGACAAGGCTTTGCAGCATGTTTAGGGGTCCTCTACCTGTCTAGAACACAAGGTGGCCATTGCTTGCTTAAAGTTCAAGAAAGATAGCATAACATATACCAACTTCCATATCAGTCAACTAGTCCTTAGAGAAAGTTATCAACCACATTCCAAACATTGATCCTGAGCTAGCACACGACTCCAACACCTCCCATACCTCCACAAACTCAGAATCACCTTCAAGCTGCCCAAACAGAGCAACCTCTGCAGATTGAGTTCCAACTCTCATCCCTTTCATGCTTCCTTGCTAAAAGCTCATCAAACACATTCCCTACCATCAATGCAAGCTAACCAAAACCTAAAACACGACCTGTAATTCCTCTAACCAGTTCCACCATTTTCATTTTCTTGTTTTGCAGTTAAAATTCTCTAGCACGATTCAAGAAGTTTCAAGACAAAGTAAAGGTTGGAATAGCATCCCTGGACCTCAAGGAAGCTATACCAATCATCACCTTGCACTGAAAGCTTCTCCGTTGCCAGATACAACTTCAACTGAACAGGTAAGTTCATGAACTCGTATCTCTCTTATTAGGCATTGTTAGCTTTAGGTTTGTGAAGAGAATATGTCACATTCATAGCCCTGAACATGCCCATGTAATTAGATTTCATTTATATTATGTGTGCTGCAAGAATTTAAGGTCTGAACATTGATGAAAAACTAGGTCAGGAATTGGGGGAGAAGAAATTCTCCCTCATCTTAGAGAGTTAAGTCAAGTTTTTTATATCCCTGGATTCGTCTTCTCATGCTCTACACTTTTCATGTTGAAAGTTTTGCTTAAAAGTCCAGGAATTGGGAGATAGAAAACGCGTGTTTGGCTTGAACAAAGGTGTTCTGAGGTTGAAGATGACTTGGTTCTGGGCTGGGCCTGTTTGACATTTCTTTTTGCACCATATTTTTACTTCTGCACCCCCTGAGCCCATTTTGCTTATTTCTTTGACTTTTTTGACTTTTTCTTTTTTGGATTGACTTATTTATTTTTTCTCATGATATTAAAAATATAAAAAATATTTTTCTCACCATTTTTGAATTTATTAGGTATTTGTTTGTTTAGTTTAGTTTTATACATAAATAAATAAATAAATACATTTTATTAAAGAATACTAAAAATTATGCAAAAGCATTTTTATTTTCATTTTTTATTTTGTTTTATCTTCTGAAAATATTTCATATAAAAAAATACTTTTTTTTATAAATATTAAATATTATTATTTTTGTATATATAATACATATTTAGAAAATAATACACATATATATATTTATTAGGATATTTAGGTTAAAATACAAAATATACACACTTTTATTTTTTTATTAATATTAAATATAAAAATATCTTTTGACAAATATACTTCATTTTATTTTATTTTTGTATACAATAAATAAATACTTGTAAATAATAAATAAATAATGCATTTATTTTAATAGAATTAGGGTTTAACCCAAAACATGAAAAACTCCCAAAAAATAATATTTTTATTTTTGTTTATTTTGACATATAAAAATACTTTTTTTTCATACATACAAAAAACCATTTTTTGCATCTTGCATATTTATTCTTATTTTATTTAAATTGTGCAATTAAATTATCTTGTAAATATTTCAATATTGATGTAATAGTTTAGGTTTAATTTCCTTGTCAAAATCCCCATTTGAACATTTGTACCCCCCTTCCCATATATGGTTTTGTAATAGCTTAGTAAATTTATTTTCGCACTTTATTGCTTTCTAATTATACCATGTTAGAATTAGGGTTTGTATGCGAAAAACAATAAAAATAGTTTGACCTAATTTCAAGATAAACAAGCATGAAAATGGACACACAAATCACACTTGCACCCCCTAGGGTATTCCACTTGTTGCCTTTCAAAATTGGGCCATATTGCATGTTAGTTCTCTTTGGGCAAAACAAACACAAATCAAATGATCATAGTCCCTCGATGACGCTTTCAAAAGTTGCCTAAACAAATGATCAAGTCCCTTAAAAGAAAATTGCCCAAAGATACTTGACACCATTGCAATTATGGTCTAAACGATGACCCGCACCCGTCCCTTTCACATCCTAACATGAGATTGTCCACCAAATGCAATGGTGGAACAAACTTGTCAAAAGGGTTAAAACATAGCAATAAACTTTGAGAAATTTAGGAGTAGATAACCTCTTAGTTACTTGAATCAAACTTGCAAAAACAAAACACTTGCCTATTTTCTAAAACCACATTTCACAACACTTTCTAAAACAAATGAAAACCTTTTTAAAGACATACACCTTTGTATACATCCCAACATGGATCATTACAAAGGTTGCCACCACATTGGCTTCTTTTCAAAACATTTTCAAACCCACACACACGAGCACCATTTCAAACAATTGAAAATTAAGGCAAGTTGATCTAAGAAAGTAACTAAGAGCCCATGGATAACCATGGATAGAAAGGGTGCTAATACCTTCCTTTTCTATAATCTACTCCCCGAACCCAAGAAAAACCTCAAAGGTTTTTGCTGTGCTTTTTAAACCTTTCCTTAGGATAAAATAAAAAGTCGGTGGCGACTCTTGCTCAACCGAAACATTTGCGAAAACAAACGCAAAACTCAAGTCAGTTCTCCCACCGTATCACAGAACTGGCGACTCTGCTGGGGAAAACTTAAAAGTGGAGTAACCTTAGGGCTTAGATCACCCTCTTGCATGACTAATTGTTTGCTTTGATTGCTTTACATCTTGGCTCTCTTGTTTGGGTTTGAAATCCTACACCCGGATTTGGGGAAACATTCATAGATAGCAATACATTGTGGAAACTGTGCGGGGTATACCGACACAGTTGAAGCAATAGCTATATTAGTGCTACATATTTGTGAGTACCGGTAACCCTTGAGTTCAATCAAGGAGAGTACGGGGCCGCTGAGTGATGTTACTAAGCACTAATGACCTAGAACCTTACTTGACCATCTTGGCCTTTTATTAGGGGTAGTGAGATGATCGGCTTTGGTGCAGTCCGAAGTTGGTAGATACTCGATACTACACTCATTGAGGGTTGTTTTCTTGGAATATTTTGGTCGCTAGTTAAGTGGCTAAACCAAAACAATGAACATTGAAAACAATCCAATGATATTGAGCTCCTTAGAACCTGGTTACTATTTATAGGACACGTTTTTGAGCCAACTACACTCAAGAGGGTACTTACCTATGAAACCCCATGCAAGCCTGAAGCTAGGGTTTGGTGTGATTTGCTTGTACATATGTTTTGTGCATACATCATAAACATCATGAAGCATCATATGCATTCACTAACCATTTCAAGGGTTTGGATCTTCATCTTTGTTCTTGTTTTGTAGGTCATGGAAATTCCTCGCAGAAACACCATTCAAGTCAACCTTGTGAGAATCTCTCCTCAACTCAAGGAGCTCACCTCAAGAATTCCGGAAAGCTCATCCTTCAATGAAAGACATGGTAGACTGCTCACCCTAATCAACACCAACATTGAAGAGGACATGATGAAAGTGCTATTCCAGTTCTTTGACCCTCTTCACCACTGTTTCACTTTCCCTGATTATCAGTTGGTGCCCACTTTGGAGGAGTTTTCTCAACTCCTGAGAATTCCTATCCTTAATCAACTACCCTTCAACGGTACGGAAAAGGAACCAAAGCCAGAAGATGTTGCTCGAGCATTACATCTACAACCATCCGACATCAAGGGGCATTGGGAAACCAGAAGCGGTGTCAAGGGATTCTTAGCAAAATTCTTGTTTGAGAAGGCACAAGAATGTTGGAACTCATTGGACCTACAAGCCTTTGAAGAAATTGTGGCACTCCTTATCTATGGGTTGGTCTTGTTCCCAAATCCTGACCAATTGGTAGATGTCAACACCGTCAAAATCTTCTTGTCCAGAAATCCAATACCAACATTGCTTGGGGACATTCTTCACTCATTTTACACACGAACAATGAGAAAGAGGGGTGTTCTCATGTGCTGTACTCCTCTCCTTGCAAGGTGGTTTATTTCGCACCTTCCACAATCTGTCTTGAAGAATGACCAAGGCTCAAGGTGGTCCCAACGGTTGATGACTCTTACTCACTCTGATGTACATTGGTGTTCTCGGTCCAGAGAAAATGTCATCATCGTCGATCATTGTGGAGAGTTTCCTAATGTTCCTTTACTTGGAATCAAAGGAGGTATCACCTACAACCCTTGCCTAGCTTTAAGGCAATTTGGATATGCACGAAGGGATGGCCCTCATGACATGTTGATTCCTGACCTAGTTTTTGACTTCGACAACGATGCGCAAGGACTTCACCAAAGATTCATCAGAGCTTGGGGAAGACTCAACAAGGTTGATAGCAAGACTCTGGGACACAAGAACTCCATCCCTCTTGAGCCTTATCTCAAGTGGGTACGAGCCCGAGCCCAAAGTCTGATAATGCCTTATCCGCATGTTCTTCCTGTGATTAAAGAGCCCGTCAAGGAAGGAGAGGTTCCCTACACCATCCTACATCCAGACATGCCTACATCGTGGGAGGAAATGCAGAAAAGCTGGATTCAGCTCAAGGAAGAACGAAATACTTTTGAAGCTAGCTTCTACGCCAGTGAGAAGAAGGTTCTAGAGCTTACCCGCCGACTCCATGAGCAAGAGGCCCTCAACACCTACATCTCACCAAAGAGGATGCGCAATGTCTTTTTTCCTTGAGAAGTTATTTTGTAATATTTGGCCCATGGGGCATTTATGTACTAACAAATTTCTTCTTATTAATATGACGTGCGTTCTTCTTTGTCTGAAACAATTTTGAATGTCCTAAATCCTTGAATGCATTGCATACATAAGCATACCATTCATCATGTGCATAAGCAGGTCTCACTCCAGGTTTCCTTATCTGTCTGCTGTTTATTTCAGTAGGATGGATCTCGAGCAAACAGTCAAAGACCTACAAGCCCAGAATGCACAGTTTCAGCAACTCCTGATGACCTTGGCTAAGGGTCAGGAGGATATCAAGACCCAATTAGGGAATAAAGACCCAGTGAAGAAGAAGAAAAAGAGACTCGGGGTGGCTACTCTGGGGAGAAGATTTGACGGAGAAGCTCGGAGAGTGCTTGAATTTCCTCCTACTTCTGATGAAGGAACCAGCAAAGGAGGTGGAGCTGTGGTACCTTCCGAGTCTGATGCGGAAGAAGAGGAGGTCGAAGAGGATGAAGATTATTCTGATCAGCAATACCCTCCAGCTGATGATAAATACAAAGGGCTGGAAGACAGGTTGGCCGCCATGGAGCTACAAAGAGTACCGGGTTTGGATTTTGAAGACTTGGGTTTGGTCGCCGGGATTGTGATTCCCCCAAAATTCAAAGTGCCAGTGTTTGTGAGGTATGATGGACTGTCCTGTCCAAAAATGCATCTCAGGTCCTACGTGAGAAAGATCCAACCCTATACGGCAGATAAAAACCTTTGGATTCATTTCTTTCAAGACAGCCTTTCTGGGGCTCAATTGGAGTGGTTTTATCAACTAGAAGGAACCAGCGTCCGAAATTGGGAAGACTTGGCCACCGCTTTTTACAAACAATACCAATACAATTCTGACCTTGCCCCTACTCGTACCCAACTTCAGGGTATGTCATTGGGAACAGGCGAAGGATTCAAAGAATATGCACAAAAATGGAGGGATTTGGCTGGCAGGGTGCAGCCTCCTTTAACCGACCGTGAGCTTGTTGATATGTTTCTAGGGACCCTATCTGGGCCTTTTTTCAATCATCTGATTGGTAACTCTTCCGCGGGGTTTACCGATTTGATCTTAACGGGCGAAAGAATAGAAGCTGGCATCAAGTCAGGAAAGATTCAGAAGGGTGTTGCTGCAAGTACTGAGAAGAGACCTTTTAAGAAAGAAGCAAGTGCCGTCTATGGTCCTAGAAGACAAGTCAAGCCAGAAAGTCGCCAAGCCGTCAATGCTTTGGTCATTTCAAAACCTGTTGCTGCTCCTCAGCAGTACAATCAACAAAGAGGTGAAAGGCCCAAGAGACAGTATACTCGGTTGAGTATGACCTTGTCACAAATTTTACCACAACTGTTATCAACCAACTTGGTGACCATTAAAGAAGCTCCTAAGGTCGTGAATACTGCATCTCCTAAGTATAACCCAAATGCCCGTTGTGCTTATCATTCCGATAGCCCCGGGCATACTACTGATGATTGCTGGGCCTTGAGAAATAAAGTGCAAGACCTTATCGACGCAAAGGAAATTCAGTTTGAGGCGCCTGAAAGGCCAAATGTTGTAACTGCTCCTATGCCCCAGCATAGAGTAAATGCCATCGAGGAAGATTTGTATGCTGTTTCGGTGAATGATGTTGCTACCCCTCTTTTGACTGTTAAGAGGAACTTACTACTAGCCGGTTTATTTCCGGGTTGTAGCAAGGGTTGCCTCCTGTGCGCTGTTATCCCTACCAGTTGTCCGCTGCTGAAATCAGGCATCCAAAGCCTGATGGATAGCAAAGAAATTCTGTTCAAGAAAACTGCTGTTCCGTTTGTTTCCGCTGAAGAAATATCCGTTGTCACAATTTACAATCCTACCAAAGCTCCCCCGAGGAAGCCAGTCCAAATTATGTCTGTTGCACCCATTACTATTACTGTTCCGGGGCCTCTCCCCTATGAGTCTGATAAAGCGGTCCCATGGCATTATGGGGCCGACGTGTATGTGCTTGGGGTGAAGCAGGAGTTCAACACCAATACCAGTATCAGTAACATCACTGGTCCCGCCAAGATTACCCGCAGTGGCAGGCTCTTCTCGCCTGACATTGCACCGCCAGTTATCCGAAAACCTCTTACCATCACACCCGCAAGTGTGCATGTTCCAATTCAAGTTCCTGTGTCTACTACTGCCGCCGAGTCCTCTGATACTCGGGGCAAAGAAGTTGCTACCGATTTGCCTGCCAGGACGGAGGCACCAAAAAAGACTGATGTTGAAGCCTCCCAACAAGAAATGGAGGAAATCCTTAAAATCATCAAAAAGAGTGACTTCAATGTTGTTGAACAGTTGGGACATACTCCCTCCAAAATATCTATGCTATCATTGCTGCTATGCTCAGAGGCCCATGCAAAAGCCCTGATTTCATTTCTGAAAACGGCCCATGTGCCGCAAGAGACCTCTGCAGATCAATTCACCGACTGTGTGGCTAATTTGACGGCTGACAATGGCTTGGGGTTCTCGGATGCTGACCTTACCGCCAAAGGGAAAAATCACAATGATGCCCTACATGTTTCCATAGAATGCATGGGCACTACTCTCGCACACGTGTTAGTAGATACTGGCTCTTCCCTGAATGTTTTGCCCAAGAAGGCATTGGACCGCTTGGATTGTGAGGGTCTGGAGCTGAAACCTAGTAACATCATTGTTAGAGCCTTCGACGGTTCTAAGAGGATGGTGCACGGTGAAGTAGACATCCCTATTCGTGTGGGTTCCCAAGTCTTCGACTCAACGTTCTATGTAATAGATATTCGTCCATCTTACTCCTGCTTGTTGGGTCGACCCTGGATTCATAAGGCTGGGGAAGTAACCTCCACTCTACACCAAAAGCTCAAATACCCTGTCAAAGGGAAGATTGTTACTGTGCAGGGTGAGGAGGAATACATGGTTAGTCATTTGAATTCATTCCGGTATATCGAGATGGACGGGGAATTTATTGAAACCCCCTTTCAACATTTTGAGGAGGTACCTCCAATTTTGGCATCGGCTGAAGCAGTGGTTGAAGAAGACTTTCCGTTGAAGATGGCATCCTTAAAGGATGCCCAGGCTGTAATCGAGAAAGGCATTTGTGCAAACTGGGGTCAGCTTTCTGACTTCACTCAAAAGAACGACAAGTTTGGGCTGGGCTTTACTGCAGAGGCTCAGAGGGCTGTGCGCCAGGAAAAGATCAGAAAGGCTCCAGTGTTTATCACCAGTCCAAGGGTGAATGCTATCGAGGAGGATGTAGAGGAAGCAGAGTTTGACAGTTGGATCTATCCAACTACCAGCAACGGACCAAGCAACTGGACGGCAACGTATTTTACACCTATCACATTTGTCACGCAGTAATTAACTCTTTTGATTTTCAATTTGTAACAAGCAATATGTTAAAACTTTATTGGCTCGGTGTCCTACCCGGGGCATCGTAGCTCCATTTGTGAGGGCTTTTTGTATGACATTTCCATATATCATCAATCAAAACATTGGACGTTTGTTGCATTTCAAATCTTGTGCTCTTTTTCTTTCTGTGTTATATATTGCAAAACAGCTATATTTACACACACTCACTTATACAGGTTTCAATCCACTCTGGATCTCACTGGTAACAGCTCCGCTACCACCAGTTATGACTTCGAGAATCCGATCAACTTGGCCGAAGACGAAGGCGAAGATGACTGCGAAGTGCCTGGCGAACTCGCAAGACTGTTACTCCAGGAAGAGAGGGCTATTCAACCCCATGAAGAGCCGGTGGAAACAGTTAACCTGGGTACTGAGACAGATAGGAAAGAGGTCAAGATTGGGGCTAATCTAGAGCTCAGCGTGAAGCAACGATTGATCCAGATGCTACATGATTACATGGAAATATTTGCTTGGTCCTATGAAGACATGCCTGGTTTGGATGCCGACATTGTAGTTCACCACCTGCCAACCAAGGAAGACTGCCCTCCAGTAAAGCAAAAGGTCCGCCGTATGCGTCCAGAGATGTCCGAAAAGATCAAGGTTGAGGTTATGAAGCAATTCGATACCGGGTTTCTAGCAGTGACCTCTTACCCTCAGTGGGT
This sequence comes from Vicia faba, assembly GCA_948472305.1. Lineage (NCBI taxonomy): Eukaryota > Viridiplantae > Streptophyta > Magnoliopsida > Fabales > Fabaceae > Vicia > Vicia faba. Next base: position 157,449 of record CATIWC010000741.1, on the reverse strand, counting down.
TGCCAATGTGGTGCCAGTGCCGAAAAAAGATGGTAAAGTCAGAATGTGCGTCGACTACAGGGATTTGAACAGGGCAAGCCCCAAAGATGATTTTCCTCTGCCTCACATCGACGTTCTTGTTGACAATACTGCTCAACACAAGGTGTTCTCCTTCATGGATGGTTTTTCAGGGTACAATCAGATCAAGATGGCTCCGGAAGATATGGAAAAGACTACCTTTGTGACTCAGTGGGGCACCTTCTGCTACAAGGTCATGCCGTTCGGGTTGAAAAATGCTGGGGCAACTTACCAACGTGCCATGGTTGCTTTATTTCATGATATGATCCATCATGAGATTGGGGTATATGTTGATGACATGATTGCAAGGTCTCAAACTGAGGAGGAGCACCTTGATCATCTGAAGAAGTTGTTTGATCGACTAAAGTTATACAAGCTGAGGTTGAATCCCAACAAATGCACCTTTGGGGTGAGGTCCGGAAAATTGCTAGGTTTCATTGTAAGTGATAAAGGTATTCAGGTGGACCCTGCCAAGGTAAAAGCCATACAAGAGATGCCAACTCCGAAGACAGAGAAAGAAGTCAGAGGCTTCCTGGGACGACTGAATTACATTGCCCGATTCATCTCACATCTGACTGCTACTTGTGAGCCAATCTTCAAATTACTGAAGAAAGATCAAGTAGTACGCTGGAACGATGAATGTCAGGCTGCCTTTCAAAAGATAAAGGAGTACCTCCAAGAGCCACCCATTCTTATGCCACCCGTGGAAGGAAGACCTCTGATACTATACTTGACAGTACTTGACAATTCAATGGGGTGTGTGCTGGGGCAGCATGACGAGTCTGGCCGAAAAGAGCATGCTATTTATTACCTGAGCAAAAAGTTTACCGACTGTGAGTCTCGTTACTCACTGCTTGAGAAAACTTGCTGCGCTCTGGTATGGGCTGCTCGCCGGCTGAGACAGTATATGCTGACTCACACTACTCTTTTGATTTCAAAGATGGATCCCATCAAGTACATATTTGAAAAGCCTGCTCTGTCTGGAAGAATAGCGAGATGGCAAATGATCTTGACAGAATATGATATCCAGTATACAACTCAAAAAGCAATTAAAGGAAGTGTACTGGCAGATCATTTGGCACACCAACCTGTGGACGATTACCAATCATTGAACTTTGAATTTCCGGACGAAGACATCATGGTGGTAACTGACTGTGAGGTACCTGGACCGGATGAAGGACCTGAGGAAGGATCCCGATGGTCTATGCATTTTGACGGAGCCTCCAATGCTTTGGGTAACGGCGTCGGCGCTGTAATCATATCTCCCAAAGGAAATCATACTCCACTCACCACCCGATTATGTTTCAACTGCACCAACAACATGGCAGAATATGAGGCATGTATCATGGGTCTACAAGCTGCAATCGATTTAAGGATCAAATTTTTGAGTGTCTTCGGAGATTCCGCTCTCGTGATCAATCAGATCAAAGGCGAGTGGGATACGAAACACCCAAATCTTATTCCTTACAAGGAGTATGTGTTGACCTTGCTTCTCCACTTTGAAGAGATAACTTTTGAGCACTTCCCAAGAGAGGAGAATCAGCTAGCGGACGCACTAGCTATGATGTCTTCAATGTTCAAAGTTAAATGGGACAATAAGGCTCCCCGGATCATTATCTGGAAGTTGGACGAGCCGGCATACTGCTGCGAGCTTGAGGCTGAAAAGGTGACTGAAAAACCCTGGTATCATGAGGTGAAGAGGTATTTGGAAGCTCAGGAATACCCTGAAGGTGCATCTGTCAATGACAAGAAATTCATGAGAAGGTTTGCGGCAAAATTCTTCCTCAGCAACGACATTCTCTACAAACGGAATCATGATTCAACTCTACTGCGTTGTGTGGATAAGGCTGAAGCAGAGAAGATCATGATAGAACTGCATGAAGGTACATTTGGGACACATTCCAGTAGACACACCATGGCTAAGAAAATCCTTCGGGCAGGATATTTCTGGTCCACAATGGAAGCCGATTGTTACCAACACTCTCGAACTTGTCATAAATGCCAGATCTATGCTGACAAGGTGCATATTCCTCCGGTTCCTCTGAACGTCCTGACGGCACCTTGGCCTTTTGCAATGTGGGGCATTGATATGATCGGTGAGATCCGACCGACGACATCCAACGGGCATCGCTTCATCTTGGTGGCAATCGATTACTTCACAAAGTGGGTTGAGGCAGCTTCCTACGCAACGGTAACCAAGAGCGTCGTGGCACGTTTCATCCGGCATAATCTGATCTGTCGATACGGCGTCCAGGAAAGAATCATTACGGACAATGGTACCAATCTCAATAACAAGATGATCACTGAACTCTGCGAACAATTCAAGATACAGCACCACAACTCTTCTCCCTACCGACCGAAGATGAATGGGGCTGTAGAGGCAGCTAATAAGAATATCAAGAAAATTGTGCAGAAGATGACAGTGACCTATAAAGATTGGAACGAGATGTTACCGTTCGCTCTTCATGGGTACCGTACGTCAGCAAGGACGTCAACCGGGGCAACTCCTTTCTCCTTGGTCTATGGCATGGAGGCAGTCTTGCCAATTGAAGTCCAGATACCCTCTCTCCGGATAATGAAGGATGCAGACTTGAATGAAGATGACTGGATCCAGACTCGACTTGATGAATTAAACCTGATTGACGAAAAGAGGCTCACCGCTATCTGTCATGGTCAGACGTATCAAAAACGGATGATCAGGGCATTTAACAAGAAAGTCAGACCACAAGAGTATCAAGTTGGGGACCTGGTAATCAAACGCATCATCCTTCCTCAAAGTGATCCCCGGGGCAAATGGACCCCTACATACGAAGGGCCATTTGTGGTTAAACATGTGTTCTCAGGAGGAGCCATGATCCTGACCACCATGGATGGTGACGACCTTCCTCACCCCGCCAATGCAGACATAGTAAAAAGATACTACGCATGAATAAAAGACCCGCTAGGTTGACATACCTAGGCAAAAATAAGGGCTTCCCGGCGAACCAAAAGGGTTCGGGCAAAAATAAGGGATGAAATGAAAAAAATCTGTACACCCGGCAAGTCGAAAACCTGAAAAGGCGGCTTGGGCAAAAATGGGTATCCCGGTGGACTGAAAACCCGAAAGGGCGGTCCAGGCAAAAGTTAGGGATAAAGCGTAACACTATGTCTCATTGGATCACTTCGCATCCAGAATTCGGCATCAACTATCTGGCTCAGATTTCGGCATCGACCAATCAACTTCATCTTCAACTAGGCAGCAAAGTGATGAGACGCTTGAAGACATAAAGGCGATAGCAGAGTTGGAACCCAGTGGGATTGTTCACATAGCTGTTTTGTTTCCTTTTCAAAATTGTAAATTCTATGTAAATTCTAAACAAATGATCAAGTCCCTTAAAAGAAAATTGCCCAAAGATACTTGACACCATTGCAATTATGGTCTAAATGATGACCCGCGCCCGTCCCTTTCACATCCTAACATGAGATTGTCCACCAAATGCAATGGTGGAACAAACTTGTCAAAAGGGTTAAAACATAGCAATAAACTTTGAGAAATTTAGGAGTAGATAACCTCTTAGTTACTTGAATCAAACTTGCAAAAACAAAACACTTGCCTATTTTCTAAAACCACATTTCACAACACTTTCTAAAACAAATGAAAACCTTTTTAAAGACATACACCTTTGTATACATCCCAACATGGATCATTACAAAGGTTGCCACCACATTGGCTTCTTTTCAAAACATTTTCAAACCCACACACACGAGCACCATTTCAAACAATTGAAAATTAAGGCAAGTTGATCTAAGCAAGTAACTAAGAGCCCATGGATAACCATGGATAGAAAGGGTGCTAATACATTCCCTTTCTATAATCTACTCCCCGAACCCAAGAAAAACCTCAAAGGTTTTTGCTGTGCTTTTTAAACCTTTCCTTAGGATAAAATAAAAAGTCGGTGGCGACTCTTGCTCAACTGAAACATTTGCGAAAACAAACGCAAAACTCAAGTCAATTCTCCCACCGTATCACAGATACATTTTCACAGAAGGTATTGAGTTCAAACGGTATTCAAAAGGCTTTCGTTTTTTGCTCAGAGTGCGTGAAACGCCGAAAATCCTGAATGCTGAATATTATTTCATCTGGGCCGAAACTTCGAAAATTCATAACTCGGTCAATTTTTATCGGATTGGGCTCATATTTTTACACAAGGTAACTGACTCAGAGATCTACAACTTTGCTTCAAAGGTCGAGACTGGATTATGCTCCGATCAATACCAGTTTTTTATTGAAGAACGTGTCAGAGTCGACACTGGAGCCCAAAATAAGTTTGTCTGAGCTGAAACTTCAAAAATTCATAACTAATTCACCGTTTATCCGATTGAGCCAATTTACGGACAGGAGTTAGTTCTCGATATCGGCTACATTTTGTTTTCACATTTCAACTTCAAAAATTGCACTTAAGTCCCTGCGATTTAGCCTGGAAAGTGACGAACTCAAGTGAACATTGGAGGCCCAATTGCACATTCAAAGCCCATTTTCTTTACCCTAATTTCCATTATATAATCACCTTCTTTTCACACAAGCCAGAGAAAAAAGAAAAGAGAAAAAAAACTTTGCCACAACACTGTTAGAATATCAAATTCTTTCAAGAACCCTAAAACCTTGAAATCCTTATTACAAATCCCTCTCTCACTACAAACAAGCCATCCCAGTTACAAACCAACATCCCACTACAAACAAGCTATCTCAGTTACAAACCAACATCTCACTACTTCTTCAGTAAGGGTAAGGCTGGCTTGATCTCCATGATCAAAAGGGCATAAAAGCATTCATGTCACTACTTTTACAGTAAGGGTAAGGTTGATTTGATATCCATGATCAAAAGTGTATAATCATTCATACATGCCATATTGTGCCTAAACATTAAATTTCTTCAATTGGCTTTATTTGTATTTTATGATATATAGTAATTTATTTAATGTGTTCATGAGATTCAAGACTGCAGATTTAGACAGGATCCCATGCAGGTTCATTAAGAAACGTTGAGGCCAAAATACAAATGGGCAAAAGCCAAAAGCCAAATGGCCAAAACAGAACAGCTTACACATGACACCAATACATGGCGAGGCAGACATCTTGAGAAGGTTAAGGAACGTTGAGGCCAGAACACAAATGGCCAAAAGTCAAAACACAAATGGCCAAAACAAAACAGTTTACACATGACGCCAATAACTGTTTCACCCCTCCAATCAGGCTCGTATACTCCTAAACTCTCTCTCTATTTGTATTATGTTCCTTTAATTAATTAATCGTTATTATTTTTATTAACCACTAACCAATTAACATTTTTTCCTAATAAAATCAAAAATACAAAAAATATATTTTATTTATTAAAATTAGCTTCATCACTTTTATTTTTGTAAATAAATTAATTTAATCAATTTAGCTTTAATTAGATTTAACTTTTAATATTTTTTGCAATATTTAAAATCAATTTAGAATATTAGGTTTTTTTAGCATTAATTCAATTTATTTTATTTCTTTAAAAAACTCAAAAATCCAAAAATATTTTCATTATTTAATTTAATTGTTCATTTAATTTAATTCCATTTAATTCAAAAATAACCAAAAAAATCACTTCCTTTCAAAAAAAGGGTCAAAACCCAAAAAAACTCGCATCCGATTTAATTTCTCGCACACGATCCATTTTATCATATTATTGTATCTGTTTCCCGGAATGTAATAGCTTTTAATTAGGACTTTAATTATTTACCGCTTTATTTTACTTTTCGCAATTTAAACAAAACGGGTTATGTTTTTGGCGATGTATAAACCCGCGCCTTGTAATAGCGTAGCTTTACATTCCCGCACTTTAATTTTCCGCACTCCTAACTGTTAATATGCATGAAAGACTGAATGACAAATTAAAAACAACTCGTAGCTCACAATTGCATGATCAAAGACAATTAAACTGAAAAATAACACACAAGCACATGCCACTTCTAGGGTACGCCTCACTTGTTGCCTCAAAGTGGTCGTCAAGTATAGGGTGTTTTAGCGGTCGCCCTTATGTCTAAGATCCAGTTGCCTCGAAACGGTTGCCTCGGATTAAAAAGGATCTAGGACATTAGGGTTACTTATAAGGTGTCCTACTATTGCTTCGGTGACCACACTGTCCCTCAATCGAATTGACCCGAACACCTCCAACGATGGTGCTACCTACCTCTCAATGGTGGGATGGCCCTATCTTAAGGACTCTTACACAGCCTAATTCCTTAGAGTAGGTAGATTCTCATAGGTACTTGCTCTCTTTAAAAACAAACAAAACAACTTTTCACACTGACACTTTCAAAAGTTTTCAAAACAAATTTTTCATACACTCTTGAGGACAGATACAAGAGTCACTTAGAAATCTTTCAAACGAAACCTTTTTCAAACCCACTCACATTTGAAAAGCAAACATCTTTTGAAAACATAAGAGCAAGTACCTAAGAGCCCATGGATAACCATGGATAGAAAGGGTGCTAACACCTTCCCTTTCTATAAATCTACCTCCCGAACCGAGAGACATTCTCAAAAAAGGAATTTTGCTGTGCTTTTGTCCTTTCCATGTTGGAGAACATAAAATACGGTGGCGACTCTTGCTTACCGCGACATACGCGATCCAGCTTTAAAACAGTCAGTTCTATTTCCACCGATCACAACAGTGAACCATGATATCTGTGTCTAACCCTGGTGTAATACGGTGGGAGAACTGACTTGTGTTTTGCGTTTGTGTTTGCAAATGTTTCGGTTTAGCAAGAGTCGCCACCGACTTTTTATTTTATCCTAAGGAAAGGTCAAAAAGCACAGGAAAGACCTTTGAGATGTTTTCTTGGGTTCGGGGAGTAGATTATAGAAAGGGAAGGTATTAGCACCCTTTCTATCCATGGTTATCCATGGGCTCTTAGTTACTTGCTTAGATCACTTGCTTTGATTTTTCAATTGTTTGAAATGGTGCTTTTTAATTGTTTGAAATGGTGCTTTGTGTGTGATTTTTTGAAGATGTTTTGAAAAGAGGCCATTGTTGTGGCAACCTTTGTAATGATTCTTGTTTGAATGTATACAAAGGTGTTTTTATCTTTTGAGAAGTTTTCCACATTTGAAAGTTGGATTTTTGAAATTGTGTTGTGGAGTGTGTTTTGAAAATAGCAAGGATGTTTTTTGCAAGTTTGATCAAGTAACTAAGAGTTATCTACCCTATTTTACTCAAAGATCTTTCTTATGTTTTTAACCCTTTTAACAGTGTTGTTTCACCATTGTGTTTGGTGAACAACCTTGTGTTAGGATGTTAACGGGACAGGCGCGGGTCATCGTATAGACCATGATAGCAATAGTGTCAAGTATCTTTGGCAATTTTCTTGAGGGACTTGATCATTTTTGTTTAGGAAACCCAGATAGCATCATCGAGGGACTATGATCTTTTTGTTTGTTTTTGTTTTGCCAAAGTACTTGACATGCAACCATGGCCCATTTTTGAAGGCAACAAGTGGATGAAACCCTAGGGGTGCAAGTGTGCATTGTGATTATTTTTCATGCATTTTTATCTTGGATTAGGTCAAGCTAATTGTTGATTGATTTTGCATACAAACCCTAGTTCTCTAATCATGGCATAATTGAAAGCGTAAATGTGCGAGAATTTAAAAGCTAAGCTATTACAACATGATTATGGGGATGGGGGTACAAGTTTGAATTGAGGATATTTGACAAGGAAATAAATTCTAAGTTATTACAACCATATCGAATGTACAAGTGATATTTAAATGTATAACAATTGAATATGATACAATAAATAAATGATATTATGCACAAAATGATTTTTTATGTATGTGAAAAAGATATTTTTTTAATGTGAAACATAAACAAAATAAAAAAAGTCAAATTTTAATTATTTATTGGTTATTTTAGGGCAAAACCCTAATTTTTAAATGAATGGCAATATTTATTAATTATATACAATATATATTAATTTATGCAAAAATAAAAGTATATTGTAAAAAAAAAGTATTTTTGGTGTCAAATATTAATAAAAATAAAAATGTATTATTTTGTATTTTTTGTCCTAATTATCTAATAAACATATTAAACATATAAAAATAAAATTATTTATTTACAAAAAAAAGTGTATATTCAAGAAAATATTTTCAAATGTAATAAAAATGATAAATAAGAAATAAGTATATTTTTTTATATTATTTTTTTTAGGGTTTTAATAAAAATGAAAACTAGATTATTTATATATATATATATATATATATATATATATATATATATATATATATATATATATATATATATATATATATATATATATATATATATATATATATATATATATATATATATATATATATATATATATATATATATATATATATATATATATATATATATATATATATATATATATATATATATATATATATATATATATATATATATATATATATATATATATATATGCTTAATAAAATGAAATAAATATCAAATAAATATGAAAAAATATGGAAAATCATTTTTGGCATTTTTTATGTTTGATCAAAAAATATAAAGTCAGAAACAAAATTAAAAAAATGCAAAAATAACAAAAATGCAAGAAATGGGCCAGGGGGGTGTATTCAGCAAAAGGGGGGTATCAAAAGCAAGAATGACTCAGGCCCAGCCCAAGCCATCATCTTCAACCTCCAGCATTTGTCAAACGCGCGCGCTTCTTGGTTCAAATGCTATCTCCTGATTCTTTGATATTTTGACAAAACTTAAAACATGAAACTTGTAGAGAATTTAAACACGAATCTAACCATATAAAGCATTAAATCTAACTCTCAAAGACCAGAGAGAATTTCTCTGGCCCCAAAATCTGACCTAGCTTTTTTCACATGTTCATGGCTGAAATTCTCCTAGCACACTTAATATAAATGAAAGTTGAGCATATGTATGGCTTCAGGGCTATGAGTACAACATATTTCATTCACAAACCTAAGCCTAACCATTCATAAATAGAGAGATAGAAGTCCATGAAATACCTGTTTCAGCTTGAATCGAGTAGGGAAATGCAACAACCTTCAATGGTGTTAGAGCTTCTGTTGAGCTTGCCTGAGGTCCAAGGAAGCTTCTCCAATGCTTGACTTGCTTTGAAACACCTTGAATCGTGCTCTAGAAGTCCACCTACAAAGCTTGGAAATGAAAATGGCAAAGTGGGTTAGAGGTGTTACAGCTTGCAATGGAGGTCAGGGATAGTTCAGGTGGATGGAATGGAAGATGTTTGAACAGGTTTGGGCCAAAACGCACGAGCAAATTGTGTGGTGGAACTCAATCTGCAGGGAGTGCCCTGTTTTGTAGAAAAACAGTGGTTTTGTGTATTAGGAGGTATGAGGGATGAATGAGTCGTGTTTCAGGATTGTTTTGATGTATGGAACTTGTATGCAAAGTTTGTTTTTGCTTGTGTTAACAGAAATGTCAAGTTGGTTGTGTTTTGCAAGGTTTCTTCTATATGAAGCAAATATGTGTAAGTGTATCTCACAGGCCTGTACCAGCCATCTTGTATGCTGCACACAACCCTCTAGGCCCCCTCTAATCCCTGGATTTGATTTGCAGTCTCAGATCTTTGTTCAAGGCTCAATGCTTAGTGTTTTGACATAAAGCAACTTTTGCAAAAATGGCAAAATACCTTTTACTACTTAAGGCTTAAACTTGCATGTAATGCCCAAATGAACAAAATAATCCCTCAACTCAATGGTTATGCATTAAATTAAGGTGTGTAAACTGGTTTTGAGGCCTGCAAGCTAGCATTACACAAGCTGATTTGAAAATGCAAGTTGCTATGAACATGCCTTGGCCATGAACAAAAGTAAGTTTTGGCCAACTTTGTGAATTCGATTCTCTCTAACCAAAAGGGTGTTTGAGAAGTTCTGGGACAATTTGGAAAGCTTGGAACATGTACTACAATACATCTTTGTAGATGCAACTTGAAAATCCAAGTGGAACTATGTGAAAAATGGCCAAGAAGATGGGCCAAAATCCTGCCTAGATTAGGGCAAATTTTCTCTAAGTTAAAAGTTTTAGGTACCCTTGTTCCAAAAATCCTAACTTGAGATACAAGCTTCTTTTGAGAAAACTTTGTGAATCAAAGTTGTAGACTTTGTGATGGACTACAACTTTCATTTAGAAATTTTTGTTTGAATCCACTTGAATCTTGGTGATAAAATGGGACAAAGTTAGGAAAAAATAAGAAAATTTTATAAATTAGAAAATTTCTAAGTTATGAAATTTTTTCATTTCAAACCCTAATTTGCATTTTTGAGTTTCTTGATGGACAAGTTTCATAATTTGACATGTTTTGATGAAAAATAACTCTTGGCACTTGATTTTGACCAAAAAGTCAAAGTTTGACTTTTCAGTGTACAGTCAAACTTTGATCAGTTGACTGAAAAATTCATCTGTCAATCCTATGCATTTGAGATCTTTTGAACTTGTTGAATGGGTCAAGACAATGTCATTGAGTCCTTGAGTCCATATGTGAGCTTGGTTTGCCATTGGTTAGGTCAAACAGTCAAAAATTGCCTTTGTGCAGTCAAAACCCTAAAAATGACCATTTTGCCCTTTTGGTGATCTGATCAAATTTCTTGTGGAATTATGATCCAAACTTGATCAAATGGTTCATATGAGTTCATAATGTTGATGTGGGTCAAATTTCATGAGGTTTGACTGTCAATGGGCCACAGTTGACTTTTCCCCCAATACAGTTGATTTCTAGGTCAACTGTCTAATTGACTGGGCAAAGATTTGAATCAAGGCTTGAAACTTGGTATGGGCAAAATTGTGAACCCAACATGAAGTATGAAAGTCACTTTGGGAATTCTAGGTCAAAATATCCTTGTGCAAACTCAAACCCTAATTTGGGTCAACAGTGCAAGGAGGGGTCTTGAGCAGAGCAAACCCTAGCTTGATCTTGAGTTCCAAGAGTCTTGTGATGAGAAAATGTTGATGAAATGAGAGGGAAAATTTTGGGGTACAACAGTTTCCCCTGTTCAATCTTCTTGAACCTGAAGAGTTAGATTGGTAGGCTTGCCTTTCGTGACTCGAAGGTAAAAGAGGATTGGACACTAAAGTGCCCGTAAATTTGCACTCGTCAAAACATAGGCGCGGGAATGGGATTAAAGATACCATTTGGAGATGGTAGAATCTTGATGGAGATGGGCTTAAAGATGCCATCCAATAATGTTTGTTGAACTGCAATGTTGTAGGTCAGGAGAATGAGCATCGAAATGGTATCCGTGTCTGGAATGCATTTGAACTGTATCTGGAGATTGAGTTTGTATGAGCAAAAGAATGGCGTCCGTGTATGGGGCGTATCTGAGTTGTAACCATATTTGAATATTGAATGAATATCAGAATGACTGCCGTGTCTGGAGTGTATCTGTATTGTATCCGGGTAATAGAGAAATATCTGTGTACAGAGCAACTGTATGCTGAGGATAAATTTTGAATGAGTGACAGAATGGCAACCGTGTCTGGAGCGTATCTGGACTTTATCTGAAGTTGATATCTGTATAAGTAGCAGAATGACTTCCGTGTCTGGAGTGTATATGTATTGTAATTGGGATCTAAATGACAGAATGACTTCCGTGGCGACTCCACTGAGGGAATCAAACTGCTGATGTAAAGGCCAGAATGGTATTCGCGTCTGGAATGCATATCTAAACTTGAGGTTGATAATTGAATATGAATGAGAGATAGAATGACTTCCGTGTCTGGAGCGTATCTAGTCTGTATCTGATTGCTGAAGTCCAAACGAGTAGTAGAATGACCGCCGCGTCTGGGGTGTATCTGTATGGTATTTGACTTGAAATTCTGAATGAGCAATAGGATGACCCCCGTGTCTGGGGTATATCCATATTGTATCTGAATAATTGTTAATAATGTCCTTTTAATCTTATCCTGAAAAGGGTAACAATGTTAGCTAAGACATAAAATCATGTTGCATGATATATATGATGCAATGAATTGTGTTTCATCAATGTTTATGATATATGAATGTAATGGATGTGCATGTAAGCTGAGTAGCCGTCTTGCTGAGGAAGACAAATCCTGGTGGCTGGAGACAACGAAATTTTTGACTGCTGTCGGGGACAATAAATCCATGACCGAAGCTGGGGATTCCAAAATCTTTGATTGCTGAAGATGAGAAATCCTTGCTGACTGCTGACTGCTTGGGGAACAAGGAAAACTTTCAAAATCCCTACTGGGAAGTTAAAACCTGGGAGACTTATGCTGGAGAAGTGAGACTGAGAATCTTCAATCTGCTGGGAAGTATCTCTGTGGGGAGAATGTTCACTATTCTGGTTCCGCTGGGGATAGGATTTTCAGGGTTTTTGGGCTCCGCTGGGGATCTTGAAACTTGACTCTGAGGGGAATTAAGTTTTGGAATTCACTTTAGCTGGGGAATCCAGCTATAGAAAGCTTTTGCTCTGCTGAGGATCCTGAAGTTTAACTCTGTTGGGGAAATATATTCCGAATTTTAACTCTGTTGAGGATCTTGAAGTTTAATTTTGCTGGGGATTTCTTCTAAAATGGTATAAAGATATCTTCTTATACCTTCAACCTATTAGCAATCATCTTTTCTCAATTTCATTTTATTTGTAAGGAATGATTATGTTCAAATGCATATGCCTATTTAACAAAACATTGGACGTTTTTCAAATAAAACATAAGTGTAAAAAGAAAAGGAAGGCAAGCAAATTTCTGCACTTGGAAGTGTATTTGTATTAATTTTTATGAGTATCTTTGTACAAAGGAGACAAACATCCTAGTAAGAGAATGTTGTCGTAAAAATTGAAAATATTTATACAGAAGAAAGATGGCTATGTGTAACAATTCCATGGGATTCCCATTCTGCCATAGCCTTCACAACTCTAAACATCTTGTCCATTCACTGCTTCGTCCGTCGATGACTAGGTTGATCAGAAGCTCGGTGCTTGTTGATGAAAAGATTGTTCTTTAAAGTGATCCGACGAGACACAGTCATACGCTTTAATTCCCTAACTTTTTCCTGAATCGCTCTTTCGGGTTTTCGATCCACCGAGAAACCCTTTTTTTCCCAAGTCGCCCTTTCGGGTTTTCAACTTGCCGGGTGTACAGATTTTTTTATTTTATCCCTAATTTTTGCCTGAACCTCCCTTTCGGGTTTTCGGTTCACCGGGATGCCCATTTTTGCCCAAGCCGCCCTTTCAAGTTTTCGACTTGTCGGGTTATTTCATGCGTAGTATTTTTTGACTATGTCCGTGTTCGCAGGGTGTGGCAAGTCATCGCCGTCCATGGTGGTCAGAATCATTGCCCCACCAGAAAAGATGCTTTTGATCACAAACGGTCCTTCGTAAGTAGGAGTCCATTTACCCCTGGGATCACTTTGCGGCAAGATCTCCGACTTGATATACCTGACGCTTGACTTTCTTGTTGAAAGCCTTGATCATCCATTTTTGGTACGTCTGACCATGGCAAACAGCAGTAAGTCGCTTCTCGTCGATCAAATTGAGTTGATCAAGCCGGGTCTGAATCCAATCGTCTTCACTCAAACCAGCGTCTTTCATAATCCTTAGAGAAGGAATCTGAACTTCCATAGGTAGGACAACTTCCATGCCATATACCAAAGAGAATGGGGTTGCCCCTGTTGAAGTACGTGTCGTGGTACGATATCCATGCAGAGCAAATGGTAACATCTCATGCCAGTCCTTGTAGGTAACTGTCATTTTCTGAATGATCTTCTTGATATTTTTATTCGCGGCTTCAACAGCACCGTTCATCTTCGGCCGATAGGGAGATGAATTATGATGATAAATCTTGAACTGTTCGCATAGAGCGGTGATCATAGTATTGTTCAAATTTGTACCGTTGTCTGTGATGATCCTGTCGGGGACACCATACCGGCATATGAGGTTCTGCTTGATGAAGCGGGCAACCATATTCTTTGTAACAGAGGCGAAGGAAGCTGCTTCGACCCACTTGGTAAAATAGTCAATAACGACCAAGATGAAGCGATGTCCATTGGACGCCGTGGGCTTGATCTCTCCAATCATGTCGATGCCCCACATCGCGAATGGCCAAGGAGCTGTCAGAACGTTGAGAGGAATAGGAGGAATATGTACCTTGTCGGTGTAGACTTGGCATTTATGGCAAGTACGGGAATGTTGATGACAATCAGCTTCCATGGTAGACCAGTAGTAGCCTGCCCTTAGGATCTTCTTTGCCATCGTATGTCCGCTCAAGTGGGTGCCAAATGTGCCACTGTGTATCTCGGTCATGATCAAATCTGCTTCAGCTTTGTCCACACATCGAAGTAAAACACAATCATGGCTGCGTTTATAAAGGATGCCATTGCTTAGGAAGAACTTGGAAGCAAATCTCCTTAAGAACTTTTTGTCATTGACGGAAGCTCCTTCGGGATATTCTCTAGTCTGGAGATACCTTTTGATTTCATGAAACCAGGGTTGTTCCACTACTTCTTCGGTATTAATCTCATGACAGTGTGCAGGTTCATCCATTCGCTCGATGGTAATTTTGGGAGCCTCGTTATCCCAGTTGAGTTTAAACATGGAAGGCATTGTAGCCAGAGCATCTGCTAGCTGATTCTCTTCTCGCGGGAAATGCTCGAAAGTAATCTGCTCGAAATGAGGAAACAAAGTCAGGACATGTTCTTTGTATGGGATAAGATTAGGATGTTTGGTGTCCCACTCTCCTTTGACTTGACTGATAACCAAAGCCGATTCCCCAAATACGACCAAAGATTTGATTCCCAGGTCTATAGCAGCCTTGAGACCAAAGATGCAAGCTTCATATTCGGCCATGTTCTTGGTACAGCTGAAACAAAGTCGGGCAGTGAAAGGTATATGGCAACCTTCTGGAGAAATGAGTACCGCGCTGATACTGTTGCCAAGTGCATTTGAAGCACCATCAAAGTACAGGGTCCATCGGGATCCTTGTTCAGGTTCGTCATACGGTTCGTTACTTTCAATGTTGTCCAAAGTCATGATGTCCTCGTCAGGGAAGTCGAATCTCATAGATTAATAATCTTCGACAGCTTGATGAGCTAGATGGTCAGCCAGTACACTCCCTTTTATAGCTTTTTGGGTAGTGTACTGGATGTCATACTCAGTCAGATCATATGCCATCTAGCTATTCTTCCAGATAAAGCAGGCTTTTCGAAGATATACTTGATCGAGTCCATCTTGGAAATCAGCAAAGTGGTATGAGTCAACATATACTGCCTTAGCCGGCGAGCAACCCATACCAAAGCGCAGCAAGTTTTCTCGAGCAGTGAGTAGCGAGTCTCACAGTCGGTAAACTTTTTGCTAAGGTAATAAATGGCATGCTCTTTTCGACCAGACTCGTCATGTTGGCCCAGTAAGCACCCCATTGAGTTGTCCAAAATAGTCAGATACATGATCAACGACCTTCCTTCGACGGGTGGCATCAGGATAGGAGGTTCTAGTAAATACTCCTTGATCTTATCAAAAGCAACTTGACAATCGTTGTTCCATTTAACTACCTGATCTTTCTTCAACAGTTTGAAAATTGGCTCACAGGTAGACGTCAGGTGAGAGATGAACCTAGCGATATAGTTCAAGCGTCCCAAGAATCCTCTAACCTCCTTTTCAATGCGGGGGGCAGACATTTCTTGTATAGCCTTTACTTTAGCAGGATCGACCTCAATGCCCTTGTTGCTGACAATAAATCCCAGAAGTTTACCAGATCTAACTCCAAAAGTGCACTTGCTTGGATTCAATCTGAGTTTATATTCCTTCAACCTGGAAAACACCTTTTGCAAATGTTCAAGGTGTTCTTCTTCTGTTTGTGATCGAGCTATCATGTCGTCTACGTAAACTTCGATCTCATGATGTATCATATCATGAAATAAATCTACCATGGCGCGTTGATAGGTTGCCCCTGCGTTCTTCACTCCGAACGACATCACTTAGTAGCAGAAGGTACCCCATTGTGTGACAAAGGTAGTTTTTTCCATGTCCTCGGGGGCCATTTTGATCTGGTTGTAGCCCGAGAATCCGTCCATGAAAGAAAATACTTTGTGCTGAGCTGTGTTATCAACCAAAATGTCGATATGTGGCAACGGAAAATCATCTTTAGGGCTAGCCCTGTTCAAATCCCGATAGTCCACGCACATTCTGACCTTGTCGTCCTTTTTGGGTACGGGCACAATGTTAGCAACCCATTGTGGATAGGTTGTAACATCCAGAAAGCCAGCGTTGAATTGCTTCATTACTTCAGCCTTAATCTTCTCAGACATGTCAGGCCTCATTCGGCGAACCTTTTGCTTGATCGACAGACAGTCTTCTCTTGTAGGGAGACGGTGAACTACGATATCTGTGTCTAACCCTGGCATGTCTTCGTAATACCAAGCGAAGATTTCAACGTATTCATTCAGCAATTGTATTAAGCGTTCCTTGATGCTCGGTTCCAAGTTGGCACCCACTTTTACTTCCTTCCTGTCCTCTTCTGTCCCTAAGTTGATGGTTTCTAACAGCTCTTCATGAGGCAGAATAGCCCTCTCTTCTTGTTGTAGAAGTCTGGCTAACTCTTCCGGCACTTCACAATCTTCGTCAGCTTCGTACTCAGCGTGATTGACCAAATCTTCAGAGTTATCGAAGGCTAATACAGAATAGTCACCCATGGAATCTGGAGTGGATGGGTACCTGCATTTGCGAGTGTGGGTGTGTGTGAGGGATAGCCAAACAAAAATGCAAAAAGGAAAGAAAATGAGCAGTTTAGAGATGAAAAACGTCCAATGATTCATTAAAACATGGTATATGATTATGAAGTAAATCAAACTCTTACAAATGGACCTACATACCCCGGGCAAGGCATGAGGTGAAAATAGTGTGCGAATTGTTTTAGTTATTACAGACCATAAAAATGGGAAATTGTTCAAAGATAAAATTACTGATTGATAAAGGTGATAGGAACGAAATCCTTTGCTTCCCAATTGCTCAAACCCCCTTCAACAGTCGGAAAAATCCAGTCTTCAAAGTGGCTCTCCTCATCTTCATCTTCTACAACATTGATTCCGTGGTGAGAAATCTTGACAGGTGATCTTCCAATCTTGGAGCGACGCATAGCCTTTTATCCTGCAACAGTAAACCCTAAACCAAACTTGTCCGTCTTATGGGGAAAGTCAGGAAACTGTCCCCATACTGTGCTCTTCCCCTCCTTAATCACAGCCTCTGTGTCCTTGAGAGATGCCATCTTAGCCACATGCTTGGGAATAATATGTACCTCAACTGCTGTCTTTGCAACTGCTACCTCGGGAGAAACTTCCTCGAAATGTTGAAAAGGTGTTTCGATGAACTCGCCATATAACTCCACATATCGAAAGGAATTGAGATGACTAATCATGTACTCTTCCTCGCCATGCACAATTATGATTTTACCCTTAATAGGATACTTCAGCATTTGGTGCAAAGAGGATGTAACTGCCCTGGCATAATGGATCCACGGTCTCCCCAGCAAACATGAGTATGACGGACGGATGTCCATCACATAAAAGGTGGAGTTGAACACTTCGGTGCCTACCTTGATGGGAATATCAACCTCTCCATGAACCATTCTTTTGGAACCATCGAAGGCTCTGACGACTATGTTGCTAGGTTTGAGGGTCAAACCTTCGCAATCTAAACGGTCTAAGGCCTTCTTTGGCATCACATTCAGGGAAGAACCAGTATCGACCAAGACATGGGCGAGAGTGGTCCCTCGACATTCAACTGAAACATGTAACGCATCATTGGGTTTCCTTCCTTTGGGAGTAAGGTCAGCATTGGAAAAGCCCAGGCCATTGTCAGCAGTAAGACTGGCCACACAATTTTGAAATTGGTCAGCCGAGGTCTCTTGGGGGACATGTGCTGTCTTCAAGAATTTAATCAGAGCCTTAGCATAGGCCTCTGAACAGAGCAGGAGAGCTAACATTGAAATATTAGAAGGGGTTTGCCCTAATTGTTCCATAACGTCGTAGTCACTTTTTCTGATTATCTTCAGGATTTCATCCATCTCCTTCTAAGTGGTTTCAGGGATAACCACAACATGAGCCTTCATCCTGACAGGAATTTCCAGTATCCCCTTACCTTTGTCGCTGTTATCAGCAAATGGTCTTTCTTCAGGAGTGTTTAACTCTTCAATCACTGGGTCTTGTACAGAGGGTCCAACAGGTGCAGAAGCTTTTAAGGGTCCGAAGACTGCTCGGGGAGGAGCAATCTCCGGAGAAAAGATCCGGCCACTGCGAGTGATCTTGCTAGTACCCGCGATGTTTCCTATATCAGGGTCTTCTTCATAGATTTCTTGGACTGTTTCGATTTGTTTGATGCCGTGGTAGAAGATTTCTCCCCCATAGTTCCACGGTATCATTTTGCTTGATTGGTATGGGACGGGTCCCGGCATGGTGATCTTTAGAGGTATACATTCAGAGTTGGGTGTAATCCTGACAGGCCTTTTGCAAGCCTTGGGAGGATTGTCGGAAATGGTTATGATGGCAATATCGTTGGTTGAGGTATCACAAGTATCAAGAGTAATCAGATTGAAAGTGTTAACAGGGGTTTTCTGGAAAAGTATTTCTTGAGTATCCATCAGGCGTTGGACACCCGACTTCAACATTGGACAATCATCTTGAATATTCAAACAAAAATAACAATCTTCATCACAACCAGGAAAGATCCCGGCTCTCAACAAATTTTATTTTATCACTAACAATAGAGTCAATAGATCGGCAACATCAGTAACATGGAGATTTTCCAAAACAACATGCACATTGTGGCCGTGCTTGGGCATTGGCGCGGATATAACATTGGGATTTTCCGAAGCGTCAAATTCGACCTCTTTGGCGTCAATTAAATCCTGAATTTTTTTCTTGAGTTCCCAGCAATTATTGGTATCGTGCCCAATACTGTCAGAATGGTAAGCACACTTGGCTTTTGAGTTGTAGGATGGAGAGGTGGTATTTACATTCTTTGGCGCCTCTTTTAAATTAGCAAGATTCAACTTCAGGAGATGTGGAAGGATTTGAGCAGGTGTCATTTTACTGGGGTAAACTGCCGTGGTGGCCTTTGCTGATAAGTTATGGGCTGATCATTCCTTGGTTGGCTATTTCTAAGCTGGTCTGATGCGTACTTCTGTATTAATACGGCCCCTACTGTTGACCGACGTTCCTCTCTTTCCCGATTTTTCTGAGTGTATACAGCAGATGCTTCTTTCTTGGCTGGGAAAGGTTTTCTAGCAGCTGTGGATGCGGAAGCATCCTTTTGAATCTTTCCACTTTTGATACCGGCTTCCACCCTTTCGCCGGTCAAAATCAACTCAGTAAATCCCACAGAAGAGCTTCCGATTAGATGGTTGAAGAAGGGGCCAGACAGGGTTCCCAAAAACATGTCAACTAATTCCCTATCTGATAGCGGTGGCTGCACCCTTCCAGCCAGGTCGCGCCACTTCTGGGCGTACTCCTTAAACCCTTCATTTGAAGCCATCCCCATACTCTGTAGCTGAGTACGGGTAGGCGCCAAATCAACATTGTACTGATACTAACGATAGAAAGCGGCTGCCAAGTCTTCCCAATTGTGGACCTCTGACCTCTCGAGCTGATAAAACTAATCTAACTGAGTGCCAGACAAACTGTCTTGAAAAAAGTGCACCCAGAGGTCTTTGTCGGATGAATGTGGCTGGATCTTTCTAACATATGACCTCAAGTGCATCTTAGGGCAAGACAGACCGTCGTACTTGGAGAATGTTGGCACCTTGAACTTAGGAGGGATAACAATCCCAACTACAAGCCCCGGCTCCTTAAAATCCAATTCGGGAACCCTCTGCAACTCCATAGCTTTCAATCTGTCTTCAAGGTTCTTATACTTGTCATCCACTGGTGGATACTGTTGTTCTGAATAGTCTTCGTCTGCTTCCTCTTCCTCCTCTTCTACCTCAGATTCAGAAGGTACAATAACTCCTTTCCCCTTGCCAATCCCTTCGTCGGACGTTGATGGAAACTCAAGAGTCCTTCTAGCATCACCCTTAAATCTTCTTCCGAAAGTAGCTACCCCGGTCTCTTTTTCTTTTTCTTCTCCTTACTTTTCTCTAGCAGAACTTTGAGATCCTCCTGACCCTTTTCCAAGGTCATGAGGAGTTGCTGAAATTGTGAATTTTGTGCCTGTAGGTCCTTCACTGTTTGCTCTAAATCCATCTTGCTGAAATAAATAGCAGAAAGATAAGGAAACCTGGCTTGAAGACATGTTTGTGCATATGATGAATGATATGTTATTCATATAATGCATTCAAGGGTTCAAAAATTCAAATTTGTTGCAAACAAAAAGAACGCACGTCATATTAAGAAGAAATTGTTAGTACATAAGTGCCCCATGGGCAAAATATTACAAAACTCTTAATATAAAAAGACGTTGCGCATCCTCTTTGGTGCGATGTAGGTGTTGAGAGTTTCCTCCTCATGAAGTCGGCGGGTGAGCTCTAAAACCTTCTTCTCACTGGCATAGAAGCTGGCTTCAAAAGTATCCTGTTCTTCCTTGAGTTGGATCCAACTCTTTTGCATTTCTTCCCATGATGTTGGCATGTCAGCATGTAGGATGGTGTATGGAACCTCTCCTTCCTTAACAGGCTCTTTAATCAAGGGGAGAATGTGAGGATATGGCATCATAAGATTCTGAGAGCGGGTTCGTACCCACTTGAGGTAAGGCTCAAGGGGGATGGAATTCTTGTGCCCCAGTGTCTTACTATCCACCTTGTTAGGCATCCTCCAAGCTCTGATGAACCTTTGTCGAAGTCCTTGCGCATCATTATCGAAGTCGAAAACTAGGCCAGGGATCAGCATGTCATGAGGGACATCCCTCCGAGCATATCCAAATTGTCTCAAAGCTAGGCAAGGGTTGTAGGTAATGCCTCCTCTAATTCCAAGTAATGGGACATTAGGGAATTCACCACAACGATCAATGATGATGACATTTTTTCTGGACCGAGAACACCAATGTACATCAGAATGTGTGAGGGTCATCAACCGTTGTGACCACCTTAAACCCTATTCATTCTTTAAAACTGATTGTGGAAGGTGAGAAATAAACCACCTTGCTAGGAGAGGAGTACAACACATGAGAACACCTCTTTTCCTCATTGTTCATGTGTAAAATGAGTGTAGGATGTCCCCAAGCAATGTAGGCATGGGATTCTTGGACATGAAAATATTGACAGCATTCACATATATAAGTTGGTCAGGGTTTGGGAACAAGACCAACCCATAAATAAGGAGTGCCACAATTTCTTCAAAGGCTTGCAGATCAAGAGAATTCCAGCAGTCTCGGGCCTTCTCAAACAGAAACTTTGCCAAGAAACCCTTGACACCACTTCTGGTTTCCCAATGCCCCTTGATGTCAGATGGTTGCAAGTGTAAGGCTTGAGCAACATCTTCAGGTTTTGGTTCTTTTTCCGTATCGTTGTAGGGTAGTTGATTAAGAATAGGAATTCTCAGGAGTTGAGAAAATTCCTCCAAAGTAGGCACCAATTGGTAATCAGGGAATGTGAAACAGTGGTGTAGGGGGTCAAAGAACTGGAAGATAACTTTCACCATGTCTTCTTCAATGCTGGTGTTGACTAAGTTGAGGAGTCTACCATGTCTTTCACTGAAGATAGAATTCTTTGGAATTCTAGAAGTAAGCTCCTTGAGTTGAGGAGGGATCCTCACAAGGTTGACTTGAATTGTTTTCCTGCGAAGAGATTCCATGACCTATAAAACAGGAACAAAGATGAAGATCCAAACCCTTGAAATGGTTAGTGGATGCATATGATGCTTTATGATGTTCATGATGTATGCACAAGCACATGTACAAGCAAGTCACACAAAACCCTAGTTTCAGGCTTGCATGAGGTTTCATAGGTAAGTAACCTCTTGAGTTTAGTTGGCTCAAAACCTGTCCTATAAATAGTAACCGGGTTCTAAGGAGCTCAATATCATTGGATTGTTTTCTATGTTCATTGTTTTGGTTTAGCCACTTAACTAGCGACCAAAATATTCCAAGAAAACAACCCTCAATGAGTGTAGTATCGAGTATCTACCAACTTTGGACTGCACCAAAGCCGGTCATCTCACTACCCCTAATAAAAGGCCAAGATGGTCAAGTAAGGTTCTAGTTTATTAGTGCTTAATGACATCGCTAAGCGGCCCCGTATTCTCTTTGATTGACTCAAAGGCTACCGGTACTCACAAATATGTCGCACTAATATAGCTATTGCTTCAACCGTGTCGGTATACCCCGCACAGTTTCCACAATGTATTGCTATCTATGAATGTTTCCCAAATCCGGGTGGAGGATTTCAAGCCCAAACAAGAGAACCAAAATGTAAAGCAATCAAAGCAAACAATAATCATGCAAAGGGTGATCTAAGCCCTAAGGTTACTCCACTTTTAAAGTCGTCCCCAGCAGAGTCGCCAGTTCTGTAATACAGTGGGAGAACTGACTTGTGTTTTGCGTTTGTGTTTGCAAATGTTTCGGTTTAGCAAGAGTCGCCACCGACTTTTTATTTTATCCTAAGGAAAGGTCAAAAAGCACAGGAAAGACCTTTGAGATGTTTTCTTGGGTTCGGGGAGTAGATTATAGAAAGGGAAGGTATTAGCACCATTTCTATCCATGGTTATCCATGGGCTCTTAGTTACTTGCTTAGATCACTTGCTTTGATTTTTCAATTGTTTGAAATGGTGCTTTTCAATTGTTTGAAATGGTGCTTTGTGTGTGATTTTTTGAAGATGTTTTGAAAAGAGGCCATTGTTGTGGCAACCTTTGTAATGATTCTTGTTTGAATGTATACAAAGGTGTTTTTATCTTTTGAGAAGTTTTCCACGTTTGAAAGTTGGATTTTTGAAATTGTGTTGTGGAGTGTGTTTTGAAAATAGCAAGGATGTTTTTTGCAAGTTTGATCAAGTAACTAAGAGTTATCTACCCTATTTTACTCAA
The DNA here is from genome assembly GCA_948472305.1 of Vicia faba. Taxonomy (NCBI): domain Eukaryota; kingdom Viridiplantae; phylum Streptophyta; class Magnoliopsida; order Fabales; family Fabaceae; genus Vicia; species Vicia faba. The sequence continues at coordinate 134,376 of CATIWC010000741.1, read as the reverse complement.
AGATCTTTCTTATGTTTTTAACCCTTTTAACAGTGTTGTTTCACCATTGTGTTTGGTGAACAACCTTGTGTTAGGATGTTAACGGGACAGGCGCGGGTCATCGTATAGACCATGATAGCAATAGTGTCAAGTATCTTTGGCAATTTTCTTGAGGGACTTGATCATTTTTGTTTAGGAAACTCAGATAGCGTCATCGAGGGACTATGACCTTTTTGTTTGTTTTTGTTTTGCCAAAGTACTTGACATGCAACCATGGCCCATTTTTGAAGGCAACAAGTGGATGAAACCCTAGGGGTGCAAGTGTGCATTGTGATTATTTTTCATGCATTTTTATCTTGGATTAGGTCAAGCTAATTGTTGATTGATTTTGCATACAAACCCTAGTTCTCTAATCATGGCATAATTGAAAGCGTAAATGTGCGAGAATTTAAAAGCTAAGCTATTACAACATGATTATGGGGATGGGGGTACAAGTTTGAATTGAGGATATTTGACAAGGAAATAAATTCTAAGTTATTACAACCATATCGAATGTACAAGTGATATTTAAATGTATAACAATTGAATATGATACAATAAATAAATGTCAAATAAATGATATTATGCACAAAATGATTTTTTTATGTATGTGAAAAAGATATTTTTTTAATGTGAAACATAAACAAAATAAAAAAAGTCAAATTTTAATTATTTATTGGTTATTTTAGGGCAAAACCCTAATTTTCAAATGAATGGCAATATTTATTAATTATATACAATATATATTAATTAATGCAAAAATAAAAGTATATTGTAAAAAAAAAGTATTTTTGGTGTCAAATATTAATAAAAATAAAAATGTATTATTTTGTATTTTTTGTCCTAATTATCTAATAAAATAAAGTATATATATATATATATATATATATATATATATATATATATATATATATATATATATATATATATATATATATATATATATATATATATATATATATATATATATATATATATATATATATATATATATATATATATATATATATATATATATATATATATATATATATATATATATATATATATATATATATATATATATATATATATATATATATATATATATATATATATATATATATATATATATATATATATATATATATATATATATATATATATATATATATATATATATATATATATATATATATATATATATATATATATATATATATATATATATTAAACATATTAAACATATAAAAATAAAATTATTTATTTACAAAAAAAAGTGTATATTCAAGAAAATATTTTCAAATGTAATAAAAATGATAAATAAGAAATAAGTATATTTTTTATATTATTTTTTTAGGGTTTTAATAAAAAAGAAAACTATTTTATATATATATGCTTAATAAAATGAAATAAATATCAAATAAATATGAAAAAATATGAAAAATCATTTTTGGCATTTTTTATGTTTGATCAAAAAATATAAAGTCAGAAACAACAAAAATGCAAGAAATGGGTCAGGGGGGTGTATTCAGCAAAAGGGGGGTATCAAAAGCAAGAATGACTCAGGCCCAGCCCAAGCCATCATCTTCAACCTCCAGCATTTGTCAAATGCGCGCGCTTCTTGGTTCAAATGCTATCTCCTGATTCTTTGATCTTTTGACAAAACTTAAAACATGAAACTTGTAGAGAATTTAAACACGAATCTAACCATATAAAGCATTAAATCTAACTCTCAAAGACCAGAGAGAATTTCTCTGGCCCCAAAATCTGACCTAGCTTTTTTCACATGTTCATGGCTGAAATTCTCCTACCACACTTAATATAAATGAAAGCTGAGCATATGTATGGCTTCAGGGCTATGAGTACAACATATTTCATTCACAAACCTAAGCCTAACCATTCCTAAATAGAGAGATAGAAGTCCATGAAATACCTGTTTCAGCTTGAATCGAGTAGGGCAATGCAGCAACCTTCAATGGTGTTTGAGCTTCTGTTGAGCTTGCCTGAGGTCCAAGGAAGCTTCTACAATGCTTGGCTTGCTTTGAAACACCTTGAATCGTGTTGTAGAAGTCCACCTGTAAAGCTTGGAAATGAAAATGGAAAAGTGGGTTAGAGGTGTTACAGCTTGCAATGGAGGTCAGGGATAGTTCAGGTGGATGGAATGGAAGATGTTTGAACAGGTTTGGGCCAAAACGCACGAGCAAATTGTATGGTGGAACTCAATCTGCAGGGAGTGCCCTGTTTTGCAGAAAAACAGTGGTTTTGTGTATTAGGAGGTGTGATCGGTGGATCTGGAACTGACTGTTTAACGCTGGTTCGCGAAATGTCGCGGAAGCAAGAGTCGCCACCGTCTTTTATTTTCTCCAAATGGAAAGGACAAAAGCACAGAAAAATTCCTTAAAGAGATTGCTCTCGGTTCGGGAGGTAGGTTATAGAAAGGGAAGGTGTTAGCACCCTTTCTATCCATGGTTATCCATGGGCTCTTAGATACTTGCTCATTTGTGTTTTCAAAAGGTTTTGTTTGCTTTTCAACGTGGGTTTTAAAAAAGTTTCTTTGAAAATTTCAGTTCGACTCTTGTATCGGTCCTCAAGAGTGTTTGAAAAATTGCTTTCGAAAGCTTTTTGAAAATGTATCGGTGTGAAAAGTGTTTTTGAATTTTGTTTGAAATTTAGAGCAAGTATCTAGAGTCGTCTACCCACCCTAAGGAATTCGTCTGTGTAAATGTCCTTAAAGTAGTGCCATCCCACCATTGAGAGGTAGGTAGCACCACCATTGGAGGTGTTCGGGTCAATTCGAGGTTCGGGACATGGTGATCACCGGAGCAATAGGAAGACACCTTAGAAGCTACCCTCATGCCAGGTTCCTGGATCATGAGGACTTACTAAGACATCCTCTACTCGACGATCACCTTTCGAGGCAAGGCAACAATGAGGCGTACCCTAGGGGTGGTGTGTGATTTGTGTGTCATGTTCATTTGCATTTATCTTGTCATGTCAAAGTGATCTATGCGTTTGTTTTTATTTTGTCATTCATTCTTGCATGCATTTTATTAGCAGTTAAAAAAAAGTGCGGAAAGATAAAATTCCTAAACTATTACAAAGGCGTGGGTCCACATCGCCAAAATTTCCAGGACCCGATTTGACAGAAAGTAAATAAGTAAAGTGCGAAAGATAAATATTACACGGCTTCGGGAGAGGTACATAAATATTATAAGAAATAAAATAAAATGCGAAAAGAATGAAAAATTGCAAGCGAGGGCGTTGGACCCTTTTTTAATTAAATTATGATTATTATTTACAAATTAATTCAATTAAGGAAAAAGAAATTATTTTTAGTTTTTTTTGTATTTATGGAATTTCAATGAGAAGATTATGGAATTTAAAACCTAGTTCTAGTTATTTTTAATTTATTAAGAAAAAGCATTAAAATTTAATCTAAAATTAACCTAATTAATTAATACAATTTTATTTACAAAAAATAAGTAATTAATAATTAATTATTATAATGGTAAAAGAAAAGAAAAAGATAAAAAGTGATTAAAATCCTAATTCTATAATTTTTAAGTTTATGAAAAAAATGCCAAAATTAATCCTAAAATTAAAGAACTAAATTAATTAACAAGATTTATTTACAAAAAAAGTTTAAATGAAATATATTTATATTTTTGCCTTTTCTGATTTTTTATGTTTTATGTGAAATTAATTTATGAAATTAAAGAAAACAATTGAAAACAATTAAAAGAATAAAAAGGAAAATCAAAAAAATAAAAATGTGCAAACCATGGAGGGTATTCAGACCCAAAGGGAGGTTTTTTTGTGAGAAATCTGGCGCATTAGACAAAAAGCCTTGTTTGACTTTCTGGCATCACGTGCGTGTTCATTGACTCCTGAGTACCGTGGTCTGCATTCTTTGGCCATTGGATTGAGTTTCATGCATAAGTTGTTCTACTTTGGCCATTTGGCTTTTGGCTTTTGGCTTTTGGCCATTTGTATTCTGGCCTCAACGTTCCTTAATCTTCTCAGGATGTCTGTCTCGCCATGTATTGGTGTCATGCATAAGTTTTTCTACTTTGGCCATTTAGCTTTTGGCTTTTGGCCATTTGGCTTTTGGCCTCAACGTTCCTTAATGAACCTGCATGGGATCCTGTCTAAATCTGCAGTGTTGAATCTCACGAACACATTAAATAAAATCATAAAATGCAAATAAAACCAATATATGAAGAAATTTAATGTTTAGGCACAATATGGCATGTATGAATGATTATACCATTTTGATCATGGAGATCAAATCAACCTTACCCTTATTGGAAAAATAGTGACATGAATGCTTTTATGCCCTTTGGATCATGGAGATCAAGTCAGCATTACCCTTACTGAAGAAGTAATAAGATGTTGGTTTGTAACTGAGATGGCTTGTTTGTAGTGAGAGAGGGATTTGTAATAAGGATTTCAAGGTTTTATAGTTCTTGAAAGAATTTGATATTCTAACAGTGTTGTGGTAAGGTTTTTTCCTCTCTTTTCCTCCTCTTCTTTTCTGGTTTGTGTGAAAAGAAGGTGATTATATAATGAAAATTAGGGTAAAGCAAATGGGCTTTGAATGTGCAATTGGGCCTCCAATATTCACTTGAATTCGTCACTTTCCAGGCTAAATCGCAGGGACTTAAGTGCATTTTTTGAAGTTGAAATGTGAAGACAAAATGTAGCCGGCATCGAGAACTAACTCCTGTCCGAAAATCGACTCAATCGGATAAACGGTGAATTAGTTATGAATTTTTGAAGTTTCAGCTCAGACAAACTTATTTTGGGCTCCAGTGTCGACTGTGACACGTTCTTCAATAAAAAACTGGTATTGATCGGTGCATAATTTGGTCTCGACTTTTGAAGCAAAGTTGTAGATCTATGAGTCAGTAACCTTATGTAAAAATATGAGTCCAATTCGATAAAAATTGACCGAGTTATGAATTTTCGAATTTTCGGCCCAGATGAAATAATATTCAGCATTCAGGATTTTCGGCGTGTCACGCACTCTGAGCAAAAAACGAAGGCCTTTTGAATACCGTTTGAACTCAATACCTTCTGTGAAAATGTAGCCAACTCAATTTGTGAAATTTTGGCTCCAGAACCAGCTCGATACGATGAAAATCGACCAAGTTATGATTTTTTGAACATGACGCAAATAAACTTCTGTCACAAATTTTCTGTATGAAAATACTTGATAAATCCACATTTTTGAAGACCTTATGATCGAAATTGGCTTCCAGCCGTGAGAGATGAAAACGTTGATAATGTCAAGACGGAATTTTTGCCATCGGAACGGGTTCAAAACGAGTCACGATCTTCAAGTTATGAATTTTTTAGCGCGTAAAAACTGCACTTTCAGCACACTTTTTCACCATATTTCTTCAAGAAAACTTACACATTCGGATACGTTCTTTAAAGAATTATCTCTTGAGCCGAACCTGAATTTGAGAATACGTTATCAGAGATATCTTGGGGAAAGAACACCTGAATATGACGCACCGGGTTGGACTTGTGAATTTTTCTTGAGATGTTTTGAGAAATATTGGAGGGCAAATTTTGGGGTACAACAGTTGCCCCTGTTCAATCTTCTTAGACCTGAGGATGCAGATTGGCTGACGTGCCTTTCGTAATCCGAAGGTGGAAGATGATTGAACACTAGAGTGCCCAGAAATTTGCGCTCACATAGTAGTGTGATGATGGGAATGGGCTTATAGATGCCATTTGGAGATTGATGAATAGGATGATGGGCTTATAGATGCCATACTGAGAGATGCTGGAAGATGGTGGATGGGCTTATAGATGCCACCTGGATGTTGATCGCGTAAGAGATTCATTAGCGAGAACTTGCATACCTACAAAAGAAAAAGATTACCTGACCCGTTACAGGAGCTGGTCTTCAGACTCTTTGTAGATGTGTCCTGACTGGTTACAGGAGCTGGATCTGGAGCTTCAAACGATGATGAATGAACCAGGGATGGTTACTACCTCAACAGGAACGGTGAGAGAACCTTGGATAACTTTAACCTCAACAGCAAACGTTGAGAACATCTTGGGATGATTACTACCTCCGCAGTATCGGGGAGAGAACCAAAGGCGACTACAACCTCAACAGCAATCATTGAGAAAACCTTGGATGGAATTATCATCTCCGCAGTATCGGGGAGAGAACCATAGGCGATTACAACCTCAATAGCAATCATTGAGAAAACCTTGGATGGAATTATCATCTCCGCAGTATCGGGGAGAGAACCATAGGCGATTACAACCTCAATAGCAATCATTGGGAAAACCTTGGATAACTTCTACTGAGTCTTTATCAGGAAAATCTGTTTGGGGTCGATTTAGCTGGACTAGAGAAGGTCTATGGAGTCTTCAACTGAGTCTTCAAAAGAAAAACCTTTAGGAGTCGGTTTAACTAGACCAGAGAACGTCTTTGACTGGATAATAACCAGGAAAATCTTTGGAGTCGATTTAACTGAACTAGACAAGGTCTTTGGAGTCTTCAACTGAGTCTTCAAAAGAAAAACCTTTAGGAGTCGGTTTAACTAGACCAGAGAACGCCTTTGACTGGATAATAACCAGGAAAATCTTTGGAGTCGATTTAACTGAACCAGACAAGGTCTTTGGAGTCTTCAACTGAGTCATCAAAAGAAAAACCTTTAGGAGTCGGTTTAACTAGACCAGAGAACGCCTTTGACTGGATAATAACCAGGAAAATCTTTGGAGTCGATTTAACTGAACCAGACAAGGTCTTTGGAGTCTTCAACTGAGTCTTCAAAAGAAAAACCTTTAGGAGTCGGTTTAACTAGACCAGAGAACGCCTTTGACTGAATAATAACCAGGAAAATCTTTGGAGTCGATTTAACTGAACCAGACAAGGTCTTTGGAGTCTTCAACTGAGTCTTCAAAAGAAAAACCTTTAGGAGTCGGTTTAACTAGACCAGAGAACGCCTTTGACTGGATAATAACCAGGAAAATATTTGGAGTCGATTTAACTGAACCAGACAAGGTCTTTGGAGTCTTCAACTGAGTCTTCAAAAGAAAAACCTTTAGGAGTCGGTTTAACTAGACCAGAGAACGCCTTTGACTGGATAATAACCAGGAAAATCTTTGGAGTCAATTTAACTGAACCAGACAAGGTCTTTGGAGTCTTCAACTGAGTCTTCAAAAGAAAAACCTTTAGGAGTCGGTTTAACTAGACCAGAGAACGCCTTTGACTGGATAATAACCAGGAAAATCTTTGGAGTCAATTTAACTGAACCAGACAAGGTCTTTGGAGTCTTCAACTGAGTCTTCAAAAGAAAAACCTTTAGGAGTCGGTTTAACTAGACCAGAGAACGCCTTTGACTGGATAATAACCAGGAAAATCTTTGGAGTCAATTTAACTGAACCAGACAAGGTCTTTGGAGTCTTCAACTGAGTCTTCAAAAGAAAAACCTTTAGGAGTCGGTTTAACTAGACCAGAGAACGCCTTTGACTGGATAAAAACCAGGAAAATCTTTGGAGTCGATTTAACTGAACCAGACAAGGTCTTTGGAGTCTTCAACTGAGTCTTCAAAAGAAAAACCTTTAGGAGTCGGTTTAACTAGACCAGAGAACGCCTTTGACTGGATAAGAAATCTTTGGAGTCGATTTAACTGAACCGGTCTAGGTCTTGAAATAGCTGAGAACTTAACTGAATCTTTTCCTGAGAGGTAAAGGTCAGTCATATGCAATGCATGATATGGGTCAAGCAATGATGTTCTCAACATAGATGAGAATTATAAGATATGATGCGTATATGCATGCTATGATGTATGAAGTGCGATGTTTATGAATGTGTCTTTGTCGTCTAGGAAAGTAAATCCTTGACGGGTGCCAGGAAGTCACTCTTGGGCTGATGTTGAAGAATAGATCTTGCTTCCGCTGGGGGTGATAATTGCAAGAATACCGGTAGGAGAAGATAACTTCGTTGGGGAATAAACTTGGCGAATGGATTACTCTGCGGGGAGAAAAGTACTCTAGCGATCTTGCTGGGAGCAATACTCTGTGGGAAGAGAGGTACTTTGCTGAGTGTTGATAATAACTTGTTGGGGATACCCTTGTTGTGTTGGAAGTGCTGATAGACTTCGCTGGGGATAAGAACGAACTGTGTTGACGACGACCTTTCCGTGGCTTTTGGCTGAGGATAACCCAGTTATATCCTGGTAGGGAAATAACTCTTTGAATAAAGTCGGGCGACGCGTTCGTGCTCTGCGAGGAATAAGCTTCCAGAATCTACTGGGGATAAGCTTACTGCTTGGGGAATGAATTCCAACTTTCCTGAGGGAACTGGATTGGACTCTCTTGGGGAAGTTTTGAACTGCATTGGGAAAAGGCTCCGCTGAATGTTGATAGAACGCCGGGGAACAATCTTAAATCAAGACTGTCGGGGATGCTTGTTAAGACTGTATGCTGCTGGGGAAGGTTGAGACCTGCGGGAGGATACCCAACTTCCTTAAGGTTGATAACTGCTTTGCTTGAGGAGAGTATACTGCTTGCTGGCTCACTCTCTGGGGAATTAAGATACCTGGTTGTGTTCTTCAGCTGAACCTACCTTGATACCTTGGAGGACAGAACAATTAGATCGCTTGGACAACTCTTTATTGCCCCTGTTTCTGAGGTATGAGAGGAAGACCTGTGAGGTGCTGATAGTTGTTGATGGACAAACCTTCTTCTGGTAGGCAGGTGATAAGATGACAGGACATAGTCGTACGCTTTGATCCCTAACTTTTGCCTGGACCGCCCTTTCGGGTTTTCAGTCCACCGGGATACCCATTTTTGCCCAAGCCGCCTTTTCAGGTTTTCGACTTGCCGGGTGTACAGATTTTTTTCATTTCATCCCTTATTTTGCCCGAACCCTTTTGGTTTGCCGGGAAGCCCTTATTTTTTCCTAGGTGTGTCAACCTAGCGGGTCTTTGATTATGCGTAGTATTTTTTCGACTATGTCCATGCCCTCAGGATGTAGGGAGGTGCCCCTGTTGTAAGTGTTTTGTCATGCCACCAGAAAGTGTTTGATTAGGCAAGATTCATTGCTGGAGTGCCCCAAGTGACTTAGGGGGAGATTTGCCCCAGGCTGTTTGGCCTTTGAGAGATTCTCCGAATCTTGACTGGATTGCCCCAGATGATGGACAATAATCATGCCATGCCCCTTGATTGGAGATACTCTTGTTCATTAGACTCTCGTCATGCGAATTTCTCTGCTGTTCAAACAAAAAGTCATATGCAAACAAAGTTATGTTAAAAATGCAAAGCTCATGTCTGTCTTGAAGATTTTAAAAATGCATTTGGTCGTAAACAATGTGATGTCAACTCAAGATTTTACAGCGAGCCTTCAGGAGTCAGGATACCTTTCGTAACAGTATGCTTTCGAACTAACCCATGCTTCAGCTAGGACTTTTGAGGGTTATAACGTGGCCTGGTTCACGGTTTAAGAAACAAAGGATAAAGGCTCAAATTTTATTTGTACCCACCCGCTCTTCGTGATGTTCTTCAAACCTAAACTCAGCTGATCATACATTAGACCTTGTTTGACTCTTTGTCCTGATGTTCCAATGATGGTTCAGATATTGATGATTTATCCTGAATAGGCAGTCATTTTTTGTTTTTGTTGAGGGTTTGTATGACCTCTTTCTTTTTGATTTCGCTACCCCTAAATTTTGCCTGAACTGTTTCTTTTGTGATTACAGTCAGCGGGATGCCCCAGTTTTGTAAGTCTCCTTCATAGGTTTTAACTTATTGGGTTTTTATTTTTGAGATATAATGACTGCCTGTCTTTATGATTATAGAACCATCACTGTCTTTTGTTTCAGAAGGACTTCTTTTGATGCCATTTGTTGTGCACCTGGATCAACTGAGAAGACTACCCTGCCCCAGGTTATGATTAAGGGTTTTAAATTTCGAAAAGAAAAACTCCTACTTCTTTGGCTTAGAGGGGTTGACGAGGGATTATCTTCCTTATTACTCCAGTGTTTAGGAATTGAAACAATGCCTGTACCTCATCTGCGGGGTCTGTTCAAAAGCATACTGTAGAGATCGTGGTATCGTTTTCGTCATCCTCCCTCAAGAGGCTTAGAATTAATGAGAGTTGATCATCAGAAAAAATATGAAAATAATTTGCATTTAGTGAATACGAATATATTGTTTCAGAACAGACATATGCGATGCATTAATGAAATAACAACGTTTGATATGAATGGAATGCTTGAACAATCAAAAGAAAATTACAACTTGAAAGATTCTAATGAACAAAAATTTCTCAATCCTAGCCATGTTTTGACAAGGGAGCAATGATCACATTGGGAGTCTCAGCGGGCTCGAACTCGATCTCTTTAGCATCGATCATATTCTGAATCTTGTACTTCAGTGCCCAACAGTCCTCAGTATCGTGCCCCGGGCTACCAGAATGGTAAGCGCACCTTGCTTCTGGGTTGTAATTTGGAGAGGAAGTCTTTGGATTTGCAGGAGGGTTGATCACCGCAATCAGGTTCATCCTTAACATGTGTTGCAAAGCTCAAGACCATGGCATGTTGATGTAGGTGAATTGCCTCTTAGGCTCGTCCGACCTGTTCTGATCAACCCGCTGTTCTTGGCGAGGTCGTTGTTGGACCTGAGAAGTAGTAGCAACTCGGAGAGGTCTATTCATTGGACCCGACCTTTGCCTTCTTGGAAGCTGTTCTATGACCTGGTCCCTGATTTGGGCTGGTTGCTTCATGCCTTGAGGAAGTTGGCTGATCATGGCTCTCAGCTCTCCTTGCTCTTGAGCTAAACCTTGAATGAGGGCCCTTTTCCCCAGCATCTGGGTTTTCAATGTGTCTACCTCAGCTTGTGGACGTTTCAGCTGTTCGTCCTTGTCATCTTCAGGACTCTTTCTGATCAGATTCCCCATGAGGAGTGTCCTCAACTCTTCCTGCCCCTTGGATAGACCTAGGAAGATTTCCCTGAACTGAGTCTCTTGAGCGTGAAGGTCCTGGTTATCTTGTTGTGAAGCCATTGCTGAAATAAACAGCGAGAAAGGTAAGTGATCTGCAACAAGGATACCTGTTATGCAATGATGAGTATGACATGCATGTAATGTTTTCAAGGACCTCGCGGGGTAAACAAGAAAATTGGTTAGCATTTGGATCCGGTAGCTTGATTGAAGGAAACTTCATATTTGTTGAGAGTCTTTCTTCCAAGGGTCAAAGGTTCACCATATCAAGTGGGTCATAGCCCCTGACTTAAGTCACCACCCTTATTTTGCTTTCCAAACAACCTTGGCTAGGGGAACCTTCTTCAGGAGTCAAAGCTCACCATATCAAGTGGGTCATAGCCCCTGACAACCTTGGCTAGAGGAAAATAAATCCTCTTTGCCCCTTGCTGGGATAATTGATTCACCATGACCTGCATCACAAGCCCTTGAGATCCTTGAAATGATTTAGGATGTATGCAATGGTATGATGTTATGGTATGCATGGGGTAATGTAAGTAACCCTGTTATGAGTCCCAATTAAGGACATAAACAAAACCTGCAAAAAACTAGTCTGCAAGAAACTCAGTACATTCTGTTATAAGCCCTAATTAAGGACTATAAACAAAACCTGCAAGAAACTCAATACACTCCATTATGAGTTCTAATTAAGGACTATAAACAAAACCTGCAAGAAACTTAGTAAGCCCTGTCATGAGTCCCAATTAAGGACTAAAACAAAACCTGCAAGCAGTTCATGTGTCAGATAAAGCATGCAAGTAGTCAAGTACGAAGGCACACAAGTCACACATGACAAGCCCTTAGTGTTTAGGCCAGCATGGGGTCTGGGTATTACCCTCTTGAAGTTGGTGGGTTCAACCTGTCCTATTAGAAGTAACCGGGTTCTAAGGGTCCCAATATCACGGGATTGCTTTCATTGTTCATCGTTTTGATTTAGCCACTGAACTGGCGACCGAAATATTCCAGGAAAGCAACCCTCAATTGAGTGTAGTATCGAGTATCAACCAACCTCGGAATGCACCAAAGTCAGTTATCTCACTACCCTAAAGAGGCCAAGATGGTTCAATTAAGGTTCCTAAGGTCAGTTGATGCTTCACGACACCATGCGGAGGCCCCGTACTCTCCTTGACTGAACTCAAGGGTTACCGGTACACACCAAAGTGCCACATCAACGTAGCAGACTGTTTCAACCATGTCGGTATACCCCGCACAGTTCCCTTACAGCCTTGTTGCTACTTTCTAAGAAGGTATCCCCCAGATCCGGGTTAGGATCTATAGAACTCCCGAGACAGTCCCACAATTTAAAGCAAGCAAATCAATACAATTGAAAACACAGTTATGAACTATCCCTAAGGTACACTCACTTTATAGAGAGTCCCCAGCAGAGTCGCCAGTTCTGTGATCGGTGGATCTGGAACTGACTGTTTAACGCTGGTTCGCGAAATGTCGCGGAAGCAAGAGTCGCCACCGTCTTTTATTTTCTCCAAATGGAAAGGACAAAAGCACAGAAAAATTCCTTAAAGAGATTGCCCTCGGTTCGGGAGGTAGGTTATAGAAAGGGAAGGTGTTAGCACCCTTTCTATCCATGGTTATCCATGGGCTCTTAGATACTTGCTCATTTGTGTTTTCAAAAGGTTTTGTTTGCTTTTCAACGTGGGTTTTAAAAAAGTTTCTTTGAAAATTTCAGTTCGACTCTTGTATCGGTCCTCAAGAGTGTTTGAAAAATTGCTTTCGAAAGCTTTTTGAAAATGTGTCGGTGTGAAAAATGTTTTTGAATTTTGTTTGAAATTTAGAGCAAGTATCTAGAGTCGTCTACCCACCCTAAGGAATTCGTCTGTGTAAATGTCCTTAAAGTAGTGCCATCTCACCATTGAGAGGTAGGTAGCACCACCATTGGAGGTGTTCGGGTCAATTCGAGGTTCGGGACATGGTGATCACCGGAGCAATAGGAAGACACCTTAGAAGCTACCCTCATGCCAGGTTCCCGGATCATGAGGACTTACTAAGACATCCTCTACTCGACGATCACCTTTCGAGGCAAGGCAACAGTGAGGCGTACCCTAGGGGTGGTGTGTGATTTGTGTGTCATGTTCATTTGCATTTATCTTGTCATGTCAAAGTGATCTATGCGTTTGTTTTTATTTTGTCATTCATTCTTGCATGCATTTTATTAGCAGTTAAAAAAAAGTGCGGAAAGATAAAATTCCTAAACTATTACAAAGGCGCAGGTCCACATCGCCAAAATTTCCAGGACCCGATTTGACAGAAAGTAAATAAGTAAAGTGCGAAAGATAAATATTACACGGCTTTGGGAGAGGTACATAAATATTATAAGAAATAAAATAAAATGCGAAAAGAATGAAAAATTGCAAGCGAGGGCGTTGGACCCTTTTTTAATTAAATTATGATTATTATTTACAAATTAATTCAATTAAGGAAAAAGAAATTATTTTTAGTTTTTTTTGTATTTATGGAATTTCAATGAGAAGATTATGGAATTTAAAACCTAGTTCTAGTTATTTTTAATTTATTAAGAAAAAGCATTAAAATTTAATCTAAAATTAACCTAATTAATTAATACAATTTTATTTACAAAAAATAAGTAATTAATAATTAATTATTATAATGGTAAAAGAAAAGAAAAAGATAAAAAGTGATTAAAATCCTAATTCTATAATTTTTAAGTTTATGAAAAAAATGCCAAAATTAATCCTAAAATTAAAGAACTAAATTAATTAACAAGATTTATTTACAAAAAAAGTTTAAATGAAATATATTTATATTTTTGCCTTTTCTGATTTTTTATGTTTTATGTGAAATTAATTTATGAAATTAAAGAAAACAATTGAAAACAATTAAAAGAATAAAAAGGAAAATCAAAAAAATAAAAATGTGCAAACCATGGAGGGTATTCAGACCCAAAGGGAGGTTTTTTTGTGAGAAATCTGGTCCATTAGACAAAAAGCCTTGTTTGACTTTCTGGCATCACGTGCGTGTTCATTGACTCCTGAGTACCGTGGTCTGCATTCTTTGGCCATTGGATTGAGTTTCATGCATAAGTTATTCTACTTTGGCCATTTGGCTTTTGGCTTTTGGCTTTTGGCCATTTGTGTTCTGGCCTCAACGTTCCTTAATCTTATCAGGATGTCTGTCTCGCCATGTATTGGTGTCATGCATAAGTTTTTCTACTTTGGCCATTTAGCTTTTGGCTTTTGGCCATTTGGCTTTTGGCCTCAACGTTCCTTAATGAACCTGCATGGGATCCTGTCTAAATCTGCAGTGTTGAATCTCACGAACACATTAAATAAAATCATAAAATGCAAATAAAGCCAATATATGAAGAAATTTAATGTTTAGGCACAATATGGCATGTATGAATGATTATACCATTTTGATCATGGAGATCAAATCAACCTTACCCTTACTGGAAAAGTAGTGACATGAATGCTTTTATGCCCTTTGGATCATGGAGATCAAGCCAGCCTTACCCTTATTGAAGAAGTAATAAGATGTTGGTTTGTAACTGAGATGGCTTGTTTGTAGTGAAAGAGGGATTTGTAATAAGGATTTCAAGGTTTTATAGTTCTTGAAAGAATTTGATATTCTAACAGTGTTGTGGTAAGGTTTTTTCCTCTCTTTTCCTCCTCTTCTTTTCTGGTTTGTGTGAAAAGAAGGTGATTATATAATGAAAATTAGGGTAAAGCAAATGGGCTTTGAATGTGCAATTGGGCCTCCAATATTCACTTGAATTCGTCACTTTCCAGGCTAAATCGCAGGGACTTAAGTGCATTTTTTGAAGTTGAAATGTGAAGACAAAATGTAGCCGGCATCGAGAACTAACTCCTGTCCGAAAATCGACTCAATCGGATAAAAGGTGAATTAGTTATGAATTTTTGAAGTTTCAGCTCAGACAAACTTATTTTGGGCTCCAGTGTCGACTCTGACACGTTCTTCAATAAAAAACTGGTATTGATCGGTGCATAATTTGGTCTCGACTTTTGAAGCAAAGTTGTAGATCTATGAGTCAGTAACCTTGTGTAAAAATATGAGTCCAATCCGATAAAAATTGACCGAGTTATGAATTTTCGAAGTTTCGGCCCAGATGAAATAATATTCAGCATTCAGGATTTTCGGCGTGTCACGCACTCTGAGCAAAAAACGAAGGCCTTTTGAATACCGTTTGAACTCAATACCTTCTGTGAAAATGTAGCCAACTCAATTTGTGAAATTTTGGAGTCAGAACCAGCTCGATACGATGAAAATCGACCAAGTTATGATTTTTTGAACATGACGCAAATAAACTTCTGTCACAAATTTTCTGTATGAAAATACTTGATAAATCCACATTTTTGAAGACCTTATGATCGAAATTGGCTTCCAGCCGTGAGAGATGAAAACGTAGATAATGTCAAGACGGAATTTTGGCGATCGAAACGGGTTCAAAACGAGTCACGATCTTCAAGTTATGAATTTTTTAGCGCGTAAAAACTGCACTTTCAGCACACTCTTTCACCATATTTCTTCAAGAAAACTTACACATTCGGATACCTTCTTTAAAGAATTATCTCTTGAGCCGAACCTGAATTTGAGAACACGTTATCAGAGATATCTTGGAGAAAGAACACCTGAATATGACGCGCCGGGTTGGACTTGTGAATTTTTCTTGAGATGTTTTGAGAAATATGGGAGGGCAAATTTTGGGGTACAACAGGAGGTATGAGGGATGAATGAGTCGTGTTTCAGGCTTGTTTTGATGTATGGAACTTGTATGCAAAGTTTGTTTTTTCTTGTGTTAACAGAAATGTCAAGTTGGTTGTGTTTTGCAAGGTTTCTTCTATATGAAGCAAAGATGTGCAAGTGTATCTCACAGGCCTGTACCAGCCATCTTGTATGCTGCACACAACCCTATAAGCCCCCTCTAATCCCTGGATTTGATTTGCAGTCTCAGATATTTGTTCAAGGCAATATGCTTAGTGTTTTAACATAAAGCAACTTTTGCAAAAATGGCAAAATACCTTTTACTACTTAAGGCTTAAACTTGCATGTAATGCCCAAATGAACAAAATAATCCCTCAACTCAATGGTTATGCATTAAATTAAGGTGTGTAAACTGGTTTTGAGGCCTGCAAGCTAGCATTACACAAGCTGATTTGAAAATGCAAGTTGCTATGAACATGCCTTGGCCATGAACAAAAGTGAGTTTTGGCCAACTTTGTGAATTCGATTCTCTCTAACCACAAGGGTGTTTGAGGAGTTCTTGGACAATTTGGAAATCTTGGAACATGTACTACAATCCATCTTTATAATTCAACTTGAAACTCCAAGTGGAACTATGTGAAAAATGGCCAAGAAGATGGGCCAAAATCCTGCCTAGATTAGGGCAAATTTTCTCTAAGTTAAAGGTTTTAGGTACCCTTGTTCCAAAAATCCTAACTTGAGATACAAGCTTCTTTTGAGAAAACTTTGTGAATAAAAGTTGTAGACTTTTTGATGGACTACAACTTTCATGTTGCAAGTTTTGTTTGAATCCACTTGAATCTTGGTGAAAAAATTGGACAAAGTTAGGAAAAAATAAGAAAATTTTATAACTTAGAAAATTTCTAAGTTATGAAAAATTTTCATTTCAAACCCTAATTTGCATTTTTGAGTTTCTTGATGGAAAAGTTTCATAATTTGACATGTTTTGATGAAAAATAACTCTTGGCACTTGATTTTGACCAAAAAGTCAAAGTTTGACTTTTCAGTGTACAGTCAAATTTTGATCAGTTGACTGAAAAATTCATCTGTCAATCCTATGCATTTGAGATCTTTTGAACTTGTTGAATGGGTCAAGACAAATTCATTGAGTCCTTGAGTCCATATGTGAGCTTGGTTTGCCATTGGTTAGGTCAAACAGTCAAAAATTGCCTTTGTGCAGTCAAAACCCTAAAAATGACCATTTTGCCCTTTTGGTGATCTGATCAAATTTCTTGTGGAATTGTGATACAAACTTGATCAAATGGTTCATATGAGTTCATAATGTTGATGTGGGTCAAATTTCATGAGGTTTGACTGTCAATGGGCCACAGTTGACTTTTTCCCCAATACAGCTGATTTCTAGGTCAACTGTCCAATTGACTGGGCAAAGATTTGAATCAAGGCTTGAAACTTGGTATGGGAAAACTTGTAAACCCAACATGAAGTTTGAAAGTCACTTTGGGCATTGTAGGTCAAAATATCCTTGTGCAAACTCAAACCCTAATTTGGGTCAACAGTGCAAAGAGGGGTCTTGAGCAGAGCAAACCCTAGCTTGATCTTGAGTTCCAAGAGTCTTGTGATGAGAAAATGTTGATGAAATGAGAGGGAAAATTTTGGGGTACAACACCTGGCATGTCTTCATAAGACCAGGCGAAGATTTCAACATATTCGTTCAAAAATTGCACTAAGCGCTCCTTGACATTTGGTTCCAGGTTGGCACCCACTTTTACTTCCTTCCTGTCTTCCTCTGTCCCCAAGTTGATGGTTTCTAGCAACTCTTCATGAGGCAGAATGGCCCTCTCTTCTTGTTGTAGAAGTCTGGCTAACTCTCCCGGCACTTCACAATCTTCGTCAACTTCGTACTCAGCACGATTGACCAAATCTTCAGAGTTATCAAAGGCTAAAACAGAATAGTCACCCATAGAATCCGGAGTGGATGGCTACCTGCATTTGTGAGTGTGGGTGTGTGTAAGGGATAGCCATCCTTAAACAAAAATGAAAAAGGAAAGAAAATGAACACAGCAGTTTATAGATGAAAAACGTCCAATGATTCATTAAAACATGGCATGTGATAATGAAGAAAATCAAACCCTTACAAGTGGACCTACATGCCCCTGGCAAGGCATGAGGTGAAAATAGTGTGCGAATTGTTTTAGTTATTACAGACCAAAAAAATGGGAAATTGTTCAAAGATAAAACTACTGGTTGATAAAGGTGATGGGAACAAAATCCTTTGCTTCCCAGTTGCTCAAACCCCCTTCGACGGTCGGAAAGATCCAATCTTCAAAGTGGCTCTCTTCATCTTCATCTTCTACAGCATTAATTCCGTGATGAGTGATCCTTATAGGCGGCCCTTCAGTCTTGGAACAACGCATAGCCTTCTGTCCCGCAGTTGTAAACCCTAGTCCAAATTTGTCCGTCTTATGGGGAAAATTAGGCAATTGCCCCCATATTACGCTCTTTCCTCCTTTGACTGCAACCTCTGCATCCTTGAGAGATGCCATCCTAGATACATGCTTGGGAACGGTAGGCACCTCGACAATTGTCTTCGCAAGTGCTACCTCAGGAGAAACTTCCTCAAAATGTTGGAAAGGTGTTTCGATGAACTCGCCATCCACCTCCACATAGCGAAAGGAATTGAGATGACTTATCATGTACTCTTCCTCTCCGTGCACCGTTATAATCTTACCCTTAACAGGATATTTCAGCATCTGGTGCAAAGAGGAGGTAACTGCCCCGGCATAATGGATCCACGGTCTTCCTAGCAAATATGAATATGACGGACGGATGTCCATCACGTAGAAGGTGGAGTTGAAAACTTCCGTGCCTACTTTGATAGGAGTATCAACCTCTCCATGAACCATTCTTTTGGAACCATCAAAAGCCCTAACAACGATGTTACTAGGTTTGAGAGTCAGTCCTTCGCAGTCCAAACGGTCTAAGGCTTTCTTTGGCAGCACATTCAAGGAAGAACCAGTATTAACTAAGACATGGGCGAGAGTGGTTCCCCGGCATTCAACTGAAACATGTAACGCATCGTTGTGTTTCCTTCCTTTGGGAGTTAAGTCAGCATCGGAAAAGCCAAGGCCATTATCAGCAGTAAGACTGGCCACACATTTCTGAAACTGGTCAGCCGAAGTATCTTGGGGAACATGTGCCGCCTTCAAGAATTTGATCAGGGCCTTAGTGTGGGCCTCAGAACAGAGCAGAAGAGCCAACATTAAAATTTTAGAAGGGGTCTGTCCTAACTGTTCCACAATGTCGTAATCACTTTTTCTGATTATTTTCAAGATTTCATCCATTTCTTTCTGAGTAGTTTCGGGGATAACCACAGCATGGGCCTTCGTCCTGACAGGCACTTCCAGTATCCCCTTACCCTTGTTGGTAGTTTCAGCAGATGGTCTTACTTCAGGAGTATCCAGTTCTTCAATCACTGGGCCTTGCACAGATGGTCCAACTAGTGCAGAAGCTTTCAAGGGTCTGAAAACTGCTCGAGGGGGAGAAATCTCCAGAGAAAATATCCGGCCATTGCGGGTTATCTTGCTTGTACCCGCGATGTTCCCTACATCATGGTTTTCTTCATCAGAAATCTCTTGGACTGTCTCAATTTGTTTGACACCATGGTAGAAGATTTTCCCCCCCATAGTTCCATGGTATCGTTTTGATTGATTGGTACGGGACAGGTCCCGGCATGGTGATCTTTAAAGGTACACATCCAGAGTTGGGTGTAATCCTGACAGGCCTTTTGCAAGCCTTGGGAGGATTGTTGGAAATGGTTATAATTGCAATATCGTTGGTTGTAGTAGTAAAAGTATCAGGAGTAACAGGATTGAAGGTATCAACAGGGGTTTTCTGGAAAAGTATCTCTTGGGTATCCATCAGGCGTTGGACACCTGACTTTAACATTGGGCAATCACCTCGTATGTTCAAACAAAAATAGCAGTCTTTACCACAACCAAGAAAGATCCTGGCTCTCAACAAATTCTTTTTAATTACAAGTAACAGCGTCAACAGGTCAACAACATCAATAACATGGAGGTCCTCCATAACAGCATGAACATTATTACCGTGCTTGGGCATCGGAGCCGAAATCACACTGGGTTTCTCAGGAGCCTCAAATTCTACTTCCTTGGCGTCGATTAAGTCCTGGATTTTGTTTTTGAGGGCCCAACAGTCGTTGGTGTCATGCCCTGCACTGTCTGAATGGTAGGCACATTTTGCATTGGGATGATAATGTGGGGAAGTGGTGTTTGCATTCTTAGGTGCCTTTCTCAAATTATCAAGGTTTAATTTCAGGAGATGTGGAAGGATCTGAGCGGGTGTCATATTTATCGGAGTATATTTCCGTGGTGGCCTTTGCTGATAGGTTATGGGCTGATCATTCCTCGGTTGACTGTTTCTAGGTCGGTCTGATGCGGGCTTCTGAATTAATACGGCCCTCACTGTCGGCCGACGTTCTTCTCTTTCCCGATTTCTCTGGGTGTAAACAGCAGAGCTCTCCTTCTTAGTCGGGAAGGTCTTCTTCATGGCGGTGGACGCGGAGGCATCTTTTTGAATCTTTCCACTTTTAATACCGGCCTCGACCCTTTCACTGGTCAAAATTAGTTCAGTGAACCCTGCGGAGGAACTTCCTATTAAATGATTGAAGAAAGGACCAGACAGGGTCCCCAGAAACATATCAACTAACTCCCTATCTGACAAAGGTGGCTGCACCCTTCCAGCCAGATCATGCCACTTCTAGGCCTACTCTTTAAATCCTTCATTGGAAGCCATCCCCATACTTTGTAGCTGAGTACGAGTGGGCGCCAAATCAACATTGTATTGGTATTGGAGATAAAAATCAGCAGCTAAGTCTTCCTAATTATGAACCTCTGATCTCTCGAGTTGATAGAACCAGTCCAACTGTGTGCCAGACAAACTATCTTGGAAAAAGTGTACCCAGAGGTTTTTATCAGATGAGTGGGGTTGGATCTTTCTGACATACGATCTCAGGTGCATCTTTGGACACGACAAACCATCGTACTTAGCGAACATGGGTACTTTGAATTTGAGAGGAATGAAGATCCCAGCAATCAATCCCAGCTCTTCGAAATCCAGTCCGAGAACCCTTTGCACTTCCATGGCTGCTAACCGCTCTTCCAGATTTTTATACCTATCGTCCGCAGGAGGGTACTGCTGCTCGGAATAATCTTCATCCTCTTCAACCTTTTCCTCTTCAACCTCAGACTCATAGGGTACTGCAGCTCCTTTTCCTTTGTCGGTCCCTTCGTCAGACGTTGAGGGGAACTTAAAAACTCTCCTAGCTTCATTCTCAAATCTTCTTCCCAGCGTAGCTACCCCGATTCTCTTCTTTTTATTTTTTCCTTTTTCTTGCTCTTTCTTCTCTAACAGTGCTTTAAGATCCTCTTGACCCTTTGCCAAGGTCATGAGGAGTTGTTGGAATTGTGAATTTTGTGCTTGCAGATCTTTGACCGTATGCTCAATATCCATCTTGCTGAAATAAACAACAGAAAGATAAGGAAACCTGGTGTGAAGACCTGTTTATGCATATGATGAATGATATGTTTATTCATGTAATGCATCCAAGGATTTAGAAATTCAAAGTTGCTGTAGACAAAAGAACACACGTCATATTAATAAGAAGAAATTTGTCAGTACATAAGTGCCCCATGGGCCAAATATTACAAAGCTTCTTAAGGTAAAAAGACGTTGCGCATCCTCTTTGGTGCGATGTAAGTGTTAAGAGTCTCCTCTTCGTGAAGTCGGCGGGTAAGCTCCAAAACCTTCTTCTCACTGGCATAGAAGCTGGCTTCAAAAGTGTTTCGTTCTTCTTTGAGTTGGATCCAACTCTTTTTCAATTCTTCCAATGATGTTGGCATGTCTGGATGTAGGAGGGTGTATGGAACCTCTCCTTCCCTAACAGGCTCTTTAATCACGGGGAGAATGTGGGGGTAAGGCATCATCAGACTCTGGGCGCGTGTTCGTACCCACTTGAGGTAAGGCTCAAGAGGGATGAAATTCTTGTGCCCTAGTGTCTTACTATCCACCTTGTTGGGCATCCTCCAAGCTCTGATGAACCTTTGTCGAAGTCCTTGTGCATTATTGTCGAAGTCAAAAACTAGGTCAGGAATCAGCATATCATGAGGGCCATCCCTCCTAGCATATCCAAACTGCCTCAGAGCTAAGCAAGGGTTGTAGGTAATGCCTCCCCTAATGCCAAGTAGCGGGACATTAGGGAATTCCCCACAACGATCAATGATGATGACATTTTCTCTGGACCGAGAACACCAATGGACATTAGAGTGTGTGAGGGTTATCAATCGTTGTGACCACCTTAAACCTTGCTCGTTCTTCAAAACTGATTGTGGAAGGTGAGAAATAAACCACCTTGCTAGGAGAGGAGTATAGCACATGAGAACACATCTTTTCCTCATTGTTCGTGTGTAAAATGAGTGTAAGATGTCCCCAAGCAATGTAGGTATAGGATTCCTGGATATGAAAATCTTGACAGCATTCACATCTATAAGCTGATCAGGGTTTGGGAACAAGACCAACCCATAGATGAGGAGTGCCACAATCTCTTCAAAGGCTTGTAGATCAAGAGAATTCCAGCAGTCTTGTGCCTTCTCAAACAGAAACTTTGCCAAGAGGCCCTTGACACCACTTCTGGTTTCCCAATGTCCTTTGATGTCAGATGGTTGCAAGTGTAATGCTTGAGCAACATCTTCAGGCTTTGGTTCTTTTTCCGTACCGTTGTAGGGTAGTTGATGAAGAATAGGAATCCTCAAGAGTTGAGAAAATTCCTCCAAAGTAGGTACCAATTGGTAATCAGGGAATGTGAAACAGTGGTGTAGGGGGTCAAAAAACTGGAAGAGAACTTTCACCATGTCTTCTTTAATGTTGGAGTTGACCAAGTTGAGAAGTCTACCATGTCTTTCACTGAAGAGAGAATTCTCCGGAATCCTGGAAGTAAGCTCCTTGAGTTGAGGAGGGATTCTCACAAGGTTGACTTGAATTGTTTTCCTGCGAAGAGATTCCATGACCTACAAAACAGGAACAAAGATGAAGATCCAAATCCTTGAAATAGTTAGTGGATGCAAATGATGCTTCATAATGTTCATGATGTATGCACAAGCATATGTACAATCAAATCACACAAGATCCTAGTTTCAGGCTTGCATGGGGTTTCATAGGTAAGTACCCTCTTGAAGTTCGTTGGCTCAACCTGTCCTATAAATAGTAACCGGGTTCTAAGGAGCTCAATATCACTGGATTATTTTCTGTGTTCATTGTTTCGGTTTAGCCACTTAACTGGCGACCAAAATATTCCAAGAAAACAACCCTCAATGAGTGTAGTATTGAGTATCTACCAACTTTAGACTGTACCAAAGTCGGTCATCTCACTACTCCTAAAAAAAGGCCAAGATGGTCAAGTAAGGTTCTAAGAGTTCATTAGTGCTTCATGACACCGCTCAGCGGCACCATATTCTCTTTGATTGACTCAAAGGTTACCGGTACTCACAAATATGTCGCACTAATATAGCTATTGCTTCAACCGTGTCGGTATACCCCACATAGTTTCCACAACATATTGCTATTTACCTATGAATATTTCCCAAAATCCGGGTAGAGGATTTCAAAACCAAACAAAAGAACCAAATGTAAAGCAATCAAGGAAAACAAGATAATCATGCAAAGGTGATCTAGAAACCCTAAGGTAACCCCAGTTTTAGAATTATTCCCCAGCAGAGTCGCCAGTTTTGTGATACGGTGGGAGAACTGACTTGGGATTTTGCGTTTGTGTTCGCACTTGTTCGGTTTAGCAAAATTCGCCACCGACTTTTTATTTTATCCAAAGGAAAGGTCAAAAACCACAGGAAAGACCTTTGAGATGTTTTCTTGGGTTCGGGGGGTAGATTATGAAAAGGGAAGGTGCTAGCACCCTTTTCATCCATGGTTATCCATGGGCTCTTAGTTACTTGTTTTAGATCACTTGCCTTTGCTTTTCAATTGTTTGAAATGGTGCTTTGTGTGTGTGGTTTTGAAAATGTTTTGAAAAAGATGCCTTGTCTAGGCAACCTTTGTAATGATTCTTGTTTGAATATATACAAAGGTGTGTGTCTTTTTGAGAAGATAATTCAATGTTTTGAAAGTTGTTTTGGAATTGTGTTGAAGTTGTGTTGTGAAGTGTGTTTGAAAAATGGCAAGGATGTTTTGCAAGATTTTTGATCAAGTAACTAAGAGTTGTCTACCCTATTTTACTCAAAGATCTTTCTTATGTTTTTAAGCCTTTTAACAGTGTTATTTCACCATTGTATTTGGTGAATAACCTTGCGTTAGGATGTTAAACGGGACAGGCGCGGGTCATCGTATACAATCATTGAAGGCAACTTGTGAGACGCTCTAGCAATTTTGTAAGGGACGAGATCATTTTATCGAAGGCAACATCGAGGGTCATCGAGGGACTAAGATCTTTGTTTATCGAAGGGGAATTTGCTAGAGTGTCTCATACTCAAGGGACATGATTGCATTTTCCGAGGCAACAAGCGAGGTTACCCTAGAGGTGCAAGTGTGAATGGTGTTTGTCATGTTCATACATTTGTCTTTGTATTAGGTCATCTAGCGATCGATTTTAGATTTTCACATACAAACCCTAATCTCTAATCATGGCATATTTAAAAAGCATAAAGTGCGAGAATTAAATCCTAAGCTATTACAAAAGAGTATCCGGGGATGGGGGTACAAATTATTTACAAATGGGGATGAGTCTTATCAGAATAATGTCCCAAATATTATGGGTTACAACCAAATCGAATCGACGCAATTCAAATATTAACAAATTATAAGATAAAGAAAATCAGAGAAATATGAGATGTATGTATTTATTTGCAAATGATCAAATAAAAATTGTAACCTAAAAAGATTAAGTATTTATTACTATTTTTTTGTATTTTTGTTAATTATATAAACAAAGAGTTTTAAAGCAAAGAAAAATTATTTAAATTAAAAATCTATTATTTACATACTTTTAAATGTAATAAATATTTAAAAAAAACTATTAAGAACATTTTATACAAAAATTTAATATATAATAATTAAAAAAAGTATTGGTTTTAAAACATTTAAAAGAAAAAAATAAGTGGGCTTTTGGGAATATCTTTTTGGATGGCCCAAATGAAAAGGGTAAAGAAAACAACAAATTAAAAAAAAGGGAAGGGGGGTGTAGGCGCCAGAAATGTGTTTGGGCTTTAGTTTAGTTTGGGCGAAGGCCCATGATGGGTTGAACAACATTGTTAGGGTTCATTCATTTGTTTGGAAATTAGGGTTTTACAGTTTGTACAGCGGCACTCCTCTCCTCTCGTCTTCAGCTTCGTCCTCTTCGTCTCTCTCAAACCATGGGGCTTCTGATTCCTCCCTCCAAGCTCCGGGCTACCAGAATGTTGCCTCCATCCTCTCCTCTCCGTGACTATACAGGGCGGTGATTTGAAAGGTATCATTTTCGTTTTTGACGCGTTTTCTTTACAGTTTGCATGTTCAATTCTTGTATGTTTTATTGTTTGCAAAGTTTAATCTTTGGTGTTTATGATATGAGATGTAGGAAAATTGAGGGAAAAGACCATACCTTTGGCGTTTCGTTCTGTAAGACGATGGAGGGAGAGGAATGTGGGATTGGCGGCGCTCTCAGGTGGCCGGAGGAGGAGGAGCGTAATGATCGCGTTGGCTTTTCTGGTATTTCGTTTCTTTGTTTGATGATGATGTTATTTCTGAAAACACTTGCTTTGTTCTTCACTTCTGGATTTCTTCCTCTTCTTGGGTGTTGGCTTTTGATGATGAACTTTGTTTATTCTGAAAAAGCTATTTTGGTGTTTACTGATTGTTGATGGTTGTGATCGGTGGAAATAGAACTGACTGTTTTAAAGTTGGTTCGCGAAATGTCGCGGTAAGCAAGAGTCGCCACCGTCTTTTATGTTCTCCAACAAGGAAAGGACAAAAGCACAACAAAATTCCTTTTCGAGATGTTTCTCAGTTCGGGAGGTAGATTATAGAAAGGGAAGGTGTTAGCACCCTTTCTATCCGTGGTTATCCACGGGCTCTTAGGTACTTGCTCACTATGTTTTCAAAAATGTTTGCTTTTCTTGTGTTTGTGGATTTTGAAAAAAAGTTTAGTTTGAAAACTTCTAGGTAACTCTTGTATCAGTCCTCAAGAGTGTATGAAGAATTTGTTTGAAAACTTTTTGAAAGTGTAGGTGCGAAAAGATGTTTTTGTTTTTGAAAGAGCAAGTACCCCTGAGAAATCTACCTACTCTAAGGAATTAGGCTGTGTAAGAGTCCTTTAGATAGTACTATCCCACTATTGAGAAGTAGGCAGCACCGTCGTTGGAGTTATTCAGGTCAATTCGATTATAGGGACATGTGGTCACCGAAGCAATAGTAGGACGCCTTAGAAGTAACCCTAATGTCCTAGATCCTTTTTTATCCGAGGCAACCGTTTCGAGGCAACAAGATCTTTAGACAGGAGGGCGACCTCTAAAACACCATATACTTGACGACCACGTTTGAGGCAACCAATGAGGCGTACCCTAGGAGTGGCATGTGCACGTGTATCAGGTTTCAGTTTATGTTTATCTTTGATCATGCAATTGTGAGCTACGGGTTGATTTTATTTGTCATACAAATCTTGTCATGCATAATTAACAGTTTAATAATTTGCGGGAAGTAAATTGCGGGAAATTAAATCTAAGCTATTACAAGGCGTCGGGTATTTACATCGCCAAAAACAAACCCTTTAATTTAAATTGCGGAAAGTAAAATAAAGCAATAAATAAATAAAGTCCTAATTAAAAGCTATTACATTCCGGAACCAAGTACAATAATAGGGAAAAATGGATCGCGTGCGGGAAATTAAATCGGATGCGAGTTTTTTTTTGGGTTTTGACCCTTTTTTTTGAAAGAAAGTGGTTTTTTTGGTTATTTTTGGATTAAAAGAAATTAAATTAAGTTACCAATTAAATTAATAAACTAATTAATTAATTAAAATATTTTTGGAGTTTTTGATATTTAAGGAAATAAAAATAAATTTGATCAAAGTTAATAAAAACCTAATCGTCTAAATTAATTTTAATTATTGCAAAAAATATTAAAGTTATTTCCTAATTAAACTAAATTAATTGAATTAATATTTATTTACAAAAATAAAGTGCCGAATTTAATTTTAATAAATAAAATATATTTTTTTGTGTTTTTGATTTCATTAGGAAAAATGTTAATGGGTTAGTGATTAATAAAAAGAATAACGATTAATTAATTAAAGGAACATAATACAAATAGAGAGAAAGTTTAGGAGTATACGAGTCTGATTGGAGGGGTGAAACAACTATTGGTGTCATGTGTAAACTGTTTTGTTTTGGCCATTTGTGTTTTGGCTTTTGGCCATTTGTGCTCTCGCCTCAACGTTCCTTAACCTTCTCAGGATGTCTGCCTCGCCATGTATTGGTGTCATGTGTAAACTGTTCTGTTTTGGCCATTTGGCTTTTGGCTTTTGGCCATTTGTGTTTTGGCCTCAACGTTCCTTAATGAACCTGCATGGGATCCTGTCTAAATCTGCAGTGTTGAATCTCATGAACACATTAAATAAAATCATAAAAGGCAAATAAAGCCAATATATGAAGAAATTTAATGTTTAGGCACAATATGACATGTATGAATGATTATACCCTTTTGATCATGGAGATCAAATCAATCTTACCCTTACTGGAAAATTAGTGATATGAATGCTTTTATGCCCTTTTGATCATGGAGATCAAGCCAGCCTTACCCTTACTGAAGAAGTAGTGAGATGTTGGTTTGTAACTGAGATGGCTTGTTTGTAGTGAGAGAGGGATTTGTAATAAGGATTTCAAGGTTTTAGGGTTCTTGAAAGAATTTGATATTCTGACAGTGTTGTGGCCAGATTTTTTTTCTCTTTCTTGTTTGTGTGAAAAGAATATGATTATATAATGGAAATTAGGGTAAAGAAAATGGGCTTTGAATGTGCAATTGGGCCTCCAATGTTCACTTGAGTTCGTCACTTTCCAGGCTAAATCGCAGGGACTTAAGTGCAATTTTTGAAGTTGAAATGTGAAAAAAAAATGTAGCCGATATCGAGAACTAACTCCTGTCCGAAAATCGGCTCAATCGGATAAATGGTGAATTAGTTATGAATTTTTAAAGTTTCAGCTCAGACAAACTTATTTTGGGCTCCAGTGTCGACTCTGACACGTTCTTCAATAAAAAACTGGTATTGATCGGAGCATAATCCAGTCTCAACTTTTGAAGCAAAGTTGTAGATCTATGAGTCAGTGACCTTGTGTAAAAATATGAGCCCAATCCGATAAAAATTGACCGAGTTATGAATTTTCGAAGTTTCGGCCCAGATGAAATAATATTCAGCATTCAGGATTTTCAGCGTGTCACGCACTCTGAGGAAAAAAAGAAGGCCTTTTGAATATCGTTTGAACTCAATACCTTCTGTGAAAATGTAGCCAACTCAATTTGTGAAGTTTTGGCGCCGGAACCAGCTCGATATGATGAAAATCGACCAAGTTATGATTTTCCGAATATGACACAAATAAATTTCTGACACAAATTTCCTGTACGGAAATACTTGATAAATCCGCATTTTTGAAGACCTTCTGATCGAAATTGGCATCCATCCGTGAGAGATGAAAACATAGATGACGTCAAGACGGAATTTTGGCCACCAGAACGGGTTCAAAACGAGCCACGGTCTTCAAGTTATGAATTTTTTAGTGCGTAAAAACTGCACTTTCAGCACACTTTTTTCACCATATTTCTTCGAGAAAACTCACACATTCGGATACCTTCTTTAAAGAATTGACTCTTGAGCCGAACCTGAATTTGAGAATATGTTATCAGAGATATCTTGGCGAAAGAACACCTGAATATGACGCACCGGGTTGGACTTGTGAATTTTTCTTGAAATGTTTTGAGAAATATGGGAGGACAAATTTTGGGGTACAACAGCTGCCCCTGTTCAATCTTCTTAAACCTGAGGATGTAGATTGGCTTGCGTGCCTTTCGTGATCCGAAGGTGCAAGATGATTGAACACTAGAGTGCCCAGAAATTTACACTCGCATGGTGTAGTATCAGCAATGTGATGGCGGGAATGGGCTTATAGATGCCATTTGGAGATGTGGTGGATAAGAGGATGAGCTTATAGATGCCATCTGGAGATGTAATAGAATCTTGCCGGGAATGGGCTTATAGATGCCATTTGGAGACTATTGGTAGGTTGATGGGCTTATATATGCCATCTGGATGTGACAGACCCTTGTCGGGAATGGGCTTATAGATGCCATTTGGAAATGCAAGGGATGGTTGAATCTGAGTAAGAAATATAATAGCTTCCGTGTCTGGAGCATATCTAGTCTGTGTCTAATTGCTGACGTCTGAACGAGTAGTAGAATGACCGCCGTGTCTGGGGTATATCCATACTGCATCTGAATGAGTGACACAATATTATCCGAATCTGGATCGTATTTGGAATGTCTTTTGAATGAATCTGGACTAAACAATATAATAGCATCCGGGTCTGGAGCATCTCTAAGTTGTCTTTAGAAGTTTGAATCTGAATGAGCAATAGAATAGCGTCTGGGTCAGGAGCATCTCTTGGCCATCACTGGAGAGGAATCTGAATAGGCAAAAGAATAACATCCGGATATGGAGTATCTCTAAGACATCTCTGAAAGGAAACTTTGAATAAGCTAAAGAATAACATCCATGTCTGGAGCATTTCCAAGCTATCTCTGAAAAGAAACTTTGAATAATCAAAAGAATAGCATCCATGTCTGGAGCATTTCCAAGCCATTTCTGGGAAGAAACTCTGAATAAGCGATAGAATAGCATCCGGGTCCGGAGCATCTCTAAGCTATCTGAGAGGGGATCTGAATAAGCAATAGAATATCATCCGCATCGGGAGCATCTCTAAGTTATCTCTGAAAGAGAATCTGGAATAAGTATCAGAAAGTAGCCATATCTGGGTCGCATCTGAACCATCTCTAGAAGGGAATCTGGAATAAGTATCAGAATGTAGCCATGTCTGGATCGCATCTGAACTATATCTAGAAGGAATCTCTGAATAAACAATAGAATAGCATCTGTGGTTGGAGCATCTCTAAGTTATCTCTGAAAAGCGACTCTGAATAAGCAACAGAATAACATCCATGTCTGGAGCATTTCCAAGCCATTTCTGGGAAGAAACTCTGAATAAGCGATAGAATAGCATCCGGGTCCGGAGCATCTCTAGGCCATTTCTGAAGAGCAACTCTGAATAAGCAACAGAATAGCATCCGGTTTGGAGCATATCTGAACTATCTCTGAGAAGAAACTTTGAATAGGCAAAAGAATAGCATCCACATCAGGAGCATTTCCAAGCCATCTCTGAAGAGAAAATCTGAATAAGCAAAAGAATAACATCCATCTCTGGAGCATTTCCCAGCTATATCTGAAAGGAAACTCTTGAATAAGCAAAAGAATAGCATCCATCTCTGGAGCATTTCCAAGCCATTTCTGAAGAGCAACTCTGAATAAGTATCAGAATGTAGCCATGTCTGGATCGCATCTGAACCATCTCTAGAAGGATATCTGAATAAGCAATAAAATAGCATCCGTGTCCGGAGCATCTCTAAGCTATCTCTAGAAGGATCTGAATAAGCAAAAGAACAACATCCATGTCTGGAGCATTTCCCAGCTATCTCTGAAAGGAAACTCTTGAATAAGCAAAAGAATAGCATCCATATCTGGAGCATTTCTAAGCTATATCTGAAAGGAAACTCTTGAATAAGCAAAAGAATAGCATCCATATCTGGAGCATTTCTAAGCTATATCTGAAAGGAAACTCTTGAATAAGCAAAAGAATAGCATCCATATCTGGAGCATTTCCAAGCTATCTCTGAAGAGAAAATCTGAATAAGCAAAAGAACAGCATCCATATCTGGAGCATCTCTAAGCTATCTCTGAAGAGAAAATCTGAATAAGCAAAAGAACAGCATCCATATCTGGAGCATTTCCCAGCTATCTCTTTAATCTCTTTAACGTAGATATTCCCTGGCTAGATACAGGTATCAAATCCACAATCAATTGCTCACAGATATGCCCTGGCTAGATACAGGTATCGAATCTGGAACTGTGACAGTTGATAGTAATCATCTCTGGATTGACCTTTTCCTGAAAAGGCAAAATATCAGTTGTATGCAATGTCATGATGTATGAAATGCATGATGTCATGATGTTCAAAATAAATGAGATAGTGTGTTATGATGCGTATGTCATAATGTGATGTTTATGAATGCATTTTCGTCTAGGAAAATAAATCCTTGACGAATGCCGGGAAGTTGAATTCTGGGCTGATTTTGAAGAGTAGAATTCTTCGTTTCCGCTGGGGATGATGATTGCAAGAATAAACCGGTAGGAGAAGATGACTCCGTTGGGGAATACACTTGTTGGAGAGATTACTCTGCGGGGAATTACTCTGTGGGAAGAGATACTTCACTGGGAATTTGACGATAACTCCGTTGGGGATACCGTTGATAAGTTATGTTGGGGAATTGATGAACTCCGTTGGGGGATGAGGAGAACTTCGCCGAGGACGATCTTTCTGTTGCAATTAGCTGAGGATAACCCAGTTATAGGCTCTGGTGGGGAATAACCTCTGCACATGGTCGGGGAGAGATACGTTGGTACTCTGCAGGGGACAAGCTTCCAGAATCTACTGGGGATAAGCTTCCAGAATCTACTGGGAATAAGCTTCTAGAATCTACTAGGGATAAGCTTCCAGAATCTACTGGGGAGATGATTCAACTCTCCTGGGAAAACTTTCGAGACTGCACTGGGGAATGGCTCCACTGGATGTCTGTATTCCGCCGGGGATGCTCTTAGGAACATCTGCATACTCCACTGGGGAATGTTGAGATCTTCTGGGGATACCCAACTTCCTTAAGGCTGACAGTAGGCTAACTCTGCTTGGGGAGAGTATCGCTGACTTGCTGGGGATACTGTGCTTTTTCAGGGCTGACGGGAGACCAACTCTGCTCGGGGAGAGTATTGTTGATTCTGGTCTTACTCTACGGGGAGTGAAGGTATCTTGGTCATGTTCTTCAGCTGAACTTACCTTGGTACCTTGGTGGACAGAGCAACTAGATCGTTCAGACAATTCTTATTGCCCCTGTTTCTGTGGGAGAAGATACCTGTGGAGGTGCTTGATGACTGTCGATTGACAAATCTTCTTCTGGTAGGCACGTGACGAGAAGCCGGGACATAGTCGTACGCTGTGATCCCTAACTTTTGCCTGGACCGCCCTTTCGGGTTTTCAGTCCACCGGGATACCCTTTTTGCCCAAGCCGCCTTTTCAGGTTTTCGACTTGCCGGGTGTACAGATTTTTTCATTTTCATCCCTTATTTTTGCCCGAATCCTTTTGGTTCGCCGGGAAGCCCTTATTTTTGCCTAGGCCAGTCGACCTAGCGGGTCTTTGATTATGCGTAGTATTTTTTCGACTATGTCCACGCTCTCAGAATGCAGGGAGTTGTCACTGTCAGTAGTGTTGCCATGTTACCAGAAGATCTTCGTTTGATCGTCCAATGCCCCAAGTGATCCAGATGGAGATTTGCCCCAAGTTGGTTGGCCTTTTGAGAGATTCTCTGAATCTTGACTTAACTTCCCCAGATGATGGACAATGATCATGCCATGCCCCTTGCTTGGAGGTGCTTTTGTTCATTAGACATTCATCGTGCGAACTTCTATGCTGTTCAAACAAATAGTCATATGCAAGCAATGTTATATTAAAAATGCAAAGCTTATGTCTGTCTTGAAGTTTTTGTGAAAATGCATTTTTTTCCATAAAAACAAGTGAATTTTTTGTAAACTGTGATGTCAACTCGTCATTTTACCGCAAGCCTTAAGGAGTCGGGATACCTTTCGTAACAGTATGCTTTCGAACTAACCCATGCTTCAGCTAGGACTTTTAAGGGTTGTAGCGTGGCTTGGTTCATGGTTTAAGAAACAAAGGATAAAGGCTCAAATTTTATTTGTACCCACCCGCTCTTCGTGATGTTCTTCAAACCTAAACTCAGCTAATCGTGCGTTAGACCTTGTTTGAGTCTTTGCTCTGATATTCCGGTGATGGTTCGGATGTTGACAATTTATTTTGAATAGGCAGTCATTCCTTTTTTGTTGAGGGTTTGTAGAACCTCTTTCTTCTTCTTTTTTATTATCCCTGTTTTTTGCCTGAACTGTTTCTTTTTGAATTTACAGTCAGCGGGATGCCCCAGTTTTTTGTAAGTCTCCTTCATAGGTTTTGACTTATTGGGCTTTTATTTTGAGAAGATGATGACTGCCTATTTTTTTTTTGATTATTCGGAACCATCACTGTCTTTTGCTTCAGAAGGACTTCTTTTGATGCCATTCGTTGTGCAACTGGATCAACTGAGAAGACTACCCTGCCCCAGGTTATGATTAAGGGTTTTAATTTTTTGTGAAAAAGAAAAACTCCTACTTCTTTGGCTCGAAGGGATTGACGAGGGATTATCTTCCTTATAACTCCAGTGTTTAGGAATTGAAACAATGCCTGTACCTCATCAGCGGGGTCTGTTCAAAAGCATACTGTAGATCGTGGTATCGTTTTCGTCATCCTCCTTCAAAAGGCTTAGAATTATTAATCGAGAGTTTGATCATCACAAAAATGAAAGCAGTTTGAATATAGCGAATGTGAATATATTGATTCAAAACAGACATATGCGATGCATTGATAAAGTAAAAGAGTTTGACATGAACAAATGTTTGAACAAGCAAAGAAAAATACAACTTGAAACTTCCAATGAACAAAAGGCCTTCTCGTCTAGGGATAGTAGAAGAACTCGACCTGACCATCTGGGGTGAATTCCACTGCTCCTTCATCAATCAGGTCCTGGATCTTGTTTTGCAGAGTCCAACAGTCGTTGGTGTCGTGTCCAGGACTGTCAGAATGGTAGGCACATCTCACACTCGGGTTATACCTGGAAGAGGAAGTGTTGGGATTCTTAGGAGGGTCCCTTAATGTGATCAGATTCAATCTCAACAGGCGTTGTAAGGCTTGAAACAACGACATGTTAAGCTGGGTGAATTGCCTCCTAGGCTTGTCTGGCTTGCTCTGATCAACCCGTTGTTCTTGGCGAGGTCGTTGTTGGACCTGTGAAGTAGTAGCAGCTCGGAGAGGTCTATTCATCAAACCAAACCTTTGACTTCTTAGGGGCTGATTATCGGTTTGGTCTCCAACCCTGACTACTTTCTTCATACTGTCTTGCTGAAGCTGATGAGGTTGATGCTGAATTTGTGACCCTGAAGCAAGTTGAGGAGCTTTTCCCTTGTCTTCTTATCTCAAAGGGAATTTAATGATGACTGGCTCTTCAACCTTAGATGTTTTCCCCAGTTGGTTATCCCGAAGCAGTTGGTTGACGAGAGCCCTGAGCTCTTCTTGTCTTTGAGCTAAGTCTTGAATGAGAGTCATCTGCCCCAGCATCTGGGTTCTCATTGTATCCACCTCAGCTTGCAGATGTTTCAGCCGTTCATCCTTACTGTCTTCTGGACTGTTCCTGACCAAAGTCCCCGTGAGGAGTGTTCTCAGCTCTTCCTGTCCCTTGGATAGATTTAGGAGGATCTCCCCGAACCGAGTCTCTTGAGCATGAAGATCCTGGTTGTCTTGTTGGGAAGCCATTGCTGAAATAAACAGCGAAGATGGTAAGTGACCTGTGACAAGGGTACCTGTTATGCAATGATATGTATGATATATGTATGCAATATTTTCAAGGATCTCGCGGGGTAAACAGAGAAACTTGTTTGAATCTGGTAGCTTGATTGAAGGAACTTCATGTTGTTGAGAGTCCTTCTTCAAGAGTCAAAGCTCACCATATCGAGTGGGTCATAGCCCCTGACTCAAGTTATCGTGCTTGGATTTCTGGACAACTTTGGTTAGAGGAAAATAAATCCTCTTTGCCCCTTGCTAGACAGCCGGTTTATCATGACCTGCATCACAAGCCCTTGAGATCCTTGAAATGGGTTAGTCCTTATGTAGGATGCATGCAATGGTATGATGGTATGATGTTATGCCATGCGTGGAGTGATGTAAGTAAACCCTGTTATGAGTCCAGATTAAGGACTGTAAACCAAAACCTGCAAGAAACTCAAGTGTCAGATAACAAGCATGCAAGTAGTCAAGTATGAAGGCACACAAGTCACACAAAAGAGCCCTTAGATTTTAGGCCAGCATGAAGTTTAGGTACTACCCTCTTTCAGTTTCGTTGGTTAAGACCTGTCCTATCAAAAGTAACCGGGTTCTAGAGGATCCCAATATCACTGACTACCCTCAATCGGTCATAACTCCAGCGTCGCAATCTTTTCTTGCTGCCAGAACCATCGCGAGAGTTTAGCCTCAATGGGTGTAGCATACTGCTACTGTTCTATGGCCAAGTTGGGTCAAATTAGGGTTCTAAGGTCGGTTGGTGCTTAATGACTCCTCAGAAGACCCATATTCTCCTCGTTGCAACACAAGGGATATCGGTACAGACCAAGGTGTCACACCAATGTAGCCACTGCTTCACCCGTGTCGGTCTACGCCGGACAGGTCCCTCACAGCTTATGCTACCTAAAAGGGTATCCCCAGATCCGGGTTAGGACCCATGAAACTCCGATGCAATGACCACACATATAAAGCAATCAAAGCAAGCAATTGAAAACATAAGTATGATCTAATCCTAAGGTACACCTCACTTTTATAAAGTCCCCAGCAGAGTCGCCAGTTCTGTGATCGGTGGAAATAGAACTGACTGTTTTAAAGCTGGTTCGCGAAATGTCGCGGTAAGCAAGAGTCGCCACCGTCTTTTATGTTCTCCAACAAGGAAAGGACAAAAGCACATCAAAATTCCTTTTCGAGATGTTTCTCGGTTCGGGAGGTAGATTATAGAAAGGGAAGGTGTTAGCACCCTTTCTATCCGTGGTTATCCACGGGCTCTTAGGTACTTGCTCAATATGTTTTCAAAAATGTTTGCTTTTCTTGTGTTTGTGGGTTTTGAAAAAAAGTTTAGTTTGAAAACTTCTAGGTAACTCTTGTATCAGTCCTCAAGAGTGTATGAAGTATTTGTTTGAAAACTTTTTGAAAGTGTAGGTGCGAAAAGATGTTTTTGTTTTTGAAATAGCAAGTACCCCTGAGAAATCTACCTACTCTAAGGAATTAGGTTGTGTAAGAGCCCTTTAGATAGTACTATCCCACTATTGAGAAGTAGGCAGCACCGTCGTTGGAGTTATTCGGGTCAATTCGATTATAGGGACATGTGGTCACCGAAGCAATAGTAGGACGCCTTAGAAGTAACCCTAATGTCCTAGATCCTTTTTTATCCGAGGCAACCGTTTCGAGGCAACAAGATCTTTAGACAGGAGGGCGACCTCTAAAACACCCTATACTTGACGACCACGTTCGAGGCAACCAATGAGGCGTACCCTAGGAGTGGCATGTGCACGTGTGTCAGGTTTCAGTTTATGTTTATCTTTGATCATGCAATTGTGAGCTACGGGTTGATTTTATTTGTCATACAAATCTTGTCATGCATAATTAACAGTTTAATAATTTACGGGAAGCAAATTGCGGGAAATTAAATCTAAGCTATTACAAGGCGTCGGGTATTTACATCGCCAAAAACAAACCCTTTAATTTAAATTGCGGAAAGTAAAATAAAGCAATAAATAAATAAAGTCCTAATTAAAAGCTATTACATTCCGGAAGCAAGTACAATAATAGGGAAAAATGGATCGCGTGCGGGAAATTAAATCGGATGCGAGTTTTTTTTTGGGTTTTGACCCTTTTTTTGAAAGAAAGTGGTTTTTTTGGTTATTTTTGGATTAAAAGAAATTAAATTAAGTTACCAATTAAATTAATAAACTAATTAATTAATTAAAATATTTTTGGAGTTTTTGATATTTAAGGAAATAAAAATAAATTTGATCAAAGTTAATAAAAACCTAATCGTCTAAATTAATTTTAATTATTGCAAAAAATATTAAAGTTATTTCCTAATTAAACTAAATTAATTGAATTAATATTTATTTACAAAAATAAAGTGCCGAATTTAATTTTAATAAATAAAATATATTTTTTTGTGTTTTTGATTTCATTAGGAAAAATGTTAATGGGTTAGTGATTAATAAAAAGAATAACGATTGATTAATTAAAGGAACATAATACAAATAGAGAGAAAGTTTAGGAGTATACGAGTCTGATTGGAGGGGTGAAACAACTATTGGTGTCATGTGTAAACTGTTTTGTTTTGGCCATTTGTGTTTTGGCTTTTGGCCATTTGTGCTCTCGCCTCAACGTTCCTTAACCTTCTCAGGATGTCTGCCCCGCCATGTATTGGTGTCATGTGTAAACTATTCTGTTTTGGCCATTTGGCTTTTGGCTTTTGGCCATTTGTGTTTTGGCCTCAACGTTCCTTAATGAACCTGCATGGGATCCTGTCTAAATCTGCATTTAATGTTTAGGCACAATATGGCATGTATGAATGATTATACCCTTTTGATCATGGAGATCAAATCAATCTTACCCTTACTGGAAAATTAGTGATATGAATGCTTTTATGCCCTTTTGATCATGGAGATCAAGCCAGCCTTACCCTTGCTGAAGAAGTAGTGAGATGTTGGTTTGTAACTGAGATGGCTTGTTTGTAGTGAGAGAGGGATTTGTAATAAGGATTTCAAGGTTTTAGGGTTCTTGAAAGAATTTGATATTCTGACAGTGTTGTGGCCAGATTTTTTTTCTCTTTCTTGTTTGTGTGAAAAGAATGTGATTATATAATGGAAATTAGGGTAAAGAAAATGGGCTTTGAATGTGCAATTGGGCCTCCAATGTTCACTTGAGTTCGTCACTTTCCAGGCTAAATCGCAGGGACTTAAGTGCAATTTTTGAAGTTGAAATGTGAAAACAAAATGTAGCCGATATCGAGAACTAACTCCTGTCCGAAAATCGGCTCAATCGGATAAACGGTGAATTAGTTATGAGTTTTTAAAGTTTCAGCTCAGACAAACTTATTTTGGGCTCCAGTGTCGACTCTGACACGTTCTTCAATAAAAAACTGGTATTGATCGGAGCATAATCCGGTCTCGACTTTTGAAGCAAAGTTGTAGATCTATGAGTCAGTGACCTTGTGTAAAAATATGAGCCCAATCCGATAAAAATTGACCGAGTTATGAATTTTCGAAGTTTCGGCCCAGATGAAATAATATTCAGCATTCAGGATTTTCAGCGTGTCACGCACTCTGAGCAAAAAACGAAGGCCTTTTGTATATCGTTTGCACTCAATACCTTCTGTGAAAATGTAGTCAACTCAATTTGTGAAATTTTGGCGCCGGAACCAGCTCGATATGATGAAAATCGACCAAGTTATGATTTTCCGAATATGACGCAAATAAATTTCTGACACAAATTTCCTGTACGGAAATACTTGATAAATCCGCATTTTTGAAGACCTTCTGATCGAAATTGGCTTCCAGCCGTGAGAGATGAAAACATAGATGACTTCAAGACGGAATTTTTGCCACCAGAACGGGTTCAAAACGAGCCACGATCTTCAAGTTATGAATTTTTTAGTGCGTAAAAACTGCACTTTTAGCACACTTTTTTCACCATATTTCTTCGAGAAAACTCAAACATTCGGATACCTTCTTTAAAGAATTGACTCTTGAGCCGAACCTGAATTTGAGAATATGTTATCAGAGATATCTTGGCGAAAGAACACCTGAATATGACGCACCGGATTGGACTTGTGAATTTTTCTTGAAATGTTTTGAGAAATATGGGAGGGCAAATTTTGGGGTACAACAATGGTGAAGCTTTATGTTCTGAGACTTTTTTTTATGTGTTTTTGTTGGCTTGATTGATGATGATTGATATATTCTGAAACCTATATCGTTTTGCTTCTAGATTTTCCCTCTTTCTGGGCCCTGCTGATTTGATGATGAATATATGTGTTCTGAAAAAGCTATTTGTTGTTGTTGATTTGGTGTTTGGATGTTTTGTGATGATGAACTTGAACTGTGTTTGTAGTTTAGGCAAGACTGAGTTTGTGTATGCAAATTTGGGCTTGGCCTGAGTATTTTGGGCAAACAAACTTGAGTTGTTCTTGTTTGGATTTTGAACTTGCTTGTATTTAGGCAAGTTTTGCAGTTTGGATATGCTTACAGGTTTGTTGTGTAGTTGGACAGGTTTTAGTATTTTGCAGATCTGAGTTTGCTTGTTAAAGGCAGGCTTGAATGGTTTGTGAGGCAGGTTGTGTTTGGAGGCAGTTTGATGAATTGGTTTTGACAGGTTCTTTTGTTTTGGATTTGTTTGTTGAGTTTTTGGGAAGGCAGGCCTGTTGTTAGCTTGAGAGACTTCTGAGTTTGGAAGCAGGCTTGGTAAGCTTTAGGCAGACTTGTGTTTGTATGGCAGGCTTGGACTTATTTTGATTTGATTTGCAGTTTTTATGCAGGGTGCCTTGATAGCAGGTTTGCCATCTTTAAGGCAGGCTGTTTGAGTTTTAAACTTGCAGTTTTGCAGGTTTGAATAGGTTTTTTGTTGGTTTTAAAAACAGGCTTGAAGGCTTGTGAGTTTTGCTTGTCAGTTTGGAGGTTATGCCATCTCTCTTTTGTTTTGACTGTTATATATTTTCTTTGGTTCCTCTTATCTGCCTTTTACAGCCTGCCAAAACTGCAAACTGCAAAACCTATTCACTAGGTTCTCTCTTTCCTCTCTCTCCATAAGCATTTTTAATTGCTTATTTATCTTTTTATTTCTGAAAAATTGGGCTGTCTAGAAAATGATGAAAAAGCATCTTTGACAAGTTTTTACTTGTCAAACAAATTGCTTCCTGCTGTCTTGCCTTTTATCTGCTGTATTGCTATTTTCATGCTGCATTACCATTTTTATCAAATCTGTCTTGTAACTTGGTTTTGGGAAATTTTGTACTGTAGCTGAATATAGGACTTTACTTGCTGCTGAGTTTATTCCTTTGCTTGACTTACCCTGGCAGTTTTGGCGCCTGTTTGCCTCTTTGAACTTGTAATACAGTTTGGCTTGGTTAATGTAGCTTGGAACTTTTTATAATTCAGTTTCCTTGGTTAATGCAACTTGGAACTTTTTGTAATTCACCCATGTTTTTGCATTGAGTTTGACATGCTTGCATTTATATTTTATTTTTCTCTCTGTGAACCGAGAAGAGTGATCTTCTTGCGATTTACAGAGAGAAAAACAAAGCGTGATGAAAAATAGGCAATCTGATTCTAGACGGCCAATTTTAATGATGATTTTTTTCTTCTTCTTTTCATTTAAAATAATCTTGTACTGATTTTCTTTTTCTTCTTTTTTCAGGTAGGTAACAGTTGAATAATGGAAGAAACAGTAGAAGATCAAAGATTTCAAGAGATTTAGGCTTTTTAGATTTATTTTCTTTTCATTTATTGTAAAAAATATTATTGTAAACACTGTAAATTATAAATTTACAATATTCGAATAACATTTGTAACAATATTTGAAATAAATAAATAAAAAGTCTTTGTTAAATAAAAATTTCCTACTGTCAAATATTCCATTCCTTCCCTTGTATTGTCTATTTAATTATTTAAGTCTCTTAAATTAAAATAACTGGGAATATATCGCAATAACTTTAATCCAGATGAAATAAATAATCAGTAAACTTTGTCGTCTCGCAACCTTGCATTAATCATCATACGCCTGGCATTCCAATTAACCATGCTTTGTACAGTTAATCAAACAAGTGTTCCATACACTTTTCACTCCACCGATCAAACCAATGCCTCAAAGTTTCAAACAAAATCTAAGCTCCTATCCCAGATATTTAGGTTTTTTTAAGAAACAACCAGTAATCTTGAACAAGCATGACAATAATGTAACAATTAACTGAATATATGAGGATTCAGTTCTTTCTGAGAAATGCAAGCGAAAAACCCTATTTCTGGATTGACCGATAAAGAAAAGTCTGTTTGACCGATTCTCGAGCCAATCTCAAAAATCAGAGAAAACCCTGGGATTGTGATTTCTTGTGAAAAAAGGGAGGGCAAATTTTGGGGTATAACACTAACCCATTTAACACTTTAATTGCATTAATTCTTTTTTTCTCATGCATAAAAATAATTTTTTTAAATATATTCGAAAACATCTAATCAACAAATTACTAACAATTTTCTACTAACTTAATAAACTCAAGATATTATTTTTAAAAAGGATTATGGAGATATTTCTCATTAACTGCGAACTTCGTCTAACAACTCTGCTATTTTTCAACCCAGACTTGGTTCAAGGAGAATTCGAGATATTTTCGTAATCCATAAAAAACACTAACCCAACAACTACGAACTACGAATTGGGACTCTGATTCTTCATAAGAGGATACATAGGTATAAGATTTAAAAATCATGGTGAGTTCCCCTAATTAAAATTAAAACCATATTTCCTAAATTGTAAATCTAAACCCTAGTATCATTGCGAACAAGGTAGATGAGGGGTGCCTAACACCTTCCCTTCGTCTAAAATGAGTCAACAACTTAGAATTTATGATCCAAATTAGGGCTATCCATTATATTCCATTTCTAGGATGAAAATTAATGATGGCGACTCTTATTTTAAAGCCGGTTATTACAGTTGACGACTCTGTTGAGGACTCAACCCTAGGGTTAGAAGCCTTCCTTTGGATTTAGGGTTTTTTTAGGGTTTTTATTTTTGTTATGTCTTTACATTTATTTTTTATTTTGGTTTACTTATTCTTATTTACATTTTCTTTGTCATATTTTATTTATTAGTAGTGAGATTTTATTATTTCAAAAATATATTTTCAAAAACCTTAGAAAGAAGGTTCGTCTATTGGCCAAGGGGATACTGTTGGTGTAAGCCCTAGAGGCCAATACTTTTGGTAATTGTATCGAATTATTTATTAATAATAAAAGGAATTTCTTTATTATGTTTGCTTTCCAAAATAATAAAGTCCCTAGAATGGTTTATTTGTTTAATGAAATGTTAAGTGTGACTTAATCATGAGATCCCATTAAACATAAGACACTATTCTTAAAGTATCTGTAGTCAAGCTTTAATGTGAAGTGGGATAACATTAAAGCATTAAGATTATTATAAATATAGATTGATGATCACATCTCATGGATCATAGATAAGGAGTTATCAAGTCTTGACATAGGTATGAATATTAGGAGTAATATTTATACTGGATTGACCCGCTATGAGAATACTACATAGAATGTTATGCAAAGTGTCATAAGTTATTCTCATGATGACAATGGTGTATAACACCCTTCGACCTGAAACCACTATGAACCCTAGATGTAGAGTCAAGTACTTTATTGCTGATCAAACATCATCCGTAACTGGATGACTATAAAGACGGTTGATGGGTACTTCACAAAGCATGCTAAGGGACATGAGTGACCTAGATGGAATTTGCTCATCCTGCATAACAGGATAAATGTCTAAGGGCTCAATATTGAACTGGACAAGGGTGACACAGTGTATGCCTTGTGTTCAATATAGACATGAGGGCAAAAGGGTAATTGTACAACACAAATATTATCACGGAAAAGGTTTGGTCAGATCACATGACATTTTCGTGACTTGGGTAACAGTGATGTGTTGCTAGATACCGCTCACTGTTTATTATATTAAATGTGTGATTTAATATAATTGCCAACGTCGCGAAAACCTACAGGGTCACACACATAAGGACAGGTTGATGAGAGATAGAATAAATAAGGAACACCGTAAGGTACGGTGCACTTAAATGTAATACGGAAAGTGGTAAGGTACCACGTGGATAAGTGATATATGGTACATCATAAGGTATGATGTCCATAAGCTTAATTGGGCTTTTAGCTTATAGCCTTAATTGGGCTTTTATCTTGTAGCCCACACGAGTGATTCTATAAATAGATCCCTTGTGATGAAGCAATTTCACTTGATGCAATTTTGTTTTTGATTCTCTCTCTCACTCAAGGTTTCCGTTCGTGATCAGCTAGCACTGTGACCGGAAGCGATCTGTTCGTGTGGACCGAGTAGAGGCGTTATTCTTCATCAACGCTCGTGATCACAACATCAAAGGTCTGAATCGCCACAAGAGGTAAATATTTCTATCACTGAC
The DNA here is from genome assembly GCA_948472305.1 of Vicia faba. Lineage (NCBI taxonomy): Eukaryota > Viridiplantae > Streptophyta > Magnoliopsida > Fabales > Fabaceae > Vicia > Vicia faba. Next base: position 91,414 of record CATIWC010000741.1, on the reverse strand, counting down.
CATGCTCATTCGTAAGGATCGCTAAAGGAAAATTTTAAATTCCGCTGCGTTTTTTATCGCAATTTTCCTTCAGTGGTATCAGAGCCACTTACGAAACCATGGATCTGATAGTTATTTATGTTCTATATTTTCTGTTTTGATTCGATTAAAACCAGAATGAATTGAATAATAAACGAGTAATTAAATTTGGCATCTGTTGTGTACGATTTGGATGATTGATGTTGACTATGCTTCAGAATCCGACATTAGTATGGTGAAGCAGCGATACATCGATCGTCCATAGGTTACACAAATAAGATCGATCACTTTTATATATGATATAAGTAAATCTGATGCAACGATGGTATATGGGATATACTGTTTCTGTTTCGTTCATTCAAACACTTGATGATTGTTATTCCTTTGACCGATCACTGTTCATATGCTTCGGAATCCGACATTAGTATGGTGAAGTAATGGCATGTGATTAATCATACTGAATTATCAATCGAAATGTGTTTGACAGCATGAAACTGTTGCATTAGGGTTCATGACGGCACAAGGGTTGTGTTGTTGCAGAGTTATGCGATTAGGGTTGTGAATGCACAAGAGTTGTGCGAAAATGATGCCGATTTCAAATGAATTGTTCATTAAAATTTTGCGCCGGGGCGCTGCCCCTGACAACCCCGCAAAGGGGCGCTTCCCCCTTGACCCCCTTTTTTTTAATTAACAAAATTTAAACTAATAATAAAAGTGTGTTTATTATTATTGTCTTGTGGTGATCAGTTATGGCCTTAGTTTTTTTTCCTTTATTTTGTTTTGGGATTGTAAAATACGGCCTGCGTGTCGTGCCTCTCTCTAAAATTCTTGATGTAACTTCTTTTCTCATCTCACTCCCTCGTATGTAAAATGAGTTTCTTTTATGTAATGTAATGTTATGAAGAAAGAGAAGAATACAATATCAAAGGAGGATAACCTTGGAGATCTTGCTTGGAGAAGTTTAGATCGTTATTAGGTTAACTTAGGTTCTCTCATTGGCTTGGGAGAACAATTGCGCTAGGGGCCATAACTGTATCCTTTTATGTATATTGATGCATGTGTTTGTATGTTGATGCATGAGAGAGACGAATTGCATGTTAAGTCGGTGAGATCAAACTAATAACAAAATCCCTCAAGTTAAATATTAAGTTCATGCTTTCCAAGTTTTAGCACTCATCAAGACTAGTATCGAACAATGTAGGTTTCGCCTACGCGAGGTGCATGTTCTATATTAGTAAGGTGCGATGGGATAATTGTAATATCCAACTGCTAAAACAATGGGTCAAACTTAACTAAACACATTATAATAAGATTATACGTGTTTAGAAGCAAGAGTTGGGAATGATTCATATGATGAATTAGAATAAGGGGTTATTCACCCAACTGAAAATATTCGAGAGTTGTATGAGATACAATTGGAAGGAGTTCCTACCTAAATAACCTAGTTTTGTGTAATCAGCCTAACGCTGACTTAGAACAAAGTGAAATGTGGATCTCGACCCACTAGAAAGTCTTCCAACGGGATTTTCTGAATCAAATGATGAGGGTCATTTGGTTTGAGTAAAATAGTGGGAGCATATTTGATTAAAGGCCTAATTAAATATTTTGTTTTAATGATACTTATATTTTCATTTTTTTTGTAGATTACCATGACAACAAACAACCATATTTTGCGATCAATCCTAGATAAGGAAAAATTGTCTGGGACAAATTTCCTGGATTGGCACCGAAATCTGAGGATTGTCCTCAAGCACGATAAGAAGCTGTATGTCTTAGAGACACTTGTTCCTGAAGAGGAACCACCTAGTTCGACACCTAAGGCAGAAAGAGATGCTTATAAGAAGCATTTTGATGATGCTAACGAAGTCGCTTATCTCATGCTAGCTACTATGAACTCGGAGTTGCAAAAGCAACACGAGAACATGTCAGCGTTCGATATGATCGGACATCTGAAAATGCTCTATCAAGAGCAGGCAAGAAATGAGAGGTTTCAGGTTTCAAAGGCCCTTTTTAACAGCAAGTTATCTGAGGGAAACCCTATAGGTCCCCATGTACTCAAAATGATTGGGTATGTGGAGAACCTTAAAGGTTAGGGTTTCCGCTTGGAAAGGAACTTGCAACTGATTTTATCTTGCAATCGTTGCCAGATAGCTTTAATCAGTTTGTCATGAATTTCAACATGAATGACATGGATAAGAGTCTTCCAGAACTGCTAAGCATGTTGAAAACTGCTGAGCAGAATATGAAGACAAAAGGGAAGTCCATTCTGATGGTCAGTAATGGAAAGAAGCTGAACAAGAGGCCTACCAAGCAGGTTGGTAAAGGGAAAGGCAAGGAATTTGCCAAGCTTAAACCTACTGTTCCTGCTTTGAAGCCTAGTGGAGGCATAGCAAAGGAGGGCACTTGCTTCCATTACGGTAAGACCGGACATTGAAAGAGAAACTGCCCAAAGTACCTGGAAGATAAGAACAATGGAGTAGGGACTTCAAATTCAGGTATTTTTGTTATTGAAATTAATTTATCTACTTCTGCATCATGGGTATTAGATACTGGATGCGGTTCTCACATTTGTACTAATGTGCAGGGGCTAAAAAGGAGTAGAGATTTGGCAAAAGGTGAAGTTGACCTACGAGTTGGAAATGGAGCAAAGGTTGTTGCTTTAGCCGTAGGAACTTATGTTTTGACTTTACCTAGTGGTTTAATAATTCAGTTAGAGAACTGTTATTATGTACCTGCAATTAGTAGGAATATTATTTCCGTTTCTTGTTTGGACGAGTTTGGTTTTTCATTTATAATAAAGAACAATTGTTGCTCTATTCATTTGAATGATATATTCTATGCTTCTGCACAAATGAACAATGGACTATATGTCCTTGATCTTGAAATGCCAATTTATAACATTAATACTAAACGAATTAAACCTAATGAGTTAAATCCAAGCTACCTTTGACACTGTCTCTTAGGCCACATAAATGAGAAACGCATTTCCAAACTCCATAAATATGGACTCTTGGACTCTTTTGATTATGAATCATATGAGACATGCAGATCTTGTTTAATTGGAAAGATGACAAAGTGCCCATTCACAGGAAAAGGTGAAAGGGCTAATGATCTTTTGGCCCTCATACATACTGATGTATGTGGACCACTGAACATACCAGCCAGAGGAGGTTTTCAATACTTCATCACATTTACTGATGATTTCAGTAGATATGTGTTGTACCCCAAAATTTTCCCTCCTCTCTTTTCCACAAGAAATCACAGCTTCGGGCTTTTCCTGATTTTTCAGATTGGCTTAAGAATAGCTCAAACAAATTTTTCTTATCAGTCAAACAAAATTAGGGTTTCCATTAACTTTTGAATCAGTCCAAGCAGATTATTAGGGTTTCTTTTGATTTGGTTGAGTTTGGCTCAGAGTTTGATCAGGCGGACGCTTCTTTGACAATAAATCAAGAATTAGGGTTTGCGCGCGCATTCTCAGAAGGAATCAATTCTACGGTTCTTTTCAATTGACTGTCACATGGTTTTGACGCTTGTTCAAAATTCCTGTTTGTTTCTCAAAGTTTAAACATCTGGGATAGAAGCTGAGGCTTCTGATTGAGAGTTTGAAGTGTTTGGTTTAATCAGTGAAATGAAAGGCGTATGGACATTTGTTTTGATTAACTGTGCAATACATGTGGTTAATTGGGATGCCGGGTTTATTATTGATTAATGCGAAGTTGCAAGACTACAGTGTTTATTAATTATTTATTTTATCTAAGTTAGAATAATTGGGATTTACTTCCAGTTATTTTAATTCAAGAAAACTTAAATAATTAAATAGAAAGTGAAATAAAAGAGATATCTGACAAAAAGACTTTTATTTATTTTTAATTATTGGTACAAGTGTTATTTAAATACAGTAATTATTTACAAGTATTTATAATAATATTTATTACAAATGATTAAAATAAAATAAAGCTATATCCTAATTTTCCTAAGTCTTCATCTTCTACTGCTGCTCCCCATTGCTCAACTGATTTTTATCTGCAAAGACAAAAAAGAAAGAAGTCAGTACAGATGAATTTAAAAAAACATTCTCGGACAGTTAATCAAAACTCATCATTAAAAGTGTTGGCCGGAATCAGCTTGTTTGCCCTCTCTGCAAATCACAAGAGGACTCTTGGTTCACAAAGAGGGAAAGAAAATAATGTTGCAAGCATATGAATATGTACAAGGCTGCATAATTCCAAAACAAGTTGCAAAGTGTCAACAAAAATGCCAACCAAGCTGCAAAAATCCAAACTGAATTGCATTATCAAACAAGGCAAACCAAACTAAGTCAAAATGGCCAACTAAGTCATAAGTTCAAGAACTGTCATAAATCTGTCAACAAGTACACAAAATGCAGAAAATCTAAAGAAAGAAGATATGCAGAGGAAAGAAACAATGCAAGCAACATATTCAAAATTGTCATCATTTCCCAGCCAAACACTTTTTCAGAGAAAAGTACAGTCTAAGTAATATAATATACTTATCTGTGGAGAGAGAAAGAGAGGAAGAAGAGAGGCTTACAGTTTGCAGGCTTAAGGCTTAAGAGATATAAAAATAAACAGAATCAACATTGTAAAAAAGGGGCAGAATACACATAGAAACACATAGCCAAAGCTTGCCTTCAACTTGTTTCATCCTGCCTAAAACACATAACAGAAACAACAAGCTTACTTCAAACTTCAAACCTGCTATAGAAGCAAGTCAGCAAGCTTGTAACCTCAAGCCTGCTTCAGGCTTTCAAACCTGCTCAAAACCAAAAACCTGCTAAGCTTCAACCTGCATAACCAGCTTTGAAGCCTCACAAAACCATACAAACATACCAGCCTGTATCAGTAAACAAAACTGCACATACCCCAAACTCGTTTCAAACATACAAGCTTTTCAAAACTGTGTTAAGAACACAAGCCAAAAAACACATAAACCTGTTACAACTACAAGCCTTGAAAAACTTGCCTCCAACCTGTTTCAACCTGCTAAAAAACCAGATACAAGCCTTAAAGCCTATAAACATCAAGCCTTGAAGCCTGAAAACACAAGCCAGAACAACCTGTTTTCAACACAAATCAAGAACCTGTTACAACTACAAGCCTTGAAGCATATCAACCTGCATAAGGACTTAAAGCCTGAACCAACTCAAACCTCCAACAAACAACAAACCTGTCTCAAGCCTTATTCAAACAAAACTCAAACACAACTCATAACCTGTCAAACTGTTAAAGTTTCAAGCAAACAAACTTGCCTTGAGGAAACAAGCCCACAAGCCATTCCAAATAACCAATCTCAAAGCAGAACAAAAGCCCTCAGAACCATGTTTATCATAGGGTCAAAATAGCCAAAAATTACCAACCAAGCATCGAGAGAGGAAAAGCTACTCAGAAGCAAAAAAAAAGGCAAACAACTCTCAGTTTCAATTTCATCATCATTGAGAAAACAAATCCCAAACTCTCAGAACTAAGTTCATCATCGAGTAAAAAAGCCAGAAGTATAAACATTCAGAGGCGAGCATTCAGAAGAGGAAAAGAAGCAACTATTACAGGGTTTTTAGATCTTAGCATGTCATCATAAAACCTAACAAAAGCAAGATACAAAATACCAGGAAGCAAGCTCATCAGCATCATCACTCCACGCCTTGGCCACCGGAGACGCCTCTAGTCCATTCCTCCGTGTCCTCTCCAAAGGTATAATTTCCTCTTCCCTTTTCTTTTTACGCCTCACACAAGCCCAAAATAATACATAAAGATCAGAACACATAGAAATAATAACATGCAAGATTGCTATCCAAAAAAAGAACCTAAAACATGAACACAGAAACCGGTACCTTGTTGTCACCGCCTGAGCAACGATGAGGAGGAGGAAGTGGAGATGGCGTCTGGCAGCTGGGATAAAGAGAAACTTCAGAAACCATGGCTCAAGGACAACGAAGAAGAAGATGGAAGCGGCGTCGTTCGCACAAACCCTTGTTCTGAGACGAAATAATTCAAACCCTAAACAAAATGTTGTAAAGCGCAGCTGGGCCTAATCCCCATTGTACCCTAAGCCCAATCTCCTTCAGCGTGTGCACCCCCCCCCCCTTTCTTTCATTTGTTGTTTTAACCTTTGGGCCAAATGCCTCCTTAGGCCCATTCAACCTTTTTTTTTCTTTCTTCTTTTTATTTTCTTAATACTTATAAACCAATACTTTTTTTACTTATCACTTTACTTTTTTTCCTTTTATATATATATAACATAACTCATTTTATTAAATAGAATAATATATTGACCTTTTTTTGTACAAAAACTTTTCCTAATGTTTATTATATTTTACAACCTAATGTAAATAATAGATTTCTTTTATTAAGTTAAAAATATTTTTTAAGAACTTCTTATACCTAAAAACATTAACTAAAATGTATAAGCATTAGTTTTCTCTAAACTTAAAACATTTTTCTTTTCTTTTCTTTAAAACCCTTTTGTATATAAAACATTAACAAAATATGCAAACAATAGATTTTTGTTAAGTTAAAATATTTTCTCTTTAAAAAACCTTTTTTGTTTATTTATAATTAACAAAAACTCAAAAAATAAATAAATACTTAATAATACATTTGGGTTAACATTCATATCACTTGTAAATAATCACATACATTTTACATTACTTTTGTTTCTCTTTGATTCTTATACATTGCTATATTTTACATTGAGAATGCTATTCGATTTGGTTGTAAATATTATTTGGACACTACTATCCTGATAAGACTCATCCCCATTTGTAAATATTTGTACCCCCGTCCCCGGATACTTATTTGTAATAGTTTAGACTTTAAATTCCCGCAATTTATCGATTTCTATATACTGTATAGTAATTAAGGTTTGTATGCGAAGATTCAAAATCAACCGCTAGATAACCTAATACAAGACAAATGCATGACAATCAATACACAATTCACACTTGCACCCCTAGGGTTCCTCCACTCGTTGCCTTCAAAAATGGGCCATGTTTGCATGTCAAGTACTTTGGCAAAACAAAAACAAATCAAATGATCATAGTCCCTCGATGACGCTTTCGAAGTTGCCTAAAAAAATGATCATAGTCCCTCAAGCAAATTACAAAAATACTTGACACTATTGCATCCATGGTCTAAACGATGACCCGCGCCCGTCCCGTTAACATCCTAACACAAGGTTGTTCACCAAATACAATGGTGAAACAACACTGTTAAAAGGGTTAAAACATGAGAAAAATCTTTGAGTAAATTTAGGGGTAGACAACTCTTAGTTACTTGATCAAACTTGCAAAACACACTTGCCTACTTTCAAAACACACTCCACAACACAAACTTCCAAAACTACTTTCAAAAACATTGAAACATCTTTTCAAAAAGACAAACACCTTTGTAAAACATTCAAGTAAAGAATTGTTACAACGGTTGCCTAGACAAGGCATCTTTTTCAAAACATTTTCAAAACCACACACAAACACCATTTCACACAATTGAAAATCAAGGCAAGTGATCTAAAACAAGTAACTAAGAGCCCATGGATAACCATGGATGAAAAGGGTGCTAACACCTTCCCTTTTCATAATCTACCCCCCGAACCCACGAAAACATCTCAAAGGTTTTTCCTGTGCTTTTTAACCTTTCCTTTAGGATAAAATAAAAAGTCGGTGGCGACTCTTGCTAAACCGAACAAGTGCGAATACAAACGCAAAACCTCAAGTCAGTTCTCCCACCGTATCACAATATGGTTATGTGTATTTAATGAAACACAAATCTGAAACCTTTGAAAAATTCAAGGAATTCAAGAATGAAGTACAAAACCAACTAGGTAAGAATATTAAAGTTCTTCGATCAGATCGAGGCGGTGAATATTTAAGCCTAGAGTTTGATGACCATCTAAAGGAATGTGGGATTTTATCCCAACTTACTCCTCCCGGAACACCACAATGGAATGGTGTATCTGAGAGAAGAAATCGAACCTTGTTAGACATGGTCTGATCCATGATGAGTCACGCCGATCTTCCGAACTCCTTTTGGGGACATGCGCTATTGGCTGCAGCTTACACACTTAACCGAGTTCCATCCAAAAAGGTTGAGAAGACACCATATGAGATATGGAGTGGTAAGAAACCACATATGTCTTACATGAAGATTTGGGGTTGCGAAGTTTATGTGAAACGACAAATTTCAACTAAGCTTGAGCCCAAATCTGACAAATGCTTATTTGTGGGGTATCCTAAAGAAACAAGAGGGTATTACTTCTACAATCCTTCTGAGGGCAAAGTGTTTGTCACTCGAACTGGAGTTTTTATGGAAAAGGATTTTATTTCCAAAAGAATTAGTGGGAGGAAAATAGAGCTTGAAGAAATTCAAGAACCACAAAACATTGATACACCTATGGAAGAATTAGAGCAGGAAACACAAGTAGTTGTGGAAGAGCAACCTGCTCAAGTAGAACAAGACCAGCGTAGGTCAAGCAGGATACATCAACAACTTGAGAGATATGGATATCTCATAAGTGATTAGGGTGATGTATTACTCATTGTGATCGGTGGATCTGGAACTGACTGTTTAACGCTGGTTCGCGAAATGTCGCGGAAGCAAGAGTCGCCACCGTCTTTTATTTTCTCCAATTGGAAAGGACAAAAGCACAGAAAAATTCCTTATAGAGATTGCTCTCGGTTCGGGAGGTAGATTATAGAAAGGGAAGGTGTTAGCACCCTTTCTATCCATGGTTATCCATGGGCTCTTAGATACTTGCTCACTTGTGTTTTCAAAAATGGTTTGTTTGCTTTTCAACTGTGGGTTTTAAAAAGTTTCTTTGAAAATTTCAGTTCGACTCTTGTATCAGTCCTCAAGAGTGTTTGAAAAATTGCTTTCGAAAGCTTTTGAAAATGTGTTGGTGTGAAAAGTATTTTTGATTTGTTTTGTTTTGAATTAGAGCAAGTATCCACGAGTCGTCTACCTACCCTAAGGAATTCGTCTGTGTAAATGTCCTTTAAAGTAGTGCCATCCCACCATTGAGAGGTAGGTAGCACCACCATTGGAGGTGTTCGGGTCAATTCGAGGTTCGGGACATGGTGATCACCAGAGCAATGGGAAGACACCTTAGAAGCTACCCTCATGCCAGGTTCCCGGATCATGAGGACTTACTAAGACATCCTCTACTCGACGATCACCTTTCGAGGCAAGGCAACAGTGAGGCGTACCCTAGGGGTGGTGTGTGACTTGTGTGTCGTTTTCAGATATTTTGTCTTGTTCATGGTATAGGTGATCTACGCGTTTGTTTTTATTTATTGTCATTCATTCTTGCATGTCATTATTAACAGTTAAAAAAATGCGAGAAAGGTAAAGTTCCTAAACTATTACAAAGGCGCGGGTCCACATCGCCAAATTAAAATCCAGGACCCGATTTGACAGAAAGTAAATAAAGTGCGAGAAATAAAATGTCCGAGTTTACAAGGCTTTGGGAGAATTACATTAATATTTACAAGAAAATAAATACGCGAATTAAATAAATTACGAACGAGGGCGTTGGACCCTTTTGGCAAAAAATTAAAGTTAATGAATTTAATTAATTAGAATTAATGAGGAATAAAAAATTAAAAATTAAAAGAAAATGTTTTTTTTGATATTTTTGTGTTTTTTAAGATTTAAAAGAAAAAAGAATTAATTGAAAATAACTAACCCTAATTCTAATGGTTTTTAAGCTTGTTATGAAAATATTAAAATATAACCTAAATTAAACCTAAGCTAATTTATGTACAATTTAATTGTGAAAATAAAATAAGTAATATTATTATTATGAAAAAAGAAAAATTGAAAGGAATAAAATTTATTAAACCTAAATTCTATATTTTTTATATTTTTATGAAAAGAATTAAAGTTGCAACCTAAATTAATACTAAGTTAATTTACATGTTAATTTATTTATGAAAATAATTAAATTAAATATTTATTATATTTGTCATCTTTTCTGATTTTTTGTGATATTTTTATGTATATGGTAAAAATAATTTATTAAATTAAAACAATAAAATAAATAAAATAAGAATTGAAAACAAAATAAATAAAAAGGAAATTGCAAACCAGGGGGGGTGGAAGTCCCAATTTGGAGGTTTTATTAGTGAAATTCTGGCCCATTAAGCTTGAAATTGTTTGACTTCTCCAGGCCACGTATGCGCGTGTTGACTAGTCCTCACGGTGTTCTCCAATTCTGAGCCCTTGATCTGGACTCATTAAACACGTGGCTGGCTTGATATGGCGAGTGTATGGTAGCCTTAACTTTGGGCGCTGCATGTGAAAATCATGGGAAAAATATTATTGAGAATAATACAGACCTGGGACTCGAACCCAGGTCTTTGACGTTATTGCAATCACCAACTGCCAGCTGAGCCACTTTAATTACGTTTAATATATAATATCAAATAAATAATATAAAAGAAAAGCTATGTTAGTGGGAGTCAGCGCGCGAAACTTTGAATCCGCCTATCACGTTTTGACAACGCATCGTCCTCTTCGTCGTCCCTGTAACATAAAGCTTTAGGCAACAGTTTTGCACGCGTTGTGTTAGGCCGTTTTGGAGAAAATAGCGAATAGCTCAATTCTAAACATAAATTAGGCGCGAGGGTTGGGATTTCTTCGTCTGGACATGCTCATGCCAATGGTATTACTCCTGAGTCCTAATTTTGCCTTGGGTAAAAAACCCCAATTTAGAGCTCTGCAAACCCTAAAACGTAATCATGGCATAATCGTGTGTATGGCGTAAAAATGCAATTAAAGGCATTGGTTAGCATCAGAAACTCACAACAAACATGAATCAATAAATAAAAATGGCAAAGGATGCATAAATCATGATGCACAGTTCTGAATTTTTCTCTTTGCAGTTCGAGTCATAGATACCAATTCTTGGAGCTTTGGTTGTTGTTCTTGATTGGCACACGTTCAGAGAACCTTGAGGAAGCTAATGGAACAATTCTTATGCTTTGAATTGACCTCTAGCACTGATTTCAGTTTTTTAGTTTTGAAGGAATTTTTCAAGTTTGTATCTGGTTCTTTTGCGCAGCTTAGAGTGTTCTAGGATTAGGTTTTGAATCATGCTTATGTACTGAGGCTATTAGGTCAACAAAACTTGATCAAATCCATGGCAATAATGATTTTGCATATTTGATTTTCTTAAGATCTTTACATATCTTTTTCACATGGTTTTTGTGCAAATTATGATCAATTCAAACCAAATCTTTCCTAATTGGCATATGCACGAAATATTGAGTCTAGAATGTGTATAAAAAGATTGGTTTTGTTAGGTTAAATATTTTTTCACATATTTAATTGATTTAATTGAATTAATATAAATAAAAACTCAAATAAATAAATAAAAAATGAGAAAATACTTCCCTTTGGGCCAAGTGGTCGTGCATATGCTTAGAATGATGAATCATGGAAGAAAAATGGGCCCATTAGCAATTTTAGGTCATTTGGATCAAAGTTGACTTTTCAAAATATCCAAATATTTCCCAACTTCCACAAGGCATAACTTGCTCAATTTTTAAGCTTTTCTCATGTTCTTGGACATTTTGGAAAGGTCTTTGAGTCCTCTAACCAATGCCTTTGGTCCCATGTCATTTTGATTTACCAACCTCAAGTTATGGCCTTTGACTTAAAGTCCCTTTTTGTTGACTTTTGAAAATGACCTATAATGTTGAAATTGATAACTTTTTGTGAGAGCATTTCTTGGACTTGAAGTATGAATATGAGTTGTAGGAAATGTCTTTCTCTTCAAAATGAGCTTTGGATGGGATTTTTCTGATAATCCATGTGAAAGTTATGCCCTGGTCAATTTCAGTTGACTTTTTCAACTGTCCAAATATAGTAACTTTTGCATCTTGATGATTTTCTGAGCCAAATTTTGAGAATCATGATCAAGCATTGATCAAATGATGTTTGTGGCTTCAAAATGATATGTTGACCAAAAATTTGAACTTTTGACTGTCAAATGACCATTTTGCCCCTACAGTTGACTGTAGTGCAATTTAGGGTTTTGACTGTGCAATTTTGAGCTGAATGCCTTGAAACTTGATATGAGGATGCTTGACCATCTTTGTAAGCATATGAGACTTGATTGGGCCTTTGAAAACTTCATTTCTTTGATCAATACACAAACCCTAGTTTTGACTGTATAGGGGCCCTTTGCACTGTGCAACCCTTGGGGAATTTTGTGACTTGACTTGGCAATTTCTTGGAGAATATGGGAGGGCAAATTTTGGGGTACAACAGTTGCCCCTGTTCAATCTTCTTAGACCTGAGGATGCAGATTGGCTGACGTGCCTTTCGTAATCCGAGGGTAGAAGATGATTGAACACTAGAGTGCCCAGAAATTTGCGCTCACATAGTAGCAGTGTGATGGTGGAATGGGCTTATAGATGCCATTGGGATGTTGCTGGATAGGATGATGGGCTTATAGATGCCATCTGGATGTTGATCGCATAGGAGATTCCTTAGCGAGAACCTGCATACCTGCAAAAGAAAAATGAGTACCTGACACGTTGCAGGAGCTGATTTTTAGATGCTTGGTATAGATGTGTCCTGACTGGTTACAGGAGCTGAGTCTGGAGCTTCAAACGGCGATGAATGAACCAGGGACGGTTACTGCCTTAGCATGAATGATAAGAGAACCTTGGGTGATTTTAACTTCAACAACGCTCGTTGAGAAAAATCTTAGCGGGAATTACCATCTTTGCAGTATCGGAATGAGAACCATAGGTCATTATAATCTGAAAGGGAATCACCTCACTCGCCGTCGGAGAGGGAATCATAGGAAAAGGAATTGTCACCTCACACACCGTCGGAGAGGGAAACATAAGAGACTATCACCTCACACTCATCGTCGGAGAGGGAAACATCTGAAAAGGACTTACCACCTCACACACCGTCGGAGAGGGAACCATAAGAGACTATCACCTCACACTCATTGTCGGAGAGGGAAACATCTGAAAAGGACTTACCACCTCACACACCGTCGGAGAGGGAAACATCTGAAAAGGACTTACCACCTCACACACCGTCGGAGAGGGAACCATAAGAGACTATCACCTCACACTCATCGTCGGAGAGGGAAACATCTGAAAAGGACTTACCACCTCACACACTGTCGGAGAGGGAACCATAGGAGACTATCACCTCACACTCCTCGTCGGAGAGGGAAACATCTGAAGAAGGAATTACCACCTCACGCACTTGTCGGAGAGGGGACCATAAGAGACTATCACCTCACACTCATCGTCGGAGAGGGAAACATCTGAAAAAAGGAATTACCACCTCACGCACTTGTCGGAGAGGGGACCATAAGAGACTATCACCTCACACTCATCGTCGGAGAGGGAAACATCTGAAAAAAGGAATTACCACCTCACGCACTTTCCGGAGAGGGGACCATAGGGAGATTATCACCTCACACTCATCGTCGGAGAGGGAAACATCTGAAAAAAGGAATTACCACCTCACGCACTTGCCGGAGAGGGGACCATAGGGAGATTATCACCTCACACTCATCGTCGGAGAGGGAAACGTCTGAAAAAGGAATTACCACCTCACGCACTTGCCGGAGAGGGGACCATAGGTTCTGCTGAGTCTTTATCAGAAAAATCTGTTGGGAGTCGATTTAGCTGGACTAGAGAAGGCTTTGAAATATGATTGAGCATTTTAACTGCGTCTTTCCTGAAAGGTAAAGGTCAGTCATATGCAATGCATGATATGGATCAAGCAATGATGTTCTCAACATAAATGAGATTTGTATGATATGATGCGTCTATGCATGCTATAATGATGTATGTGATGTTTTATGTATGTTTTCGTCTAGGAAAGTAGATCCTTGACGGGTGCCGGGAAGTCATATCCTGGGCTGACGTTTGAAGAATAGGTATTGCTTCCGCTGGGGATGATAGTTGCAAGTATACCGGTAGGAGAAGATGACTCCGTTGCGGAATAAACTTGGAAGATTCTGCGGGGAGAAAAGACACTCTGACGACCATGCTGGGAAGCAATACTCTGTGGGGAGAGAGATGCTTTGCTGAATGTTGATAGTAACTTGCTGAGGATGTCTTTGTTGTTGGAAGTGTGAATGGACTTCGCTGGAGATAGGAAGACTTTGTTGACGACGCTCTTTCCGTGGCTTTTGGCTGAGGATAACCCAGTTATATCCTATTGAGGAAATAACTCTTTAAATCAAGCCGGACGATGTGTTCGTGTTCTGCGAGGGGATAAGCTTCCAGAATCTACTGGGGATAAGCTTACTGCTTGGGGATATGAATTTCAACTTTGCTGGTGAAGCTGGGTTGGATTCTCCTGGGGAGTTTTTGATATGCTGGGGAAGTGATTCCTTTGAATGTTGATATACCGCCGGGGAACAATCTTTAGGCCAAGACTGCCGGGGATGCTTGTATTGAATATATGTATTGCTGCTGCTGGGGGGAGTATTGAGATCTACTGGAGGATAACTCAATTTCCTTGAGATTTGATGATTCGGCTTGGAGAGAATGCACTGACTTGCTTACTCTCTGGGGAATTTTAAGATGTACTGGTCATGTTCTTTAGCTGAACCTACCTTGGTATTTTGGGGGATAGAACCATTGGACTGCTCAGACAACTCTTTTATTGCCCCTGTTTCTAGTGTCACCTGCAATTAATTCCTTTGTTTCGTATGCAAATATTTATGAGTTAGCAAACTATTGTCAATGCATATATCACAAATTGAACCTTGGACGTTCTTCGCAAAACAAAATAGAAAAAGGAAAAGTACTTGGCACGTTTAACTGAAAATATATTTGTATTGATTTTTTGAATGGCCTGTGAATAGGCGTTTGGTGTACAAGAGGCTGACGTCCTAGTAAGAGGAATGTCGCCGAACAAGAGAGTTTATACAAGTTTTGTACAAAAGAAAATAAAACAGCTGTGTGAAGTGAATGATCCCACTGGGTTTCAACTCTGCTATTGCCTTTATAACTCCGAGCGTCTCATCACTTGATGACCTTGGTTGAAGGTGAAGCTGACTGATCGATGCCGTTTGAACTTGATGTAGATACCGGATTCTAGATGCAAAGTGATCCAACGAGACATAGTATTACGCTTTATCCCTAATTTTTGCCTGGACCGCCCTTTCGGGTTTTCAGTCCACCGGGATACCCATTTTTGCCCAAGCCACCTTTTCAGGTTTTCGACTTGCCGGGTGTACAGATTTTTTTCATTTTCATCCCTTCATTTTGCCCGAACCCTTTTGGTTCGACGGGAAGCCCTAATTTTTGCCTAGGCATGTCAGCCTAGCGGGTCTTTTTTCATGCGTAGTATTTTTTAACTATGTCTGCATTGGCGGGGTGAGGAAGGTCGTCACCATCCATGTTGGTTAATATCATTGCTCCTCCTGAGAACACATGCTTAACCACAAATGGCCCTTCGTACGTAGGGGTCCATTTGCCCCTTGGATCACTCTGAGGAAGGATGATTCGCTTGATTACCAGATCCCCAACTTGATATTCCTGTGGTCTGACCTTTTTGTTAAATGCCCTGATCATCCGTTTCTGATACGTCTGACCATGACAGATAGCAGCAAGTCTCTTTTCGTCAATGAGGTTGAGTTGATCAAGTCGTGTCTGGATCCAATCATCTTCGTTCAGATTTGCATCCTTTATTATCCGGAGGGAGGGAATTTATACTTCAATCGGCAAGACTGCCTCCATGCCATAAACTAGAGAGAAAGGAGTTGCCCCGGTTGACGTCCTGGCTGAGGTACGGTACCCATGCAGAGCGAACGGTAACATCTTGTGCCAGTCTTTGTAAGTCACTGTCATTTTCTGCACGATCTTCTTGATGTTCTTATTAGCTGCTTCTACAGCCCCATTCATCTTCGGTCTGTAAGGAGAAGAATTGTGGTGCTGTATCTTGAACTGTTCGCAGAGCTCAGCGATCATCTTGTTGTTCAGATTGGTACCGTTGTCTGTAATAATCCGCTCAGGGACGCCGTATCGGCAGATCAGATTGTGCCGAATAAACCGTGCCACAACAGTCTTGGTTACTGTAGCATAGGATGCTGCCTCAACCCACTTCGTAAAATAGTCAATCGCCACTAGGATGAAGTGATGCCCATTGGATGCCGTAGGTTTTATCTCGCCGATCATGTCTATGCCCCACATTGCAAACGGCCACGGCGCAGTCAGAACATTCAGGGGAACCGGAGGAACATGAACCTTGTCTGCATAAATCTGGCACTTGTGGCATGTCCTGGAATGTTGGTAGCAGTCAGCTTCCATTGTGGACCAGTAGTATCCTGCCCGTAGGATTTTCTTAGCCATAGTGTGTCCACTGGAATGCGTACCGAAGGTCCCTTCATGTAGTTCTTCCATGATCCTTTCTGCTTCAGTCTTATCCACACAACGCAGTAAGGTTGAATCATGGTTTCGCTTATACAGGATGCCGTTGCTAAGGAAGAATTTGACTGCGAACCTTCTCAGGAATTTCTTATCATTGATAGATGCACCTTCAGGGTATTCCTGAGTTTCCAGATATCTCTTCACCTCATGGTACCAAGGTTTCTCAGTCACCAATTCAGTCTCGAGATCGCAACAGTATGCCGGTTCGTCCAGTTTCCAGATGATGATCCGGGGAGCCTCATTATCCCATTTGACCTTGAACATTGAAGACATTGTAGCTAACGCGTCCGCTAACTGATTCTCTTCTCTTGGAAAGTGCTCAAAGGTTATCTCTGTGAAGTGGGGGATCAGGGTCAACACACATTCTCTGTAAGGAATCAGGTTGGGATGTTTCGTATCCCACTCTCCTTTGATCTGATTGATCACAAGAGCGGAATCTCCGAAGACACTTAGAAATTTGATCCTTAGGTCGATCGCAGCTTGAAGACCCATGATGCATGCCTCATACTCCGCCATGTTGTTGGTACAGTTGAAACACAGCCGGGCAGTGAGTGGAGTATGAGTACCTTGTGGAGATATGATGATGGCGCCGATACCGTTTCCCAAAGCATTGGAGGCTCCGTCAAAGTGCATAGACCATCGGGATCCTGGTTCAGGTCCTTCATCCGGTCCAGGTACTTCACAGTCAGTTACAATCATAATGCTTTCATCCGGAAACTCGAAGTTCATTGATTGGTAGTCATCTACAGCTTGATGAGCTAAGTGGTCTGCCAATACACTTCCCTTGATGGCTTTCTGGGTTGTGTACTGAATGTCGTATTCCGTCAAGATCATTTGCCATCTTGCAATTCTCCCAGACAGAGCAGGCTTTTCGAATATATACTTTATAGGATCCATTTTTGAGATCAATAAGGTAGTGTGAGTCAGCATGTACTGCCTCAGCCGGCGAGCAGCCCATACCAAAGCGCAACAAGTTTTCTCAAGCAGTGAGTATCGGGTCTCACAGTCGGTAAACTTTTTGCTAAGGTAATAAATGGCGTGCTCTTTTCGGCCAGACTCGTCATGCTGCCCCAGCACACACCCCATTGAATTGTCAAGCACTGTCAGATATAGTATCAGAGGTCTCCCTTCAACCGGTGGCATAAGGATGGGTGGTTCTTGGAGATACTCTTTGATTCTGTCAAAAGCAGCCTGACATTCATCGTTCCAACGTACTACCTGATCTTTCTTCAGCAGCTTGAAGATTGGCTCACAGGTAGCAGTCAGATGTGAGATGAAGCGAGCAATGTAATTCAGGCGTCCTAAAAAGCCTCTGACCTCCTTTTCTGTCTTAGGGACTGGCATCTCTTGAATAGCTTTGACCTTAGCAGGGTCCACTTGAATACCTTTATCACTGACCACGAAGCCTAGCAATTTCCCAGATCTTACCCCGAAGGTGCACTTGTTAGGGTTCAATCTCAGCTTGTACAGTTTCAACCGGTCGAACAACTTCTGCAGATGATCTAGATGTTCTTCTTCAGTCTGGGACCTAGCGATCATGTCGTCCACATACACCTCTATCTCGTGATGGATCATGTCATGAAATAAGGCAACCATGGCACGTTGGTAGGTTGCCCCAGCGTTCTTCAATCCAAATGGCATGACCTTGTAACAGAAGGTGCCCCACTGAGTAACAAATGTAGTCTTTTCCATGTCTTCAGGTGCCATCTTTATCTGATTGTAACCTGAAAAGCCATCCATGAAAGAGAACACCTTGTGCTGAGCCGTATTATCAACAAGGACATCAATGTGAGGTAAGGGGAAGTCATCCTTGGGGCTGGCCCTGTTCAGATCCCTGTAATCGACACACATCCTGACCTTTCTGTCCTTCTTTGGTACCGGCACCACATTAGCAACCCACTGCGGATAAGAAGTCACTGCAAGGAACCCGGCATCAAACTGCTTCATAACCTCGGCTTTAATCTTCTCAGACATCTCTGGACGCATCCGACGGACCTTTTGTTTAACTGGAGGGCAGTCTTCCTTAGTCGGCAAATGATGGACCACAATATCGGTATCCAACCCGGGCATGTCTTCGTAGGACCAGGCAAAGATCTCCATATAGTCATGTAACATCTTGGTTAACCGTTGCTTCACGCTGAGCTTTAGGTTGGCACCAATCTTTACCTCTTTTCTGTCTGCCTCAGTACCCAAGTTTATGGTTTCCACTGGCTCTTCATGGGGTTGAATTGCCCTCTCTTCCTG
This sequence comes from Vicia faba, assembly GCA_948472305.1. Lineage (NCBI taxonomy): Eukaryota > Viridiplantae > Streptophyta > Magnoliopsida > Fabales > Fabaceae > Vicia > Vicia faba. Next base: position 72,720 of record CATIWC010000741.1, on the reverse strand, counting down.
AAGCAACATTCTTGCAAGCTCGCCAGGCACTTCGCAATCATCTTCACCTTCGTCTTCGGCTAAGTTGATCGGATTTTCGAAGTCATAATTGGCAGTAGCAGAGTTGTTATCAGTGAGATCCAGAGTGGATTGGAACCTGTATGAGTGAGTGTGTGTGTAAATACAGCTGTTTTTGAAAATTATGTAAAGGAAAAGAAAGACAGAAAAGGAACACAATATTTGCAATGCGAAAAACGTCCAAAATTTTCATTCATGATGTATAAAATGACAGTTTGTATGCCCTCACAAATAGAACCACGGTGCCTCAGGTAAGACACCGGGCCATAGAGTTTATCATTGTTTATTACAAAATAACAAAACAAAGAAATTTATTACTGCGTCACAAAGGTAACCGGGGTATGGTCCTTAGCAGTCCAGTTGTTCAATCCGTCTTCGGCCGTCGGATAGATCCAGCTATTAAATTCCGCTTCATCCACTTCGTTGTCTTCCCCGACCGCATTCACTCCTGAACTTTTAATAAATACCGGAGGCCTTCCGATCTTCGCTTTCCTCATAGCTCTCTGATCTTCTGTGGTGAAACCCAGCCCAAGTTTATCAGTCTTCTGAGTGAAGTCTGGAAGTCTGCCCCAGTCGGCACATTCACCCTTCTGCACCACAGCCCTGGCATCCTTCAGGGAAGCCATCTTCAAAGGACCACTTGCTTCTGTTGTTTCTGCTGCAATTGGAAACACCTCCTCGAAATGCTGAAAGGGGGTCTCAATGAACTCCCCATCCATCTCAATGTATCTGAAAGAGTTTAGGTGACTCACCATATACTCTTCCTCTCCTTGCACGGTGACAATCTTCCCTCTGACGGGGTACTTCAGCTTCTGATGCAAGGTAGAGGTCACTGCCCCAGCCTTATGTATCCAGGGTCGACCCAATAGACAAGAGTAAGATGGACGGATATCCATCACATAAAAAGTGGAGTCGAACACCTGAGAGCCCACACGAATCGGAATGTCAACCTCTCCATGGACCATCCTCTTTGAACCATCAAAGGCCCTGACGATGATGTTGCTGGGTTTCAATTCCAGGCCTTCACAATCTAGACGGTCCAAAGCCTTCTTAGGTAGCACATTCAAAGATGAACCCGTGTCCACCAACACATGTGCCAAGGTGGTGCCCCTGCACTCAATAGAGACATGCAGCGCATCATTATGGTCTCTTCCCTTTGTGGTCAAGTCAGCATCTGAGAAACCCAAGCCATTATCTGCCGTTAGACTTGCCACGCAATCAGTGAACTGGACTGCAGAGGTTTCATGTGGCACATGGGCCGTCTTAAGGAATGAGATTAGGGCCTTAGCATGGGCCTCGGAGCACAGCAATAAAGAGAGCATGGAGATCTTGGAGGGCGTATGCCCCAACTGTTCCACAACATTAAAATCGCTCTTCTTTATAATCTTCCGAATCTCCTCCATCTCTTGTGGGGAGGCCTCAACAGCTATGGGTATGGGTGCCTCCATCTGGGCAGGCTCAACTTCAATTCCCTTGCCCCGAGCATTGGATGACTCGGCAGCAGGAGAAACAATCGGATTAGTAGCAGGAACAACAACTTGATCAGCAACTGGAATAGGTGTACTTGTAGGAATTATCAGGAGCGGTCTTCGGGCAGCAGGCGGTGCAATGTCAGGCGAGAAGAGCCTGCCACTGCGGGTAACTTTGGCTGGGCCAGTGATGTCACAGATGCTGGCGCCAGCGTTGAGCTCTTGTTTGATCCCGTTTATATATACATCTGCCCCATAGTGCCAAGGGACAACTTTATCAGATACATAGGGCAGGGGCCCTGGAACAGTGATAATAACGGGTGCAACGGTCATAATTTGAACGGGCTTCTTCTGGAGAGCCGGGATCGGATTATTGAAGATAGTCACCACAGAAACTTCTTCCATTGGAACCAACCGAACAGCGGACTTCTTGAATAGAATCTCCTTGCTATCCATTAGGCTTTGGATGCCTAACTTTAGCAAGGGACAACCAGATGGGGACACAGCACAGAATAGGCAACCCTCACTACAACCCGGAAATAAACCGGCCTGCAGTAGGTTCTTCTTGACGATCTTTAGAGGAGTGGCTAGATCATCCACAGAAACAGCATAAACGTCTTCATCAACAGCATTTACCCCGTGCTGAGGCATAGGGGCAGTAACTACATTCGGCTTTGCTGGCGCTTCGAATTGTATCTCCTTTGCGTCGATAAGGTCTTGCACCTTATTCTTCAACGCCCAACAGTCATCGGTAGAGTGCCCCGGGCTTTCTGAATGGTAAGCACAACGAGCATTCGGGTTGTACTTGGGAGATGTTGTATTAGGGAACTTTGGAGCCTCCCTGACAGTCACCAAATTGGTTGCGAGCAACTGTGGCAGGATCTGTGATAGGGTCATGCTTAACCGGGTAAACTCTCGCCGGGGTCTTTCAGCCCTTTGAGGATTATTCGACCGAGGAGCGGCAGCAGGCTTAGCAATCATCACCGCGCTGACAGATTGGCGGTGCTCAGGTCTCTCTGATTTCCTAGAACCATACACGGCACTAGACTCCTTCTTAAATGGTTTCTTTTCCGAACTAGACGATGCACCCTTTGTAATCTTCCCAGACTTCAGCCCAGCCTCAATTCTCTCTCCAGTCAAGATTAAATCAGTGAACCCAGCAGAAGAATTCCCGATGAGATGGTTGAAAAATGGCCCAGATAGGGTCCCCAAGAACATGTCTACCAGCTCCCGATCAGTCAATGGTGGCTGCACCCTGCCAGCCAGGTCTCTCCACTTCTGAGCGTACTCCTTAAAACCTTCGCTTGCACCTAACGCCATACCCTGGAGTTGGGTACGTGTGGGGGCAAGGTCGGCATTATATTGATACTGCTTATAGAAAGCAGTAGCCAGCTCCTCCCAGTTACGAACCTTCGTCCCATCCAGCTGATAGAACCATTCGAGATGAGTCCCTGAAAGACTCTCCTGGAAGAAGTGGATCCATAAATTCTTATCCGCAGAGTACGGCTGAATTTTCCGAACATAGGACCTTAAGTGCAGCTTGGGACAAGACGCCCCGTCATATTTGGAGAAGGATGGTGCTTTAAATTTGTGCGGGATAATCACACCAGTCGACAAACCCAGATCTCTGAAATCCAGCCCAGGTACCTGCTGAACCTCCATAGCCTTCAACCTGTCCTCCAGTTGTTTATATCTGTCATCTGCAGGAGGGTACTGCTCTTCATCAAAATCTGTCTCGTTGTCGGAGACCATCGGACTAGGGACCTTTACTTCTGCCTGAGAAGGACTCTTGCCAACAGAAGAACCAGCCTCTTCATGTTGCAGAGTATTGCCAAACCTTCGGCCCGAGTTGAACAGAACAGTTCTTCTCTTCTTCTTCTTCTCCTTCTTCAGGAGCATAGTCTTTAATTCTTCTTGGCCTTTAGCCAGACCCTTGATTAGTTCTTGAAACTGCGCATTCTGCGCCTGAAGAGCCTTGATTGATGTCTCGGTTGATGCAGATTCGGGATTCATGATGCTGAAATAAACAGCGAAGAACTGTAAGCAACCTGAAAAGAGGAAACTTGTTATGCGCATGATGTATAAAATGCGTATGCAATGCATTCAAGGGTTCGAAAGTTCAAATTTGTTGTAGACAAAAAGGAACACACATTATCATTAAAGAAATCATTGTTTAATACATCAAAGCCTCATGGGCAAAAATACAAAAATCAAATCAATCCCAGAATACACTGCGCATCCTCTTCGGAGCTATGTAGGTGTTGAGGTTCCTCTCCTCATGCAACAGGCGGGTGAGCTCCAAGACCTTCTTTTCGCTGGCATGCAGACTAGTCTCAAGAGAACTCCTTTCCTCCTTAAGCTGGATCCAGCTCTTCTGCATCTCTTCCCAGGATGTGGGCATATCAGGGTGCTGAATAGTGTAGGACACTTCCCCTTCCAAGACAGGCTCTTTGATTACCGGGAGCATATGAGGATAAGGCATTACTAACTTCTGAGAGCGGGCGCGTACCCATTTGAGATAGGGTTCCAACGGGATGGAATTCCTGTGCCCCAGTGTCTTGCTGTCTATCCTACTTGGCGTCCTCCAGGCTCTGATAAATCTCTGGCGAAGTCCTTGAGTATCATTGTCGAAGTCAAAAACTATGTCAGGAATTAACATGTCATGAGGACCATCCCTCCGAGCATAACCAAACTGTCTCCAAGCTAGGCATGGGCTATAAGTAATACCTCCTCTGATTCCAAGTAAAGGAACATTAGGGTACTCCCCGCAACGATCAATGATAGTGACATCTTCTCTGGACCTAGGGCACCAATGTATATCTGCATGTGTAAGAGTCATCAACCGTTGTGACCATCTCAAACCCCGCTCATTCTTCAAGACTGATTGTGGAAGGTGCGAAATAAACCACCTTCCCAGGAGGGGAGTGCAACACATAAGGACACCTCTTTTTCTCATGGTTCGAGTGTAACATGAGTGAAGGATGTCCCCCAGCAACGTAGGTATAGGATTCCTGGACATAAAGATCTGGACAGCACTGATATCAATAAGCTGATCTGGGTTAGGAAACAACACCAAACCATAAACAAGGAGGGCCACAACCTCTTCAAAAGCTTGCAAGTCAAGGGAGTTCCAACATTCAAGGGCTTTTTCAAACAGAAACCTGGCTAAGAACCCTTTGATACCACTTCTAACTTCCCAATGTCCCTTGAGGTCAGATGACTGTAGGTGTAAGGCTTTAGCAATCTCTTCAAGCTTAGGTTCCTTTTCTGTACCGTTGAAGGGTAGCTGATCAAGGATAGGGATCTTCAGGAGCCGGGAGAACTCCTCCAATGTAGGTACCAACTGATAGTCCAAGAAGGTGAAACAGTGATGCAGAGGGTCAAAGAATTGGAACAGGACCTTAATCATATCTTCCTCAATGTTGGTGTTGACCAAGCTGATGAGGCTTCCATGCCTTTCACTGAATGATGAGTTCTCAGGAATCCTGGATATAAGCTCCTTAAGCTGAGGAGGGATCCTTACAAGATTGACCTGAATTGTCTTTCTACGAACAGTTTCCATGTCCTACAAAACAAGAACAAAGATGAAAATTCGAACCCCTGAAATGGTTAGTCAATGCATATGATGCTGGATGATGTCATGATGCTATGATTAAACACACCACAGATATTTACAAAGACAAACATGTAAGGCACACAAGGCACACAAGACAAGCCCTTAAGGTTTAAGGCCAGCATGGGGTCTGGGTAGTACCCTCTTGAAGTTGGTGGGTTCAACCTGTCCTAATCAAAGTAACCGGGTTCTAAGGTTCCCAATATCACGGGATTGCTTTCATTGTTCATCGTTTCGATTTAGCCACTGAACTGGCGACCGAAATATTCCAGGAAAGCAATCCTCAATTGAGTGTAGTATCGAGTATCAACCAACCTCGGACTGCACCAAAGTCAGTTATCTCACTACCCTAAAGAGGCCAAGATAGTTCAATTAAGGTTCCTAAGGTCTGTTGATGCTTCACGACACCACGCGGAGGCCCCGTACTCTCCTTGACTGAACTCAAGGGTTACCGGTACACACCAAAGTGCCACATCAACGTAGCAGACTGTTTCAACCATGTCGGTATACCCCGCACAGTTCCCTCACAGCCTTGTTGCTACTTTCTAAGAAAGGTATCCCCCAGATCCGGGTTTAGGATCTATAGAACTCCCAAGACAGTCCCACAATTTAAAGCACACAAGGAAAACAATTGAAAACACAGTTATGAACTAGCCCTAAGGTACACCCCACTTTAAGTTTAATTCCCCAGCAGAGTCGCCAGTTCTGTGATCGGTGGATCTGGAACTGACTGTTTAACGCTGGTTCGCGAAATGTCGCAGAAGCAAGAGTCGCCACCGTCTTTTATTTTCTCCAATTGGAAAGGACAAAAGCACAGAAAAATTCCTTATAGAGATTGCTCTCGGTTCGGGAGGTAGATTATAGAAAGGGAAGGTGTTAGCACCCTTTCTATCCATGGTTATCCATGGGCTCTTAGATACTTGCTCACTTGTGTTTTCAAAAATGGTTTGTTTGCTTTTCAACTGTGGGTTTTAAAAAGTTTCTTTGAAAATTTCAGTTCGACTCTTGTATCAGTCCTCAAGAGTGTTTGAAAAATTGCTTTCGAAAGCTTTTGAAAATGTGTTGGTGTGAAAAGTATTTTTGATTTGTTTTGTTTTGAATTAGAGCAAGTATCCACGAGTCGTCTACCTACCCTAAGGAATTCGTCTGTGTAAATATCCTTTAAAGTAGTGCCATCCCACCATTGAGAGGTAGGTAGCACCACCATTGGAGGTGTTCGGGTCAATTCGAGGTTCGGGACATGGTGATCACCAGAGCAATGGGAAGACACCTTAGAAGCTACCCTCATGCCAGGTTCCCGGATCATGAGGACTTACTAAGACATCCTCTACTCGACGATCACCTTTCGAGGCAAGGCAACAGTGAGGCGTACCCTAGGGGTGGTGTGTGACTTGTGTGTCGTTTTCAGATATTTTGTCTTGTTCATGGTATAGGTGATCTACGCGTTTGTTTTTATTTATTGTCATTCATTCTTGCATGTCATTATTAACAGTTAAAAAAATGCGAGAAAGGTAAAGTTCCTAAACTATTACAAAGGCGCGGGTCCACATCGCCAAATTAAAATCCAGGACCCGATTTGACAGAAAGTAAATAAAGTGCGAGAAATAAAATGTCCGAGTTTACAAGGCTTTGGGAGAATTACATTAATATTTACAAGAAAATAAATACGCGAATTAAATAAATTACGAACGAGGGCGTTGGACCCTTTTGGCAAAAAATTAAAGTTAATGAATTTAATTAATTAGAATTAATGAGGAATAAAAAATTAAAAATTAAAAGAAAATATTTTTTTTGATATTTTTGTGTTTTTTAAGATTTAAAAGAAAAAAGAATTAATTGAAAATAACTAACCCTAATTCTAATGGTTTTTAAGCTTGTTATGAAAATATTAAAATATAACCTAAATTAAACCTAAGCTAATTTATGTACAATTTAATTGTGAAAATAAAATAAGTAATATTATTATTATGAAAAAAGAAAAATTGAAAGGAATAAAATTTATTAAACCTAAATTCTATATTTTTTATATTTTTATGAAAAGAATTAAAGTTGCAACCTAAATTAATACTAAGTTAATTTACATGTTAATTTATTTATGAAAATAATTAAATTAAATATTTATTATATTTGTCATCTTTTCTGATTTTTTGTGATATTTTTATGTATATGGTAAAAATAATTTATTAAATTAAAACAATAAAATAAATAAAATAAGAATTGAAAACAAAATAAATAAAAAGGAAATTGCAAACCAGGGGGGGTGGAAGTCCCAATTTGGAGGTTTTATTAGTGAAATTCTGGCCCATTAAGCTTGAAATTGTTTGACTTCTCCAGGCCACGTATGCGCGTGTTGACTAGTCCTCACGGTGTTCTCCAATTCTGAGCCCTTGATCTGGACTCATTAAACACGTGGCTGGCTTGATATGGCGAGTGTATGGTAGCCTTAACTTTGGGCGCTGCATGTGAAAATCATGGGAAAAATATTATTGAGAATAATACAGACCTGGGACTCGAACCCAGGTCTTTGACGTTATTGCAATCACCAACTGCCAGCTGAGCCACTTTAATTACGTTTAATATATAATATCAAATAAATAATATAAAAGAAAAGCTATGTTAGTGGGAGTCAGCGCGCGAAACTTTGAATCCGCCTATCACGTTTTGACAACGCATCGTCCTCTTCGTCGTCCCTGTAACATAAAGCTTTAGGCAACAGTTTTGCACGCGTTGTGTTAGGCCGTTTTGGAGAAAATAGCGAATAGCTCAATTCTAAACATAAATTAGGCGCGAGGGTTGGGATTTCTTCGTCTGGACATGCTCATGCCAATGGTATTACTCCTGAGTCCTAATTTTGCCTTGGGTAAAAAACCCCAATTTAGAGCTCTGCAAACCCTAAAACGTAATCATGGCATAATCGTGTGTATGGCGTAAAAATGCAATTAAAGGCATTGGTTAGCATCAGAAACTCACAACAAACATGAATCAATAAATAAAAATGGCAAAGGATGCATAAATCATGATGCACAGTTCTGAATTTTTCTCTTTGCAGTTCGAGTCATAGATACCAATTCTTGGAGCTTTGGTTGTTGTTCTTGATTGGCACACGTTCAGAGAACCTTGAGGAAGCTAATGGAACAATTCTTATGCTTTGAATTGACCTCTAGCACTGATTTCAGTTTTTTAGTTTTGAAGGAATTTTTCAAGTTTGTATCTGGTTCTTTTGCGCAGCTTAGAGTGTTCTAGGATTAGGTTTTGAATCATGCTTATGTACTGAGGCTATTAGGTCAACAAAACTTGATCAAATCCATGGCAATAATGATTTTGCATATTTGATTTTCTTAAGATCTTTACATATCTTTTTCACATGGTTTTTGTGCAAATTATGATCAATTCAAACCAAATCTTTCCTAATTGGCATATGCACGAAATATTGAGTCTAGAATGTGTATAAAAAGATTGGTTTTGTTAGGTTAAATATTTTTTCACATATTTAATTGATTTAATTGAATTAATATAAATAAAAACTCAAATAAATAAATAAAAAATGAGAAAATACTTCCCTTTGGGCCAAGTGGTCGTGCATATGCTTAGAATGATGAATCATGGAAGAAAAATGGGCCCATTAGCAATTTTAGGTCATTTGGATCAAAGTTGACTTTTCAAAATATCCAAATATTTCCCAACTTCCACAAGGCATAACTTGCTCAATTTTTAAGCTTTTCTCATGTTCTTGGACATTTTGGAAAGGTCTTTGAGTCCTCTAACCAATGCCTTTGGTCCCATGTCATTTTGATTTACCAACCTCAAGTTATGGCCTTTGACTTAAAGTCCCTTTTTGTTGACTTTTGAAAATGACCTATAATGTTGAAATTGATAACTTTTTGTGAGAGCATTTCTTGGACTTGAAGTATGAAGATGAGTTGTAGGAAATGTCTTTATCTTCAAAATTAGCTTTGGATGGGAGTTTTCTGATAATCCATGTGAAAGTTATGCCCTGGTCAATTTCAGTTGACTTTTTCAGCTGTCCAAATATAGTAACTTTTGCATCTTGATGATTTTCTGAGCCAAATTTTGAGAATCATGATCAAGCATTGATCAAATGATGTTTGTGGCTTCAAAATGATATGTTGACCAAAAATTTGAACTTTTGACTGTCAAATGACCATTTTGCCCCTACAGTTGACTGTAGTGCAATTTAGGGTTTTGACTGTGCAATTTTGAGCTGAATGCCTTGAAACTTGATATGAGGATGCTTGACCATCTTTGTAAGCATATGAGACTTGATTGGGCCTTTGAAAACTTCATTTCTTTGATCAATACACAAACCCTAGTTTTGACTGTATAGGGGCCCTTTGCACTGTGCAACCCTTGGGGAATTTTGTGACTTGACTTGGCAATTTCTTGGAGAATATGGGAGGGCAAATTTTGGGGTACAACACTCATGGATCAAGATGAGCCTGTGACCTACCAAGAGGCCATAACTGGTCCTGAGTCCGAGAAGTGGCTAGAAGCCATGAAATCTGAAATGGATTCCATGTACACAAACCAGGTTTGGACCTTGGTAGAGCCTCCTATAGGAGTTAACCCTATAGGATGCAAGTGGGTATTCAAAAAGAAGACTGACATGGATGGTAAGGTACATACCTATAAGGCAAGACTGGTTGCAAAAGGCTATAAACAAATTCATGGGGTTGACTATGATGAAACCTTTTCACCAGTTGCAATGCTTAAATCTGTTCGGATTTTACTTGCTATCGCTGCATATCATGATTATGAAATATGGCAGATGGATGTCAAAACTGCTTTCCTTAATGGGAATCTTCTTGAGGATGTGTACATGACACAACCTGAAGGATTTGACATACCAGAAGAAGCCCAAAAGATATGTAAGTTACATCGATCAATTTATGGATTGAAGCAAGCTTCCAGAAGCTGGAATCTTCGTTTTGATGAAACAGTAAAACAATATGGATTCATCAAGAATGAAGATGAGCCTTGTGTCTACAAGAAGGTTAGTGGGAGCATGATCGTATTCCTGGTATTATATGTAGATGACATATTACTCATTGGAAACGATGTCCCTACCTTGCAACAAGTGAAGACTTGGTTAGGGAAATGCTTTTCAATGAAGGACCTAGGTGAAGCAGCCTATATATTAGGAATCAGGATCTATAGAGATAGGTCACAAAAACTACTTGGCCTAAGTCAGATTACATACATAGAAAAAGTGTTGAGACGCTTTAATATGCATGATTCCAAGAAAGGATTCATACCTATGCAACATGGCATGTGTCTGTCAAAAACACAATCCCCTTCAAGTAAGGAAGAAAGGGATCGCATGGATAAGATTCCATATGCATCTGCAATAGGATCTATCATGTATGCCATGCTATGTACTCGACCAGATGTCTCGTATTCTTTAAGTGAAACGAGTAGGTACCGGTCTAATCCCGGTGATGCTCATTGGGTAGCTGTCAAGAATATCCTTAAGTACTTGAGAAGGACTAAGGACTCATTCTTGATATATGGAGGTCAGGAAGAGCTTGCTGTAATTGGATACACCGATGCTAGCTTCCAGACAGATAAGGATGACTTTAGATCACAATCTGGTTATGTGTTTTGTTTAAATGGTAGCGCTGTGAGCTGGAAAAGTTCAAAGCAAGATACAGTTGCTGATTCTACAACTGAGGCTGAGTATATTGTTGCCTCAAATGTGGCAAAGGAAGCTGTTTGGATCAAGAAGTTCATTAGTGAACTTGGCATAGTCCATAGCATTGTGGATCCCATTGATCTCTATTGTGATAACAATGGTGCTATCGCACAAGCTAAGGAGCCTAGATCTCACCAACGATCCAAACACATACTTAGGCATTATCATCTCATTCGAGAGATAATCGATCGGGGAGATGTGAAAATATGCAGAGTACCTACACTTGACAATATTGCTGACCCATTAACAAAGCCTCTTGCGCAGCTGAAGCATGATGGACATACTAGATCTATGGGTATTATGGGTATGCCTGATTGGCTCTAGTGCTAGTGGGAGATTGTTGGTGTAAGCCCTAGAGGCCAATACTTTTGGTACTTGTATCAAATTATTTATTAATAATAAAAGGCATTTCTTTATTATGTTTGCTTTCCAAAATAATAAAGTCCCTAGAATAGTTTATTTGTTTAATAAAATGTTAAGTGTGACTTAATCATGAGATCCCATTAAACATAAGACACTATTCTTAAAGTATCCGTAGTCAAGCTTTAATGTGAAGTGGGATAACATTAAAGCATTAAGATTATTATGAAGATAGATTGATGATCACTTCTCATGGATCATAGATAAGGAGTTATCAAGTCTTGACATAGGTATGAATATTAGGAGTAATATTTATACTGGATTGACCCGCTATGAGAATACTACATAGAATGTTATGCAAAGTGTCATAAGTTATTCTCATGATGACAATGGTGTATACCACCCTTTGACCTGAAACCACTATGGACCCTAGATGTAGAGTCAAGTACTTTATTGCTGATCAAACGTCATCCGTAACTGAATGACTATAAAGACGGTTGATGGGTACTTCACAAAGCATGCTAAGGGACATGAGTGACCTAGATGGAATTTGCTCATCCTGCATAACAGGATAAATGTCTAAGGGCTCAATATTAAACTGGACAAGGGTGACACAGTGTATGCCTTGTGTTCAATATAGACATGAGGGCAAAAGGGTAATTGTACAACACAAATATTATCACGGAAAAGGTTTGGTCAGATCACATGACATTTTCGTGACTTGGGTAACAGTGATGTGTTGCTAGATACCGCTTACTGTTTATTATATTAAATGTGTGATTTAATATAATTGTCAACGTCGCGAAAACCTACAGGGTCACACATATAAGGACAGGTTGATGAGAGATAGAATAAATAAGGAACACCGTAAGGTACGGTGCACTTAAATGTAATACGGAAAGTGGTAAGGTACCACGTGGATAAGTGATATATGGTACATCATAAGGTATGATGTCCATAAGCTTAATTGGGCTTTTAGCTTATAGCCTTAATTGGGCTTTTAGTTTGTAGCCCACACGAGTGATTCTATAAATAGATCCCTTGTGATGAAGCAATTTCACTTGATGCAATTTCATTTTTGATTCTCTCTCTCACTCAAGGTTTCCGTTCGTGATCAGCTAGCACTGTGACCGGAAGCGATCTGTTCATGTGGACTGAGTAGAGGCGTTGTTCTTCATCAACGCTCGTGATCACAACATCAAAGGTATGAATCGCCACAAGAGGTAAATATTTCTATCACTGACCATGCTCATTCGTAAGGATCGCTAAAGGAAAATTTTAAATTCCGCTGCGTTTTTTATCGCAATTTTCCTTCAGATATATCATTCCTATGAGTTTTTGTGATGACTTCACCTAGAGTTGGTGAAATTGCAAAAAATAAATATGTCTCAAGAGATATCCTCTTGGGGGATAGGACTTTGAAACGAAACTTATGACTTTTTATATAAACCCTTGAACCAAAATCTCATGGTGAGACCTTTCACGACCTTAGAGACGAAAATTCCGGTCTACAAAGAGGATCCACTTAAGGGAGGACCTCGTTCCTTTCCCTCTAGTGTTATCCATGATACCCTTAAGGAAACCGCCTTATGGGGAGGGTAGAATATACGTAGGCCAAAGCTAGGAGCCTACCAACTAAGGATATCTTTCATGAAATTCCGTTATTATGCCACACAATCATGCATTCATACATCATACATTTCACATATTCGTTATTCTGCATTCTTTTTGTCTGTCTTATTCACAGGATAAAAAATAATCAAAGGTTTTTGGTGAAGTGTCTTAAAAATGAATTCCAGAGGGAAATAACTTGTCTGTGTTAATGTTGTTAAGCCAGATATGACAAAGATCAAAACCATCAAAGGGAAATTGTCTAAAAAAGATTTGAAGATGTTTACTCGCTTTTATTGGGGTACCCTTGAGTTGACAAAAGTGGATGTACAATTAGATGTTATTTCTGTCTTGGTTCAGTTCTACGATCCTCCATTGAGGTGTTTTACCTTCCAAGACTTTCAAATGGCTCCGATTTTGGAAGAATTTGATAGGCTCTTGAATTTTTCTAAGGGGGAAGCTTATGTGGGAATCAGACATACAATTGACATTAAGGATTTAGCAAATAGTTTAGGGATCCCTTATCCTGAATTTTCAGTTAATTACAAGAAAAAAGATGATGTACAAGGGGTTAAAAGACATTATTTGGAAGCTAAAGCCCTTTCTTTTGCCAATAACAAAAAATAGGAGTCTTGTGTTGATTGTTTAGGGCTACTTGTCTTTGGTGTAATTTTGTTTCCGCAGACTTTGAACTATATTGACCCTGCAGCTATTAGTGTATTTTGGGGGCGCAAAAGCTATAAATGTGGACCCAACTCCTGCTTTGCTTGTTGATATTTACTATAATTTTCACACTCGTTACAAAAAGGGAAGGGGTAGGCTAAACTGTTGTATCCCACTCTTATATTCTAGATTTATGACTCACCTCTATAAAGAAGACTATATGATTAAAAATATTACAAGACACAAGTGGCCTCAAAATTTAAGGTCTCTTACTGTTGATTCTGTATTGTGGTATACAAGAAAGCTAGACATTGGAGATATCATTTATAGTTGCATATATTTTCCGAATGTTCCGTTGATTGGATCACGTGGTTACATCAACTTCAACCATACCTTGGCTTTGCGACAACTAGGGTATCCTTTGGAAGATAAACCCTCTGATGAAATACTCCAACAATTAATCATTCATGACGTGGGAAAAAATGACCGATAGTTGCTCAACAAGATCATCTGATCTTGGAATAGGGTTAATAAAACAAAGGTCAGAAGAAAGATTATTGTGGCGAAAGAACCTTACACTCGATTGGTTTTGGGTACAAGTTGTTAAGTTACCATTTTACATTGATTCTGAGTACAAGCCAGATGTCCCAGATCATATGCCTATGTCCTTAGAAGAAATAGATAACTTGAAGAAATCTTTGAATCAAGCTCAAAAGGAGAAAGAATAATTGGAGCTTAGCCTTCATAACTTAGCTAATGAGAAAAGACAAATGCAACGCGAGCTGGAGTTCAAAGATCAACAAATTCAGAAAGACCGTGAAGCATTTGAAAAGGAGAGTCTTAAGCAGAAACGTCCGACTGAAGGGTTGTTTAGTGCTACTTTTAACTTGGAGGATTCCCACAACCAACGTTTGAAAGATGCTGCTAGTGAAATTGCGAGGCTAAGTAGGTGGTACGAAAAGGCAATGCAAGACAAAAAGGAGATGGAAGAAGATTTGAGGGCTCAAATTCAAAGTTTGGCATAAGCTTCTTTAGATCAAGAAGAGCAAATGAAACATCTTAATATGCGACTCCAAGATAGCCAAGAATCGGATGTAGAGGAACGTCTCAAGAGGATGAGGGAATAAAGATTTCTCGCCTAAAAGACTGATGAATATGAGCAAGTGTGTCGTGAGTTAGAAGACCTCCGAAAGAATTTCCTCATACAAAGGAAACTCTATACGAAAATGAGGGCTGAAAAATTATATTGGGAATAGAAGTATGCAAAGATCGCCAAAGCAAGAAAGGATATCATAAGATAATTCTGGACCTCTATCAGGAATATTGTTTCTATAAAGACAAGCATGCAAGACTCGCCTTCTTAGACAACAATCTCATTGGTGACATCCCTAGAAGTTTGAGAGATGCGGAAAATGTGATGGTCCCACTCCCAAAAGACGTTGAAGATTTCCTCAAGCTTTGTAGAACAATGGTTGATGGTTTCAGAGCAAAAATCCGCAAGCGCACTTAGAAGATTTTTTGTTATTTCTTTCAGCAAGTTAATTTTGGTGTTTTGGTTTGAATATTTTTCAATATCTGAATTGTATTCCCATTTTAAGGATAATTATTATTTCAATAAAAAATTTATTTTCGTATCTCATTTGTGCATTTATTTTTAAGACGCTCGCCAATAAAAAAACAAAACCTAAGAAAAATATAAGAAAAATATATATGGAAAATCCAAGTGAATAGGACATTCAAAAACAAAACTCTTAGCATATTCATACGCATCCATGCATTCGTAAACATTGCATTTTACATTAATGCAAAAACTTATTATTTTTCAAAATCATCTTCAGTTAAACCATTGGTAGAAAAACACCATCTCTCTGACCAACATATCAAACAAGAGCCCATCGAAAGAAAGTGATGGAACAAATCGAAGAAAACCAAGCTGCCTTTAAGAAAGATTTGGAGCAAGTGAAAGCAACATCGACTCGATGAAGGGAGATATGAGTCAAGTTCTTCTAGCCTTGAAGAACATCATCGAAAGACAAGAACAAATTCCTAGGACAACTTTTGAAGAAGTAGCTCAAACTATTAGTGCATCAAGCGGTCACCAACCAAGAAAAGAATCAGAATCAAGACCCCAAAAGTCAATCATAACACAAAAAGTTATGTGATAGAGAAGAGAAAATTAGATAAATAATTTAATTATTTAAATTAATATTTAATTTATATTTGAAGTTTTTTTTTTTATCTTATATTTTTCTAGTGTATTACGTCAAATTTTAAAAATATTTCTAAAAATTAAAAATATATTTTTGAGTCTTACTTCACACATATAAAAATTTTCGTTTTTGAGACACATTCTATTTGACGACTTAACTTATTCTGAAATGTATTTTAAAATTGTATTTCCAATTAATGTCTTCAACTTGGTTTGTGATACCTCTCCAACATCTACTTCAATGTTTACAAACTCAAAACTCTAATACAAGGTTTGGGACTTATGCTATTTTTTCCCATTGTTAACTTATTATTATTAGACAACCATTACTCAGGAATCAAAACATATATATTCACCGGCACAACAATTTTTTAACAAAACCACACTATTTTACTGAAAGTTGGTGTCTG
Organism: Vicia faba; assembly: GCA_948472305.1. Taxonomy (NCBI): domain Eukaryota; kingdom Viridiplantae; phylum Streptophyta; class Magnoliopsida; order Fabales; family Fabaceae; genus Vicia; species Vicia faba. Next base: position 56,618 of record CATIWC010000741.1, on the reverse strand, counting down.
AATTGAAACCATAATAAAACAGTAGTTTCTAAACTACAACAACAACTTTAATCGGAAATATATTATCAGTAGCAATTCGGAAGTATATTTTCGGAATTAACTCAAATTCAACAAAAATATATATACATTAGAAATATATCTTTGATTTTTAAGAGTATTTTTAGAATTGCATAAGATATTATTTAGCACTATATAGTAGAAAAAGAAATTAATATTAGTAGTACTTTTATTTATATTGTTATGTAGTTGGATTTTTATTATTGTTTGGAGTTTTTAGAAAATTATCCAATATGAGAGGAATTAACATCTTATCCCTCCTATTATACATGTCACTCTCCTAAAGTGTATGAAAAAACAAAATTATCCAAACTAAAAAAATTTCAAATCTGTGGTACCACACCGAAAATTTGGAATTCCCACGGCGATATCGGAAATTTAGAGGCGATATCAGAAATTTGTGGAACAAGAAATTTACGGTGGATTGTAAAATTTCTGGTACATTATACCGGAATTTTTAAAATATCTAGTATATTTGAACCGAAAATTTTACAATTTCCTATTAATACGTTTATCTTTTGTACCGAAAATTTTACAATTTCCTATTAATACGTTTATCTTTTGTACCGAAAATTTTAAAATTTTCGTAACTTAACAGCATGTACTGGAAATTCTAAATTTTCGGTAGTACATATTTTTCTAATTTTTTCAATGTTCCAGTGAGGACTAGAGGCAAAAATGGTTATGTTACAGGTAGAGTGGCATATAGAGCTAGGGCTGGAAATGAGTTGAGTCGATTCGAACTTGTCTCAGCTTGACTCGACTCGTTAAGAATTGGATCAATTCAATTACGGGTTTGAGTTTGACTCAAACCTTTTTTAAGCTCAAACTCGACTTGTTATAAGTTCACGAACAACCCGATTCGACTCGTTAGGTTCAGTTCGTTTGCTTCACATACTTAAAAACCATTTTTAAAGTTTATTTTTTTATATATTTGATATTTTAAATTAATATTATTTTAAAAAGAAAATATTAAAATAAAATAAAAGTTATCATATTTGAATTTAAATTTATTTCAAAAATATACTAATTCAAAAACAACATAACTTATATGATGTTGATTTTATTTGTATAATTATTAATAGAAATATTTTGCTCACTTGATAATATAAATTATCAATTAAAATTATTAGATTAAAAGAAAATATATGGCTAAGATTTGGAGTAAATATTTAAACCTGGTCTTAAAGACAATATAATCCTTCTCATATATAATCGAGTTGACTCATGAACCTAACGAGTCGAATTATGTATAGTTCAAGTTCAACTCATTTAGTTAACGAATTTAGTTTTTCGCTCATATTCAGCTCATTTGGTTCATGAGCCTAGTTCAAAGATTTAATTGTCGAACCGAGTTTCGAATTATTTTCGAGTTGGTTCGGTTCATTGCCAGTCCTAGATAGAGCAGAAGCCCAGGCCCAGACTGACGAGGCACATGCTTTTGAGCTACGGGTTGAACGACATACTCCGACCGATTCTCACCAAAAACAGATGGCTGAGTAGCAGGCGCAGTTTCGCGCACCCGACCATCGAGAACTTAGAGTTTCTATTGCCGAGGAGGTACGTACTCATGCTCTTGCTCATGTGCTTGTGATTAAGTCGACTGTTAAGCAGCATATTGAGGAGGTTGTGCCTATTGTGCAGGGCGCAACTGAGGAGATTGTATAACAGGTTGAGGAGCTGGCAACTGAGGAGATTGTAGATCAGGTTGGAGAGGATGTTGTTGAGCGTGTTGATGAGGTGTCCCCCACTGATACAGACACCACGACTCGTGCGTCTATGAAGCCATCGGTTCACACTGATGGAGTCTTTCCAGGAGAACCTTCAGACAGGTTCGTGCTGACAGGATTTACTGACCATGTCGCTTACTGGATATTGCATGGCGAGGTATATATTTTGTTTTCTTTAATTGCATAATTTTTCAAGTGTTTGAAAGTTGATGTATTTTATTTTTTATTCTTACAGGAGCGCCTGGTGCTAAAGGCCGCTTCTCATTGTTCAAAGTTGAAGAACTTTCCAAAGAGTCTCATGCCTGAGGGGGTTAGTAGTATTGTTAGTGGTTTTCATTTGTTGGAGTTCGCGCAGTGCTTCTTGACCATGTTGAACATCTCTCTGTTGTTTGCTTTTGTTGAGCGGCGACACCCAGAGACATCATCATTTCATCTTCCATTTGGGGAGATGGTGATCACATTAGATGATGTCAATGCCCTGTTTCACATCCCGATCACAAGTACATTATTTACACCTCCTCATATTAACCATGCGACGACGGTGCACATGGTTATGGATAATTTGGAGGTATCTGAGGCGAGGGTACTATAGGAGTTTGGGTTTAACCAGGGATATCACCTTAGAATGTCTTGGTTGAGGAGATTGTACGTGGATCTCGTGGAGGCCCATAGGTACCAGGCTACCACTAGGGCATACTGATAACGAGAAAACATATCGTATTATTAACATACTTTTTATCGATTTTATATTCCATTAAGTCGTCTAACCCTCGATTATTCCGAGATTATTTATCTTTTTGCAGGTATGACACTTGTCGACTCAAACCGATGAAAAAGGACAACATGAAGAAAGCTAGACGAAAAACAAAGAGAAAAAGAATTAAAAAAATACAGTGTGGACTTCTGGATAGGTGACGGTCGTCACGCCCTTGTGACGGGCGTAACACCCCACAACATAAGGAAACGCTCGTCACACACACCTGACGAGCGTAAGGCACCACTTCAGCGTGTGACGACCGTCACGCGCGTGAAGGAGAACGTTACGCATGAATTGAAGATGTGGGCGTGAAGGGCAGAATAGTTCTCCCTGTTTCTACTGAATCTCCTATTATATTGCCACAACTATTACTGCTCCTAGAATTTATCCACGAAGACTTCATCAAGAATTCAAAATTAAACTGCTGATTTTTCCTGCTATATATATGAGTACCAAGGCACAGTCCAGGGGTCGAAGAATTTTACTCCGAGCAAAGATTTATTTTATTTTACAGTTTTTTTCCAATTTGTTTGTTTTGCAATTCTTCTTTCAATTCCTTGTAATTTTCATTCAAGCCTTAGTTTCTATTTTTAAGTGTTAATTCTTCTTACAAGAATTAACACGAATTTCTACTGCAAGTCAAGCTCGAAGATTTGGATTACTGTATTACCTCAAGATTACTATAGCATCTGTAATTCCAGGTTTTTTATATTGCAATTATTATTTATTTAGTTTCTATAATATGCCATTTATTGCCATGAATTATATTCTAAACTTTATTGCTGTTAAGTTAATTATGTCTGGCTAAATTATTAATACCGGTATGTGACCGTAAGAACTGAAAGAATTCAATGATACCTTGGCCAAAAATATTTATAAAACAATTTCTGGTTTCCAATTTCCAATATTAATTTAACTATCCTTGTCACGAGAGTGAGAGGTTAATTAACACGATTTTGCCACGAGAGTGGGAAATTAATTAAGGCAAGAACCTGCATGCGAGAGCCGGGGTTCAACCCAAATAGTGGTAACGAAGCATTGATTTTTAAATACACGAGAGTGTTTTAATAAATTAATTAAATTCAAATTGTTTTCAAAAAGTGTTATTAAATTTAAAGTGCATCCACTAGGTTTAGTAGCATGACTTATTTCATAAACACGAGAGTGTATGTCTCAGGTTTTTAAACAATTAGCTTTTACCGAAATACTTTATAGGCCAAGCGATTCATCGAATTCCCTAAGTCTGATTATCACATACCGGTATAATTAGTACTATTACTTTTAAAACTAAACTGTCTCCCCCAAATATCGAATATTCATCGCTTAGTTAGACAAAACTGTAGCATTAGATCGTATGCGATTGATACACAGTCTCTGTGGGTTCGATAATCTTTTAAAACTAGAACGACTGAACTGTATACTTGCAGTTAGTATCCCGACAGACTTATAAAGTCCCGATCAAGTTTTTGGCACCGTTGCCGGGGACTGGTAGTCAATTAATTACGATTCTTCTGTTGCGCGTTTAGACTAAGCAACAGACACCCTTTGTCGATTTGTATGCCAAGGACTCGCTCACAAGGCGAACCACTTGACAAATCAACGGACGAACCTGAACGCATTCTTTCCGTAAGACGTGCAGTCAGGGATTATTGTTTAAATCACGCTATTCCTTTACCCAAACCAGAAATTAAGATTGATTCTGAAACTGATTCTAATTCTTCCTCTGAAACCGAAACCAATCCAGAATTATACATGGCCGAAGAACAAAGGACCCGTCCACTGAAGGAGTACGCAGCTCCATCACAACAAGAGCCCCATAACAGCATTGCTGCTCCAGCAATAAACCGAAACGATTTCGAGTTAAAGCCGTCATTGATATCAGCTATCCAACAACGCCAATTCTCTGGAGATCCCTCCGAGGATCCGAATGAACACCTTACAAAATTCATTCAATTTGCCGACACAGTTATAGCAAATGGTGTTAGTAAAGATGCTAATAGATTACGTCTTTTCCCTTTCTCACTAAGAGATAGAGCTTGGGCTTGGTTGCAATCCTTGCCATCAAATTCCGTCACTACGTGGGAAGGACTGAAGATCGTATTCTTGGCACGATACTTTCCCCCAAGCAAAACCGCTGCACTAAGAGCCCAAATCAACGGATTTAGGCAGAAGGAGAATCATTATTCGATGCATGGGAGCGCTACAAAGATATGATGCGAATGTGCCCACATCACGGACTAGAAAAATGGCTGATAATCCACACGTTTTATAATGGACTCTTGTACAACACAAGACTATCTATAGATGCCGCCGCAGGTGGTACACTGATGGACAAGCCTTATGACGAAGCTAACCAACTCATTGAAAACATGGCTCAAAACCACTATCAGTGGGGAGGAGAAAGAACATCTGTGGAGAAGACTCAAGCCAAAGGCGGGATGTACGAGGTTAGTAGCCTAGATAAAGTTAATGCTAAGGTAGATGCTCTTACCCAAAAGATAGAAAGCTTGACCTTACCTCTTGCAGCTACCGTAGCTGCAGTTACCCCAAGCTGCGAAGTTTGTGGAGTACCTGGTCATGTTGGAACCGAATGTCAAATCTTAGCAGGAATAACGGCTGATCAGGTAAATTACACTCAAGGAAATCCTTATGCCAATACCTACAATCCTGGTTGGAAGAACCATCCTAACTTCTCGTACAAGAGCAATAACGCTTTATATACACCTGGCCAAGCACCTGCTGTACCTCCAGGCTATCAAAAACCCGCTGGTAATGTTCCTAACATTCCTAAGAAATCTAACCTTGAAATCCTAATGGAAAATTTTATTGCTAATCAAGCCCAACAAAACAAAGAATTCCTCAATCAAAACGTTCACACCGGTGAACAATTGAAGCTATTAGCAAACAAGGTAGATGCCCTAGCTACTCACAACAAAATGTTAGAAACCCAAATCTCCCAAGTAGCACAACACCAAGCTAGTTCTGCCACACCTGCTGGTACATTTCCTGGACAGCCACAGCCCAATCCTAAAGGACATGCAAATGCTATTACATTACGAAGTGGGACATCCCTTGATGGACCGGTAGATCCTAGACTCCAAAACCCGACCATGTATCAAAAACCTGAGAAAGAAATAGAGAAGTCGAAAGATCAATCTGAAAATGTAGAGGAAGACGCGAATGAGAACAGAGAGGCCTCAGAAAAACCTTATGTGCCTCCACCACCATACAAACCACCAATTCCATACCCTCAAAGACTTGCAAAATCCAATAACGAGGGACAATTCAAGAAATTTGTAGAACTTCTGAAACAACTAAACGTCACTATTCTGTTTACAGAAGCTATAACCCAAATGCCGTCTGTTGTACCCCAAAATTTTCCCTCCCATTTCCTCAACATTTTCTCATCACAAGACCTTTGAAGATCAAGATACAGTTAGGGTTTCCTCTGCTCAAGACTTCTCCTTGCACTGTGGACTCAAATTAGGGTTTGTATTTGCCCAAGGATGTTTTGACCTAAAAAGCCTAAGATGACTTTCATGCTTCATGTTGGACTCCCAAGTTTACCCATGCCAAGTTTCAAGTCTTGATTCCAAGTTTTACCCAGTCAATTGGACAGTTGACCTAGAAATCAGCTGTATTGGGGAAAAAGTCAACTGTGGCCAATTGACAGTCAAACCTCATGAAATTTGATCCACATCAACATTATGAACTCACATGAACCATTTGATCAAGTTTGGACCACAATTCCACAAGAAATTTGATCAGATCATCAAAAGGGCAAAATGGTCATTTTTAGGGTTTTGACTGCACAAAGGCAATTTTTGACTGTTTGACCTAGCCAATGGTAAACCAAGCTCACATATGGCCTCAAGGACTCAATGGAATTATCTTGACATGTTCATCAAGCTCAAAAGATCCCAAGTACACAAGATTGACAGTTGAATTTCCCAGTCAATTGATCAATTTTGACTGTATACTGAAAAGTCAAACTTTGACTTTTTGGTCAAAATCAAGAGTCAAGATTCATTTTTCATCAAAACATGCCAAATCATGAAACTTGTTCACCAAGAAATCTCAAAATGCAAATTAGGGTTTGAAAATGGAATTTTTCATAACTTAGAATTTTTCTAAGTTATGAAAAACCCTAATTTTTTCCCAACTTTGCCCCATCTTTTCACCATGATCAATTTGGATTCAAACAAAAGTCAAAACATGAAAGTTGTAGCTTGTTGCATAATCTACAACTTTGATTCACAAAGTTTTCTCATTTGAAGCTTGTATCTCAAGTTATAATTTTTTGAATAAGGGCACTAAACCATCTTTTAACTTAGTGAAATTTGACCTATTTTGACAAGGTTTTCTACCCTACTTCAAGGCCACTTCTCATACCCTTACACTTGGAATTTTGATTTGCATTTCAAAGATGGATTGTAGTACACATTCCAAGCTTTCCAAAATGTCCAAGAACTCATCAAACAACCTCATAACTTGAGAGATTCGAATTTCACAAGTTGGCAAAAATTCACTTTTGTTCTTCATCAAGACATGTTCATAATCTTGCCAATTTGAAATCAGTTTGCTTTATGCTTGATTACAGGTCCTTGAACCATTCCATACTCAATAATTTAATGCATATTCAATGTGTTAAGGTGTTGTTCTTTGAGTGCAAGCATTGTATGCAAGATTAATCCTAAACTAGATAAAGTGAAATTTCCATTTTTGAAAAGATTAGCTTTATGTCAAATTAGAAATCCAACAAGTACATGGAAGATCTGCTTGGCACAAGTTTATGTGCATAACACACTGATCAAGAGATGTTTATGCAGCACATTAGGAGGCCCCCTACTAACCTAAAACCACCAACTTGCTTTTGTTGCTTAAGATAGAAGAAAAGTCCATAACTTGTGGGATATCTCATCTCAGCTTAGAAACAGAAGAGAGAAGTGATCAAACACATTCCATAGACCACATCCAAGCTTTTGCACGAGTCCTGAACATCTAAAGCACCCTCCATCTCAAAATCACCTTGAAACTGCTCAAACAGGGGAACCCCTGCAGTTTGATTGCAAACTCCCAATCCCTTCGAGCATTTTGATCCAAACCTTTTCCTCTACCTTCCCTACAACATATACAAGCTAACCATGTCCTAAAATCAGACCTGTAACACCTCCAAGCCACTTCACCATTTTTAATTTTTTGTTTTGCAATTGGAGTTCACTAGCTCGATTCAGGGAGTTTCAAGACAAAGTAGGAATTGGAAAAGCATCCTTACACTTCAAGGAAGCTGTACAAGTCATCATTTCACTCTGAAACATCCCCCATTGCAAAGCTCGACTCCAACTGAACAGGTACATTCATGGAGTTCTATCTCCCTTATTAGGCATTGTTAGCTTTAGATTTTTGAAGAAAACATGTCACAATCATAGCCCTGAACATGCTCATATGTTTAAATTTCATTTATATTTCGTGTGCTTAGAGAATTTCATGTCTGAACATTGATGAAAAGTTAGGTCAGAAATGGGGGGAGGAGAAATTCTCCCTCATCTTAGAGAGATAGGTCATGTTCTTTATATGGTTGAAACCGTCTCTTAATACTCTACACTTTTCATGTTATGAGTTTTGCTTGAAAGTCCAGGAATCCAGAGATAAAAAATGCGTGTTTTGCTTGAAGGAGGTTGTACAGAGGTTGAAGAAGAAGTGGTCTGGGCTGGGCCTGGATTTATTTTCTTTTCACACCCCATTTCCATGTTTACACCCCCTGAGCCCATTTGCTTCATTTTTTACTCTTTTTGACTTTTTCTTTTTTGGTTGACTTTGTTTATTTTTTCTCATGACATTAAAAAATTAAAAATATTTTTTTCATCATTTTTTGCATTTATTGCATATTTATTTATTTATTTTCTTTGTTTGTACATAAGTATATATATACTATTATTAGAATAAATATAAAAATAATGTAAATACAATTTTTATTTTTATTTACTTTCTGAAAATATTTCACACAAAAAAAATACTCTTTTATTTATTTTATTAAAATATTAAATAAATATTTATTTTGTGTATAATACATATTTAGGGTTTAATATATATATATATATATATATATATGTTTATTAATACATTTAAGCTAAAATGTAAGAATACTTGAATTTTTCATTTTTATTAATATTTGATACAAAAATACATTTTTTCACAATATACTTTATTATTATATTATTTTTATAAATAAACAAATAAACATTTATATTAAATTAGATAATAATACCTTTTCTTTAAAATTAGGGTTTTTTGCCCTAAAGTCAAAATACTCCAAAAAAATAATACATTTTATTTTCTTTTCTCTTTTACATAAATAATATTTTTTCATACATATACAAAACATTTTTTGTGCATCTTGCATTTTTATTTAATTTTTTGTACATTATTTAAATTGCAAATATTCAAATGATGTAATAATTTAGATTTAAATTCTTGTCAATATCCCCATTTGAACCTTTGTACCCCCCTTCCCATATTTGGTTTTGTAATAGCTTAGTAATTTTAATTTCGCACTTTATTGCTTTCTAATGATAACATGTTAGAATTAGGGTTTGTATGCGAAAAACGATAAAAAATAGTTTGACCTAATACAAGATAAACAAGCATGAAAATGGACACACAAATCACACTTGCACCCCCTAGGGTTTTCCACTTGTTGCCTTCAAATAAATGGGCCATATTGCATGTTAAACTTCTTTGGGCAAAGCAAACAGTTTGAATGATCATAGTCCCTCGATAAAACTTTTCAAAACAAACAAAACAAATGATCCAGTCCCTTAGAGAAATTGCTCAAAGACATTTAACACCGTTGCAATTATGGTCTAAAACGATGACCCGCGCCTGTCCCTTTCACATCCTAACACAAGGTTGCCCACCAAATACAATAGTGGAGCAAACTTGTTAAAAGGGTTAAAGTATAGCAATGATCTTTTTGAGAAATTTAGGAGTAGATAACCCCTTAGTTACTTGAATCAACTTGCAAAACAAAACACTTGCCTAATTTCAAAATCACACATCACTACACTTTCAAAACAACTTTCAAAAACAAATGAAAACTTTTTCAAAAGACATACATCTTTGTATACATCCCCACATGGATCATTACAAAGGTTGCCACCACATTGGCCTCTTTTCAAAACATTTTCAAACCCACACACTCAAGCACCATTTAAAACAATTGAAAACAAAAGGCAAGTGATCTAAGCAAGTAACTAAGAGCCCATGGATAACCATGGATAGAAAGGGTGCTAATACCTTCCCTTTCTATAATCTACTCCCCGAACCCAAGAAAATATCTCAAAAGGTTTTTGCTGTGCTTTTTAACCTTTCCTTAGGATAAAATAAAAAGTCGGTGGCGACTCTTGCTAACCGCAACATTTGCGAATACAAACGCAAAACCTCAAGTCAGTTCTCCCACCGTATCACAGAACTGGCGACTCTGCTGGGGAAAATTCTAAAAGTGGAGTAACCTTAGGGTTTAGATCACCTTTGTTTTCAATTGTTTGCTTTGTTTGCTTTTATATTTGTGGGCTTTGCATCGGAGTTTCATAGATCCTAACTCGGATCTGGGATGTACCCTTTTTAGGTAGCATAATCTGTGAGGGACCTGTCCGGCGTAGACCGACATGGGTGAAGCAGTGGCTACATTGGTGTGGCATCTTAGTCTGTATCTATATCCCTTGTGTTTTAACGGGGAGAATATAGGTCTTCTAAGGGGTCATTAAACACCAACCGACCTTAGAACCCTAAATTGACCAACTTGGCTATTAGGACAGTAGCAGTATGCTACACTCATTGAGGCTAAACTCTCGAGATGGTTCTGGCCGCGAGAAAAGATTGCGATGCTGGAGTTATGACCGATTGAGGGTAGCCAATGATTTGAGATCCTCTAGAACCCGGTTACTTTTGATAGGACAGGTTTTAACCGACAAAACCAAAAGAGGGTAATACCTGAAACTCATGCTGGCCTGAAACCTAAGGGTGTCTTGTGTGACTTGTGTGCCTTATTTGCCTATGTGAATACTTGTGATGTGTTTCATCATAGCATCATGCCATCATACCATTGCATGCATCCTGTATAAAAGGCTAACCCATTTCAAAGACAAAAGAGGTTTCATCTTTGCTCTGTTTTGTAGGACATTATGATGCCTGTGCGAAGGAATACTATCCGGTTCAACTTTGTTCGTTCACCTGAGTTGCTTGATGAGTTGGTTAGCAGAATTCCAAATACCACTTCCTTCATTCAGAGGCATGGTTCTCTTCTCAGTTTAGTCACTGCAAAATGGGACCAACAACTGATAAGTGTTCTGACCCAGTTTTATGACCCTCTGTATCACTGTTTCACCTTTCAAGACTTCCAGCTGGTTCCTACCCTGGAAGAATTTTCTTATTTGCTTGGGATTCCTGTCTTGGAACAAACTCCATTCACTGGTTTGGAAAAGACTCCTAGGTCTGAGGAGATTGCTGCAATTCTCCCCTTGACCAATGAAGAGGTTTTGTCCAACTGGGAAACTAGAAATGGGATCAAGGGCTTTTTGGTCAAATTTCTGGTTGGCAAGGCTAATGATTTCTGGAATGACTTGGACTTCAAGGCATATGAGGATATTCTAGCTCTTTTGATCTATGGTCTGGTGCTATTTCCCAACCCTGACACCTTTATCAGTATCCATGTCATAAGGATCTTCATGTCTCGGAATCCGATACCCACTCTTTTGGGTGATATTCTACAACAACTCTATGCTCGTACTGCTCGAAAACGGGGAACTATGTGGTGTTGTGCTCCTTTACTAGTAAGGTGGTTTATTTCGCACCTTCCTAAGTTCGTGCTGAAGAATGAAGAAGGAAAAGGTTGGGCTCGGAGGTTAATGTCTCTCACTAATAATGACATCACCTTGACTCTCAGAGGTTTGGATGAGGTAGCTGTTATCGACCGTTGCGGAGAATACCCTAATGTCCCGTTGATTGGTATCCAAGGAGGAATCTCTTACAATCCGTGTTTAGCTCTCCGTCAGTTTGGAAGAGCCAGAGGAGATGGGCCTCATGAGATGCTGGTTCCTCACTTCCATTTTGAGTTTCAGGCAGACAGTGACAAACTACGCCAGGGATTCATTAGAGCTTGGGACAGAATTCACAAAGCTGACCCACATGAGTTAGGACCAAAGACTTCTCTGCCATTGAAGCCCTATTGCAAATGGGTCCGCATCCGTGCTCAGAAGTTAGGTATGCCCTACGAAGCTGTTAGACCTCTCATTCTTGAGTCTCCTGTTGAAGATGGGATTCCTCCAACTGTCCTCCCTCCTCAGATACCCACTGATTTTGATACAATGAAGAGATCTTGGGCACAGTTAAAGGAAGAACGGGATTTCTATCGGGAGAAGTTCAACGAGCAGGAAAGGAAGATTCAGAGGTTGACTAAGCAATTGGAGGAAGAACGGGTCCTGAACAACTACATCAGCACTGAAAAGAGGAGGCCATGGGAGCATTGATGAGCTTTGGATGTTTCCTGTTATAGTTTATTTCCTTTCCAGTATTTTTCATTCCTGTAACGCCTAAGGGCAAGTTGTTGAAATTTTTAATCTAATGAAGTGTGTTTCCCTTTCTGTCTACAAAGTTGAATCTTGTTTGTCTTTGAAAACATAAAACATACGCATTCCATTGCACCATATGCATAGCAGGTACCCTATTTCACAGGTTGCTTAATCTCCTTCGCTGTTTATTTTGAACAGTCATCATGAATCCAGAATCATCCAGTGAGCAAGCAATCAAGGCCCTTCAGGCCCAAAGTGCACAGTTTCAAGAGATGGTCCTAAGCCTAGCCCAAGGTCAGCAAGAGTTGAAGACTCTACTCATGAAGAAGAAGAAGAAAAAGAGGACTGCATTGTTCAACACCGGACGCCGATTTGGGAACACACTCCACAACGAAGCTGATCCAACCACTTCTTCTGCTGAGAAAAACAGTCCCCAAGGGGGAGGAGCTCCTAGTCCCGCAGTCTCCGACAACGAGACGGACTATAACGACGAACAATACCCACCTGCTGCTGACAGATACAAGCAATTGGAGGACCGCTTGAGCGCCATGGAAATTCAGAATGTGTCGGGACTGGATTTCGGAGATTTGGGGTTATCTTCTGGGGTAGTCATTCCACACAAGTTTAAGGCGCCTGCCTTCGCCAAGTACGATGGGGTCTCCTGCCCAAAGCTGCATCTGAGGTCGTACGTAAGGAAAATCCAACCTTACACGGCGGATAAGAACCTCTGGATTCACTTCTTCCAAGATAGCCTCTCGGGGTCACAGCTTGAATGGTTCTACCAATTGGATGGAGCTAGCATCCGACACTGGGAGGATTTGGCAACCGCATTCTACAGACAATACCAATACAATTCTGATCTCGCTCCTACGCGTACCCAACTTCAGGGTATGTCTCTAGGGACGGGTGAAGGGTTCAAAGAGTACGCTCAAAAATGGAGAGATTTGGCTGGCAGGGTGCAGCCTCCATTGACTGATCGAGAACTGGTTGATATGTTTCTGGGGACGTTGTCTGGTCCGTTTTTCAATCATTTGGTTGGTAACTCCTCCGCTGGATTTACAGATTTGATATTAACGGGAGAAAGAATTGAAGCTGGCATCAGGTCAGGCAAGATACAGAAGGCTGCCTCTACAAGTGCTGAGAAGAGGCCATTTAAGAAAGAAGCAAGTGCCGTCTATGGTCCTAGAAGACAAGTCAAGCCCGAAAGTCGCCAAGCCGTCAATGCTTTGGTCATCTCCAAACCTGTTGCTGCTCCTCAGCAGTACAATCAACAAAGAAACGAAAGGCCCAAGAGGCAGTATACCCGACTGAGTATGACCTTATCTCAAATTTTACCCCAACTGTTATCCACCAACCTAGTGACCCTCAAAGAAGCTCCTAAGGTCGTCAACACTGCGTCTCCTAAGTATAACCCAAATGCCCGGTGTGCTTATCATTCTGATAGTCCCGGGCACACTACTGATGATTGCTGGGCCTTGAGAAACAAAGTGCAAGATCTGATCGACGCAAAGGAAATTCAGTTTGAAGCGCCAGAAAGACCAAATGTTGTAACGGCTCCTATGCCCCAGCATAGGGTAAATGCCATTGAGGAAGAAACGTATGCTGTTTCGATAGATGAAGTTGTTACCCCTCTGAAGACTGTTAAGAAGAACCTACTGCGGGCCGGTTTATTTCCGGGTTGCGGTGAGGGTTGCCTGTTCTGTGCTATTTCCCTATCTGATTGTCCCTTGCTGAGGTTAGGCATCCAAGGCCTAATGGATAGCAAGGAAATTCTATTCAAAAAGACTGCTGTTCAATTGGTTCCGATGAAAGAAGTTTCTGTGATTACCATCTTCAAAAATCCAATCAAGGCTCCCCCGAAGAAGCCTATTCAAATCATGACAGTTACGCCTGTGATCATTACTGTTCCGGGGCCCCTCTCCTACGTGTCTGATAAAGCTGTCCCCTGGCATTATGGGGCAGACGTGTATGTAAATGGAATCAAACAAGAATTCGACGCTAGTGCCGGTATCTGCGATATCACTGGTCCAGCCAAGGTCACCCGCAGTGGCAGGCTCTTCTCGCCTGACATTGCACCGCCCGCTATTCGAAAACCCCTCCTCATAAAACCTACAAGTTTACCTGGTCCTGTTGCTGATCAAGTTGTTTCCCCTGCTGCCGAGTCATCAAATGCTCGGGGCAAAGGGATTGAAGAAGAGCCTGCCCGGATGGAGGCACCAATACCCATAAATGCTGAGGCCTCCCGACCAGAAATGGAGGAGATTCTGAAAATAATAAAGAAGAGTGATTTTAATGTTGTCGAGCAGTTGGGGCATACGCCCTCCAAGATCTCCCTGCTCTCCTTATTGCTATGTTCCGAGGCCCATGCTAAGGCCTTGATCTCATTTCTCAAGACGGCCCATGTGCCGCAGGAGACGTCTGCAGTCCAGTTCACTGATTGCATAGCGAATCTGACGGCGGATAACGGCTTGGGTTTTTCAGATGCTGACCTGACCGCGAAAGGGAGAGACCACAATGATGCCCTGCATGTCTCTATTGAATGCAGGGGCACTACTCTGGCACATGTATTGGTGGATACTGGTTCTTCCTTGAATGTTCTACCGAAAAAGGCTTTAGATCGTCTGGATTATGAAGGCCTGGAGTTGAAACCCAGCAATATCATCGTCAGGGCCTTTGACGGTTCCAAAAGGATGGTTCATGGAGAGGTTAACATCCCTATTCGTGTGGGCTCTCAAGTGTTTGACTCTACCTTTTACGTGATGGATATACGTCCATCGTACTCTTGTCTGTTGGGTCGACCTTGGATCCATAAAGTTGGGGCAGTGACCTCCACCTTGCACCAGAAGCTGAAGTATCCCGTCAGGGGGAAGATCGTCACTGTGCAAGGAGAAGAGGAGTATATGGTGAGCCATTTGAATTCCTTCAGGTACATCGAGATGGACGGAGAGTTTATTGAAACCCCCTTCCAGCATTTCGAGGAGGTGCATCCAATTTCAGCAGCTGCAGAGACAATGGCCGAAGAGAATGATTCCTTGAAGATGGCTTCCCTAAGGGATGCCCGGGCTGTGGTTCAGAAAGGCAATTGTGCACACTGGGGTCAGCTTCCTGACTTCACTCAGAAGAACGACAAGTTTGGGCTAGGCTTTACTGCAGAGGCTCAGAAGGCGGTGCGCAAAGAGAAGATCGGAAAGGCTCCGGTGTTTATTTCCAGCTCAAGGGTGAATGCTATCGAGGAGGATGTAGAGGAAGCAGAGTTTGACAATTGGATCTACCCGACTGCCAGCGATGGACCGAGCAACTGGACGGCAAAGGATTTTACCCCTATCACATTTGTCACGCAGTAATTGATTTCTTTTGATTTCCAATTTGTAACAAACAATATGTTAAAACTTTGTTGGCTCGGTGTCCTACCCGGGGCATCGTAGCTCCATTTGTGAGGGCTTTTTGTATGACATTTTCATATATCATCAATCAAAACATTGGACGTTTGTTGCATTTCAAATCTTGCGCTCTTTTCCTTTCTGTGTTATATATATTGCAAAACAGCTATATTTACACACACTCACTTATACAGGTTTCAATCCACTCTGGATCTCACTGGTAACAGCTCTGCTACTGCCAGTTATGACTTCGAAAATCCGATCAACTTAGCCGAAGATGAAGGTGAAGATGATTGCGAAGTGCCTGGTGAACTCGCAAGACTGCTACTCCAGGAAGAGAGGGCTATTCAACCACATGAAGAGCCTGTGGAGACAATTAACTTGGGTACTGAGACAGATAGGAAAGAGGTCAAGATTGGTGCCAATCTAGAGCTCAGCGTGAAGCAACGATTGATCCAGATGCTACAAGACTACATGGAGATTTTTGCTTGGTCCTATGAAGATATGCCTGGTTTGGACGCCGACATTGTAGTTCACCACCTGCCAACCAAGGAAGATTGCCCTCCGGTAAAGCAGAAAGTTCGACGGATGCGTCCAGAGATGTCTGAAAAGATCAAGGCCGAGGTTATGAAGCAGTTTGATGCCGGGTTCCTCGCAGTGACTTCTTACCCTCAGTGGGTTGCCAATGTGGTGCCAGTACCGAAGAAGGACGGTAAAGTCAGAATGTGTGTCGACTACAGGGATTTGAACAGGGCCAGCCCCAAGGATGACTTCCCCCTACCTCACATCGATGTCCTTGTTGACAATACAGCTCAACACAAGGTGTTCTCCTTCATGGATGGTTTTTCAGGGTATAATCAGATTAAGATGGCTCCAGAGGATATGGAGAAGACTACCTTCGTGACTCAGTGGGGCACCTTCTGTTATAAGGTCATGCCATTCGGATTGAAAAATGCTGGGGCAACCTATCAACGTGCCATGGTTGCTTTATTTCATGATATGATCCATCGTGAGATTGAAGTATACGTTGATGACATGATAGCGAGGTCTCAAACTGAGGAGGAGCACCTTGACCATCTGAGGAAGTTGTTTGATCGACTCAAGTTATACAAGCTGAGGTTGAATCCCAACAAATGCACCTTCGGGGTGAGGTCCGGAAAATTGCTAGGTTTCATTGTAAGTGATAAAGGTATCCAGGTGGACCCTGCCAAGGTTAAAGCTATTCAAGAGATGCCGACTCCAAAAACAGAGAAAGAAGTCAGAGGTTTCCTAGGACGACTGAATTACATTGCCCGATTCATCTCACATCTGACCGCTACTTGTGAGCCAATCTTCAAATTACTGAAGAAAGATCAAGTGGTACGCTGGAATGATAAATGTCAGGCCGCCTTTGAAAGGATAAAGGAATATCTCCAAGAGCCACCCATTCTTATGCCACCAGTGGAAGGAAGACCTCTGATATTATACTTGACGGTACTTGATAATTCAATGGGGTGTGTGCTGGGGCAGCATGACGAGTCTGGCCGAAAAGAGCACGCTATTTATTACTTGAGCAAAAAGTTTACCGACTGTGAGTCTCGTTACTCACTGCTTGAGAAAACTTGCTGCGCTCTTGTATGGGCTGCTCGCCGGCTGAGACAGTATATGCTGACTCACACTACTTTATTGATTTCAAAGATGGATCCCATCAAGTACATATTTGAAAAGCCCGCTCTGTCTGGAAGAATAGCGAGATGGCAAATGATCTTAACAGAATATGATATCCAGTATACAACTCAGAAAGCAATTAAGGGAAGTGTACTGGCGGATCATTTAGCACACCAACCTGTGGACGATTACCAATCATTGAACTTTGATTTTCCGGACGAAGACATCATGGTGGTAACTGACTGTGAAGTACCTGGACCGGATGAAGGACCTGAGGAAGGATCCCGATGGTCTATGCATTTTGATGGAGCCTCCAATGCTTTGGGTAACGGCGTCGGCGCCGTAATCATATCTCCCAAAGGAACTCATACTCCCCTCACCGCCCGATTATGTTTCAGCTGCACCAATAATATGGCAGAATATGAGGCATGTATCATGGGTTTACAAGCTGCAATCGACTTAAGGATCAAATTTCTAAGTGTTTTCGGAGATTCCGCTCTCGTGATCAATCAGATCAAAGGCGAGTGGGATACGAAGCATCCGAATCTTATTCCTTACAAGGAGTATGTGTCGACCTTACTTCCCCACTTTGAAGAGATAACTTTCGGACATTTCCCTAGAGAGGAGAATCAGCTAGCGGACGCACTAGCCACGATGTCTTCAATGTTCAAAGTTAAATGGGACAATGAGGCTCCCCGAATCATAATCTAGAAGTTGGATGAACCGGCATACTGCTGCGAGCTCGAGGTTGAGAAGGTCACTGAGAAACCCTGGTATCATGAGGTGAAGAGGTACTTGGAAGCTCAGGAATACCCTGAAGGTGCATCCGTCAATGATAAGAAGTTCATGAGGAGGTTTGCTGCAAAATTCTTCCTCAGCAACGGCATTCTCTACAAACGGAATCATGATTCGACTCTGCTACGTTGTGTGGATAAGGCTGAAGCGGAGAAAATCATGATGGAACTGCATGAAGGTACATTTGGAACACATTCCAGTGGACACACCATGGCTAAGAAAATCCTTCGGGCAGGATATTTCTGGTCCACAATGGAAGCCGATTGTTACCAACACTCCCGAACTTGTCATAAATGCCAGATCTATGCTGACAAGGTGCATATCCCTCCGGTTCCTTTGAATGTCCTGACGGCACCTTGGCCTTTCGCAATGTGGGGCATCGATATGATCGGTGAGATCCGACCGACGGCATCCAACGGGCATCGCTTCATCTTGGTGGCGATCGATTACTTCACGAAGTGGGTTGAGGCAGCTTCCTACGCCACAGTAACCAAGAGCATCGTGGCACGTTTCATCCGGCATAATCTGATCTGTCGGTACGGCGTCCCAGAAAGAATCATTACGGACAATGGTACCAATCTCAATAACAAAATGATCACTGAACTCTGTGAACAATTCAAGATACAGCACCACAATTCTTCCCCCTACCGGCCGAAGATGAATGGGGCTGTAGAGGCAGCCAATAAAAATATCAAGAAAATTGTGCAGAAGATGACAGTGACCTATAAAGATTGGCACGAGATGTTACCGTTCGCTCTTCATGGGTACCGCACCTCAGCAAGGACATCAACCGGGGCAACTCCTTTCTCCTTGGTCTATGGCATGGAGGCAGTCTTGCCAATTGAAATCTAGATACCCTCTCTCCGGATAATGAAGGATGCGGACTTGAATGAAGATGATTGGATCCAGACTCGACTTGATCAATTAAATCTGATTGACGAAAAGAGGCTCACTGCTATCTGTCATGGTCAAACGTATCAGAAACGGATGATCAGGGCATTTAACAAGAAAGTCAGACCGCAAGAGTATCAAGTTGGGGACCTGGTAATCAAACGCATCATCCTTCCTCAAAGTGATCCCAGGGGCAAATGGACCCCTACATACGAAGGGCCATTTGTGGTTAAACGTGTGTTCTCAGGAGGAGCCATGATCCTAACCACCATGGATGGTGACGACCTTCCTCACCCCGCCAATGCAGACATAGTGAAAAAATACTACGCATAAATAAAAGACCCGCTAGGTTGACATACCTAGGCAAAATAAGGACTTCCCGGCGAACCAAAAGGGTTCGGGAAAAAGTAAGGGATGAAATGAATAAAAAAATCTGTACACCCGGCAAGTCGAAAACCTGAAAGGGCGGCTTGGGCAAAAATGGGTATCCCGGTGGACTGAAAACCCGAAAGGGCGGTCCAGGCAAAAGTTAGGGATAAAAGCGTAACACTATGTCTCATTGGATCACTTCGCATCCGGAATTCGGCATCAACTATCTGGCTCCAGATTTCGGCATTGACCAATCAGCTTCATCTTCAAATTAGGCAGCAAAGCGATGAGACGTTCGAAGACATAAAGGCGATAGCAGAGTTGGAACCCAGTGGGATTGTTCACATAGCTGTTTTGTTTTCTTTTTCAAATTGTAAACTCTATACTATTTGGCGATGTCCTCTTACTAGGATGTCAGCCTCTTGTACAAAAACGCCTATTCACAGGCAAAGTTTAAATCAATACAAATTCACTTGTCCATACAAATTACCATTGTTTTCCTTTTTTTGTTTTGTCTTGCGAAGAACGTCCAATGTTCATTTTTGATATATGCATTTGACATTAAATTGCTGATTCATAGATGTTTGCATATGAAACAAGAGATTAATTACAGGTGACATCAAAGACAGGGGCAATGTGGAGTTGTCTAATGCAGTCTGGTTGCTTTGTCCGCCAAGGCACCAAGGTAGGTTCAACTGAAGAATGTGGCCAAATCATCTCAATTCCCCGCAGAGTAAAACAGGACGCGGCAATACTTTCCCCAAGAGGAGTTGATTCCCCGTCGATCCCGAAAAGGCACAACATTCCCCGACAGGTCTTAAAGCTCATCCCCAGTAAATTCTGCAAGCTTATCCCCTGCGAAGCACGGACGTCCCACCTGAGTTTTATTTAGAGTTATTTCCTCACAAGGACTTATAACTGGGTTATCCTCAGCTAAAAGCCACGGAAGACCGCTCTCGGCAAAGTTCCTTCAATCCCCAGCGAAGTCTATCTTTGGTATTCCCAAGCAGAGTTTATCTTCGGAGTTCCCCAGCGGAGTTTATCATCATTATCCTCAGCGGAATCCGTCGTTAAAGTCCTCAGCAGGCCTCTCATCAAAACTTCGGCCGAATATCTCTTCCACAGAGCAATTCTCCGGCCGTTCGTCAAGGATTTATTTTCCCCAAGACGAAATTACATTCATAAACATTTTACATTTCCATACATCTTGCTTACATACATGATGGAACGCATACAACATCTCATGTTGAGTATCATGACAATATGCATATCATACATCATGACATTGCATACAACTTACGTTTTTTGCCTTTTCAGGAAAAAGACAATCCCAAAAACAACTACCTTCAACTGTCACAATTCCATATCCGATACCTGTATCTAGCCAGGGCACATCTGAGAGTGATCAGTTTCCAGACTCGATTCCTGTATCTAGCCAGGGCACGTCTGAAGAGTTCGAAGATTCGATTCCTGTATCCGGCCAGGGCACATCTATCAACTACAACATCTCCAGATTCGATTCCTGTATCCAGCCAGGGCATATCTGTTGACCACGTTTCCAGACTCGATTCCTGTATCCAGCCAGGGCACGTCTGAGGAGTTCGAAGACTCGATTCCTGTATCCGGCCAGGGCACATCTATCAACTACAACATCTCCAGATTCGATTCCTGTATCCAGCCAGGGCATATCTGTTGACCACGTTTCCAGACTCGATTCCTGTATCCAGCCAGGGCACGTCTGAGGAGTTCGAAGATTCGATTCCTGTATCCAGCCAGGGCACATCTATTGACAACTATTTCCGGATTCGACTCCTGTATCCAGCCAGGGCACATCTGTGAGCAACCGATTGTAGATTCGATACCTGTATCTAGCCAGGGCATATCTGCATAAGGAGACTGAAGATCAAACACCTGTAACAAGCCAGGAAAACATCCTCCTTCCTCAAATACACAAGTTCTCGCTAAGGAATCTCTTAGGCGATCGACACTTCCAAATGGCATCTATAAGCCCATTCCCGACAAGGTTCTGTCACGTCTCCGGATGGCATCCATAAGCCCATCTCCCTATCTACCACCTCTCCAAATGGCATCTATAAGCCCATTCCCGACACCACATTGTTGAGACTCCAGCATGCGAGTGCAAATTTCCGGGCACTCTAGTGTCCAATCTCCTTTTACCCTCGAGTCACGAAAGGCAAACTTGCCAATCTAACTCTTCAGGTCTAAGAAGATTGAACAGGGGCAACTGTTGTACCCCAAAATTTGCCCTCCCATTTCCTCAACATTTTCTCATCACAAGACCTTTGAAGATCAAGATACAGTTAGGGTTTCCTCTGCTCAAGACTTCTCCTTGCACTGTGGACTCAAATTAGGGTTTGTGTTTGCCCAAGGATGTTTTGACCTAAAAAGCCTAAGATGAATTTCATGCTTCATGTTGGACTCCCAAGTTTACCCATGCCAAGTTTCAAGTCTTGAATCCAAGTTTTACCCAGTCAATTGGACAGTTGACCTAGAAATCAGCTGTATTGGGGAAAAAGTCAACTGTGGCCAATTGACAGTCAAACCTCATGAAATTTGATCCACGTCAACATTATGAACTCACATGAACCATTTGATCAAGTTTGGACCACAATTCCACAAGAAATTTGATCAGATCATCAAAAGGGCAAAATGGTCATTTTTAGGGTTTTGACTGCACAAAGGCAATTTTTGACTGTTTGACCTAGCCAATGGTAAACCAAGCTCACATATGGCCTCAAGGACTCAATGGAATTATCTTGACATGTTCATCAAGCTCAAAAGATCCCAAGTACACAAGATTGACAGTTGAATTTCCCAGTCAATTGATCAATTTTGACTGTATACTGAAAAGTCAAACTTTGACTTTTTGGTCAAAATCAAGAGTCAAGATTCATTTTTCATCAAAACATGCCAAATCATGAAACTTGTTCACCAAGAAATCTCAAAATGCAAATTAGGGTTTGAAAATGGAATTTTTCATAACTTAGAATTTTTCTAAGTTATGAAAAACCCTAATTTTTTCCCAACTTTGCCCCATCTTTTCACCATGATCCATTTGGATTCAAACAAAAGTCAAAACATGAAAGTTGTAGCTTGTTGCATAATCTACAACTTTGATTCACAAAGTTTTCTAATTTGAAGCTTGTATCTCAAGTTATAATTTTTTGAATAAGGGCACTAAACCATCTTTTAACTTAGTGAAATTTGACCTATTTTGACAAGGTTTTCTACCCTACTTCAAGGCCACTTCTCATACCCTTCCACTTGGAATTTTGATTTGCATTTCAAAGATGGATTGTAGTACACATTCCAAGCTTTCCAAAATGTCCAAGAACTCATCAAACAACCTCATAACTTGAGAGATTCGAATTTCACAAGTTGGCAAAAATTCACTTTTGTTCTTCATCAAGACATGTTCATAATCTTGCCAATTTGAAATCAGTTTGCTTTATGCTTGATTACAGGTCCTTGAACCATTCCATACTCAATAATTTAATGCATATTCAATGTGTTAAGGTGTTGTTCTTTGAGTGCAAGCATTGTATGCAAGATTAATCCTAAACTAGATAAAGTGAAATTTCCATTTTTGAAAAGATTAGCTTTATGTCAAATTAGAAATCCAACAAGTACATGGAAGATCTGCTTGGCACAAGTTTATGTGCATAACACACTGATCAAGAGATGTTTATGCAGCACATTAGGAGGCCCCCTACTAACCTAAAACCACCAACTTGCTTTTGTTGCTTAAGATAGAAGAAAAGTCCATAACTTGTGGGATATCTCATCTCAGCTTAGAAACAGAAGAGAGAAGTGATCAAACACATTCCATAGACCACATCCAAGCTTTTGCACGAGTCCTGAACATCTAAAGCACCCTCCATCTCAAAATCACCTTGAAACTGCTCAAACAGGGGAACCCCTGCAGTTTGATTGCAAACTCCCAATCCCTTCGAGCATTTTGATCCAAACCTTTTCCTCTACCTTCCCTACAACATATACAAGCTAACCATGTCCTAAAATCAGACCTGTAACACCTCCAAGCCACTTCACCATTTTTAATTTTCTGTTTTGCAGTTGGAGTTCACTAGCTCGATTCAGGGAGTTTCAAGACAAAGTAGGAATTGGAAAAGCATCCTTACACTTCAAGGAAGCTGTACAAGTCATCATTTCACTCTGAAACATCCCCCATTGCAAAGCTCGACTCCAACTGAACAGGTACATTCATGGAGTTCTATCTCCCTTATTAGGCATTGTTAGCTTTAGATTTTTGAAGAAAACATGTCACAATCATAGCCCTGAACATGCTCATATGTTTAAATTTCATTTATATTTCGTGTGCTTAGAGAATTTCATGTCTGAACATTGATGAAAAGTTAGGTCAGAAATGGGGGGAGGAGAAATTCTCCCTCATCTTAGAGAGATAGGTCATGTTCTTTATATGGTTGAAACCGTCTCTTAATGCTCTACACTTTTCATGTTATGAGTTTTGCTTGAAAGTCCAGGAATCCAGAGATAAAAAATGCGTGTTTTGCTTGAAGGAGGTTGTACAGAGGTTGAAGAAGAAGTGGTCTGGGCTGGGCCTGGATTTATTTTCTTTTCACACCCCATTTCCATGTTTACACCCCCTGAGCCCATTTGCTTCATTTTTTACTCTTTTTGACTTTTTCTTTTTTGGTTGACTTTGTTTATTTTTTCTCATGACATTAAAAAATTAAAAATATTTTTTTCATCATTTTTTGCATTTATTGCATATTTATTTATTTATTTTCTTTGTTTGTACATAAGTATATATATACTATTATTAGAATAAATATAAAAATAATGTAAATACAATTTTTATTTTTATTTACTTTCTGAAAATATTTCACACAAAAAAAATACTCTTTTATTTATTTTATTAAAATATTAAATAAATATTTATTTTGTGTATAATACATATTTAGGGTTTAATATATATATATATATATATATATATATATATATATATATATATATATATATATATATGTTTATTAATACATTTAAGCTAAAATGTAAGAATACTTGAATTTTTCATTTTTATTAATATTTGATACAAAAATACATTTTTTCACAATATACTTCATTATTATATTATTTTTATAAATAAACAAATAAACATTTGTATTAAATTAGATAATAATACCTTTTCTTTAAAATTAGGGTTTTTTGCCCTAAAGTCAAAATACTCCAAAAAAATAATACATTTTATTTTCTTTTCTCTTTTACATAAATAATATTTTTTCATACATATACAAAACATTTTTTGTGCATCTTGCATTTTTATTTAATTTTTTGTACATTATTTAAATTGCAAATATTCAAATGATGTAATAATTTAGATTTAAATTCTTGTCAATATCCCCATTTGAACCTTTGTACCCCCCTTCCCATATTTGGTTTTGTAATAGCTTAGTAATTTTAATTTCGCACTTTATTGCTTTCTAATGATAACATGTTAGAATTAGGGTTTGTATGCGAAAAACGATAAAAAATAGTTTGACCTAATACAAGATAAACAAGCATGAAAATGGACACACAAATCACACTTGCACCCCCTAGGGTTTTCCACTTGTTGCCTTCAAATAAATGGGCCATATTGCATGTTAAACTTCTTTGGGCAAAGCAAACAGTTTGAATGATCATAGTCCCTCGATAAAACTTTTCAAAACAAACAAAACAAATGATCCAGTCCCTTAGAGAAATTGCTCAAAGACATTTAACACCGTTGCAATTATGGTCTAAAACGATGACCCGCGCCTGTCCCTTTCACATCCTAACACAAGGTTGCCCACCAAATACAATAGTGGAGCAAACTTGTTAAAAGGGTTAAAGTATAGCAATGATCTTTTTGAGAAATTTAGGAGTAGATAACCCCTTAGTTACTTGAATCAACTTGCAAAACAAAACACTTGCCTAATTTCAAAATCACACATCACTACACTTTCAAAACAACTTTCAAAAACAAATGAAAACTTTTTCAAAAGACATACATCTTTGTATACATCCCCACATGGATCATTACAAAGGTTGCCACCACATTGGCCTCTTTTCAAAACATTTTCAAACCCACACACTCAAGCACCATTTAAAACAATTGAAAACAAAAGGCAAGTGATCTAAGCAAGTAACTAAGAGCCCATGGATAACCATGGATAGAAAGGGTGCTAATACCTTCCCTTTCTATAATCTACTCCCCGAACCCAAGAAAATATCTCAAAAGGTTTTTGCTGTGCTTTTTAACCTTTCCTTAGGATAAAATAAAAAGTCGGTGGCGACTCTTGCTAACCGCAACATTTGCGAATACAAACGCAAAACCTCAAGTCAGTTCTCCCACCGTATCACACCGTCATATGCTAAATTCCTAAAAGAAATATTGGCTAATAAGAAAAAAATCATTGAGAACGAAACCATTATGCTAATTGCCGAATGTAGCACCATAATTCAAAATAACATGCCTCCGAAGCTAAAAGATCCTGGTAGTTTCTCCATACCATGTGTAATTGGAAAATCTGTCATAGACAAAGCTCTATGCGATTTAGGAGCCAGTGTCAGTCTAATGCCCTTATCTATTTGCGAAAATCTCAAATTAGGCGACATGAGACCTACCAAGATGTCCTTACAACTAGCCGATAGATCAGTCAAATTTCCTGTTGGTATGCTGGAGAACATTCCTGTCCGAATAGGACAATTTTACATACCGACTGACTTTATAATAATGGACATCAAGGAAGATTCAAACATTCCCATCATACTAGGAAGACCATTTTTAGCTACTGCAGGAGCCATCATTGACGTCAAGAAAGGAAAACTTACCTTCGAGGTAGGAGAAGAAAAAGTAGAATTCATTCTTTCCTAATTCTTTAAAGCCCCTGCTATAGATGACTCATGTTGTCTCCTAGATATCATTGATGAATGTGTCAAAGAACTTGAATGCCAAGAGGACACCTACTCTGAGATGCTGAAAATTCAGACACCGACTATCCTCAAGAACGAAGACTGGAAACAAGAACACTTAGATGCCAACCTAAGCGAATGTTTAGCCTTAACACCCGATCCTGACTCAACTAATAAGAAACCCGGTATAGAACTTAAAACACTACCTGAAGATCTTAGGTATGAATTCTTAGATAAAGAACTCGAACGACCAGTTATAGTCAATGCCGAATTAGGAGAGATCGAAACCGAAAAACTTCTTAGTGTGTTAAGGAAATATCCAACCGCGTTAGGCTATAATATCTCAGATCTCAAAGGAATAAGCCCTTCTCTCTGTATGCACCGCATTATGCTGGAGGAGGACTGCAAGACTTCTAGAGAACATCAAAGACGAATAAATCCTATCCTAAGTGAAGTCGTTAAGAAGGAAGTGCAAAAACTACTAGAGGCAGGCATCATATACCCAATATCAGATAGCAACTGGGTCAGTCCAGTTCATGTGGTGCCTAAGAAAGGAGGTGTTACAGTTATAACAAATACAAAAGGAGAATCGGTAGCACAACGTACGCAAACAAGATGGAGAATGTGTATCGACAATAGAAAACTAAACAAAGCTACGCGCAAAGACCATTTCCCATTACCGTTCATTGATCAAATGCTCGAGCGTTTAGCAAAACATTCCCATTTCTGCTATCTTGATGGATATTTAGGATTCTTTCAAATTCCCATTCATCCTGACGATCAAGAGAAAACTACGTTCACATGTCCCTATGGTATCTTTGCATACCGGAGAATGCCATTTGGACTATGTAATGCACCTGCAACTTTCCAACAATGCGTGATGGCGATCTTCACAGATTTCTTAGACGGAATCATGGAAGTATTCATGGACGATTTCTCTGTCTGTGGAGAGAGTTTCGACGGATGTTTAACAAATCTTGAATTAGTACTGAAACGCTATGTTAATGTCAGCCTAGTGCTCAACTGGGAAAAATGTCACTTCATGGTGAGACAAGGAATTGTGTTGGGTCACATTGTATCAAACAGGGGGATTGAAGTTGACAAAGCAAAGATCGACATTATCAAAAACCTTCAACCACCCAAAACAGTTAGAGAAATACGAAGTTTTCTAGGACACGCGGGTTTTTATCGACGTTTCATAAAAGATTTCTCTAAAATCACCAAGCCACTTACTGAGTTATTAATGAAAGAGGCTGAGTTTATTTTCGATGATAAATGCTTGAACGCATTCGAGACACTAAAAGAGGCTTTAATCTCGACACCTATTATGCAACCTCCTGATTGGAATTTACCATTTGAAATAATGTGCGATGCGAGCGATTATGCTGTAGGCGCAGTCCTAGGACAACGCAAAGAAAAGAAGCCTCACGCTATCTACTACGCAAGCAGAACGCTTGATCCTGCACAAATGAATTACGCCACTACGGAGAAGGAACTCTTAATTGTGGTATTCGCATTGGAAAAAATTTGTTCCTACTTAGTAGGCGCTAAAATCATTATTTATACGGATCATGCTGCGATCCGATACCTACTAAGCAAGAAGGACGCCAAACCGCGATTATTCAGATGGATCTTACTCCTACAAGAGTTTGACTTAGAAATAAAAGACAAAAGAGGAACTGAAAACGTGGTAGCTGACTATTTATCAAGATTAGATGGAATCCAAACCGAGAGTGTTCCCATAAACGAAGATTTCCCTTATGAACGCCTCATTGCCAAGCTAGAGACAAACCTTACCGACAGTTTAGATCCACACAATGAAACTTTCACAACTGCGGTAGTAAAATCCATTTGTACTAATACCGCATTACCATGGTACACTGACTTCGTCAACTATTTAGCTGCCGGTGTTTTACCACCTAATTTGACGTACCAACAGCGGAAGAAATTTTTCCATGACCTTAAACACTACTTTTGGGATGAACCACTACTCTTTAAAAGAGGCGCCGATGGTATCTATCGTCGCTGCGTTCCTAATGATGAAATAAACGACGTTATTTCCCATTGTCATTCCGCCCCTTATGGTGGACACGCTAGTACATCGAAAACATGTGCAAAAATACTTCAAGCTGGCTTCTTTTGGACTACCTTATGGAAAGACGTCCACGTAGCAATTATGAACTACGATAGATGTCAACGCACAGGAAATATATCTAGACGTGACAAAATGCCGCAAAAAGGAATCCTCGAAGTAGAAGTTTTCGATGTGTGGGGAATTGATTTCATGGGACCTTTCCCCGCATCCTTTGGAAATAAATATATTTTGGTAGCCGTCGACTATGTATCAAAATAGATTGAAGCCATCGCCGCACCCACAAACGATACACGTGTGGTACTAAAACTATTAAAGAATATTATCTTCCCACGATTCGGTGTACCAAGACTAGTGATCAGCGATGGTGGCTCACATTTTATCTCCAGAATTTTCGAAAGGTTACTTTCCAAATATGGCGTTAAACATCGCATAGCCACACCATACCATCCTCAAACAAGTGGACAAGTGGAAGTATCAAATAGGGAGATCAAACAGATACTTGAGAAAACCGTAGCCCTATCCAGAAAAGACTGGTCCTCCAAGCTCAACGATGCTCTTTGGGCATATCGGACAGCTTTCAAAACTCCTATCGGAACAACGCCGTTCAAGTTAGTTTATGGAAAATCTTGTCATTTTCCAGTAGAATTAGAACATAAAGCTTATTGGGCGATAAAAACCCTTAACTTAAACTATAAGAGTGCTAGCGAGAAACGAGTGTTAGATATCCATGAACTGGAAGAATTGCGTTTAGACGCTTATGAAAATGCTAAAATCTATAAAGAACGAACAAAAAAATGGCACGATAAGCGTATCCCGCGGAAAGACTTTAAGGAAGGAGACATCGTACTCCTATTAAACTCTAGACTAAAACTTTTCCCGGGAAAATTACGTTCCAGATGGTCCGGACCGTTCGAAATTAGCAAAGTTTTCCCAAGTGGGGCAATAGAAATTAAAGGTAGTTCTATCGAACCATTCATTGTTAATGGCCAGCACTTAAAGCACTATTTTAACGTCGAAAATATCGACTTCTCGGCTTATCTTCAGTTAAGTGAGCCGCCTACCCCTTTACCTAACTGAATAGGTATTTAATGTCGAGCCGTCGACATAAAATAAAGGCGCTTCGTGGGAGGCAACCCATGTTTTTACTTTAATTATTTTTTCTGCTTTAATATGTTTTTATTTTTCTTTTCTTTTTCTTAATCTTTAAAATATTTTCATTATTGCATTTCTAACTCCTTTCTATTTTTCTTCTGTTTTTATTTCTCCCTTTCATCTTTCTTTTTCTTTTTAATTTAACTTTGGCAATTTCCTAACCCGAAAATACTTACTTAATTTCCTTTTCTTTCAAACATTTTTCAAATATTTTGATCGCGACTTTATCGTCTAAATTAATCGGGAGACTGCAAGTATACAACCCTATCGCGTAGTTTCAAAAGATATCGAACCTAAGGGACTATAAATCGAGCTAACGTAACCTAAACTACTGTGTAAAGCTATAGCTATCGAATAATTAATTAGGGGAATTTTTGGGTAATAAAACTTAATTCTAATTGAAATAATAATAATGTGAATATCGGTATGTACTTCGTTAACATTAAAGAATCCGGCTTTCCACTGGCTTATTTTCTAAAAATGATAATAATATCTTTTTCAGCAAAAAGTATTTATTCAAAAATCTATTCTCAAACTTTCGCTCTATTGAAGTAAATTATAATTTTAAACTCTGATGTATGCTTTCGCTATCCCATTGATTTTAAAATTACTTTTTGAAAATAAATAAAGTTTAATTGGTTTTAAAACGCTGTCGCAGTCTTTAAAAAAACAATACCTAGTATCTGCTATCTGATTTAAAACCTCAAACTGTCGCTCTATTGGTTTCTAATCTTAGTCAGTTTATTAGCCTCAAACTTTCGCTCTGTTGGTTTCTAAACCTTTTTTAACAAAATAAATTAGATAACTAAATCAGAAAAAGTGTTTATTTTATAAAATATAATCAAGCCTGTTTGTTCCGGATCGATTCAAATTAACTCGTTACATACCGATATTTAAATAATTTAGCCAGACATACTCATAAAAGCAGACATGAATACATTAAAGGAATTAACATTCATAAATAAATTCATGGCTAAATAAATATCTCTCATGCAAATAATTAATTAAATAAATTAAAGCGATGTAAATAAGAAACCTGAATTAAATAAATGCTGGAAATAATTCTTGAAGCTTGAATCAATTCGTACAAAAATCCCGGTTCTTCAACAGAAATAAAAAGGAACTGGCTGGAAAATAACTGCTGGAAACTGAATTACAATGGAAAATAATAATGCGGGAAGGTAAATTCTGAAACTGGAAAAATAATCCTAAAAACCGCTCTCGATTTTGATTTCCTGATGTCCTTATATAGTGGTAGAATGTAACCACGTTTTGAGATATTTTCGTACCACTTTTCCCCAAATTTCTCGTTCTAACTGCTTTGAGTGGAGGTGGTCGCCCCTAGATTTACTCATCTCCTTGACCACGTTGAGACGGGCGCCTCCCACTAAGGGGAGGGTCCGAGGCGGGCGCCTCAATTGTAGGAGAAGAGTTGAGACGTGCGTCTCACTCTTGCACGTGCCTTTAGGGCTCTCTTGCTTGCGTGGGCCTGATTTCGTTTGGGCCCAGTTTGGAGATAATAAACCTTTTGATCCATCATTTTTGCTTTGCACACCCCTTTTCTTCATTTCTTGCATATTTAGTCCAATAACTCTCTTAATTTCTTCACTTTGCTCAATTTGTCTAATTAAAATAAAATACCTGAAACAATAAAAATACCGGCGTAATATGGAAATAAAATGAAATAATTAAATAAAAATACTAACATTATTTATGAAAATTAAATCAAATATACTATATAAAATTGTGTTATCAAACTCCCATATACTTGAACCGTTGCTTGTCCTCAAGCAAAAGTAAAAAAATGAAAATCACTGACGCACAGTTAAACACAGATATAAGAACATACATCACTTTGTACCAGGTTGCAAGTTGAATTTTTCGTTAGAGAATTTAAGTCGAACTTAAACACCAAAGTTATCGTAGGAACATTGGACAACCCCATTTAAGCAGACCAATTTAAGTCATGTCATTATAGCTTAACCTAATACTACGTTTTATTTCACCCGTTTTCATTCTAGTGCAATCACATTAAGCCCTTTACCTTACACGCACATAGTGGAGTAACTGGTTAGTGAATTTGATCTTAGTAAGCCAGCTAGGAGTTCTGGTAATTTAATCATATGGTACTCCCTTTTTCCAATTAAAAATTGCGGGGGATCGAACCGTAATTCGCCCTACCAAGTTCAGCACCAGGGACCACTGAACCAATTTATAATGGATTATTTTGCATTTAAATTTATAGTTTCTGCAACTGTTGGATTAAATGATCTGGTAAGGACCATCTAACTTAATAAGTGCATCTTCAGATAAAAGCAATTTCTTAAGAATATTTGATCAATCACTTATATTCATCAGCTCTCCACGTAGTTTGTGTTTATGGCGGTGCCGACTGCTTAATAAACTACTCAGGGCTAATCTAAAACTAAGTTTTAAAGGTTTTGGTATAATAAGTACTTAAATCGATCCAACACATCGGGGGTTTTGAAGTGTTAAGACGATAGCAATTTTGCTAAGTTGCTCGAATTCTTATTTATAATAGGCAACCTTAATACTAGTTGAATAATGTTTATAAATGTGTGTTAAAATTGTTTTATTTTATTCGTTATGGCTCAAGAAATAGGGGGAATTCGAGTAAGCACAAATTTTTGCATAAGAGATTAAAATTTGCATAAATAAGTATTTTATTGAATTGAAATTTTGCAATACAAGAAAAGAAATAAAAGGAAAAATACTACAAAGAGAGCAAAGGAAATAGAAATGAACAAGGAAATGATCTGACTCCCCTATACTAAAAAGGAGCAATGTCCTCAATGCGATAAAAACAAAGGAGAATCAGATGAAAAGAGAAAGGCGATCACTCGTTGCTTTGAGAATCATGATCTCTTGTTCTTCGTCCTCTAGTACGAGGTCTTCGTCGTACGTCAGAATTAGAATCATTAAGATGAAGTGCGTCTGCTATGCGAGCTTGCAAAGATTCGAGGTTACGATCATGGCGAAAGGCATATTGTTGTTGTTCGCGTCGCATCTCTTGTTGGTCACGTTGTACTTCTTGTACGAGACGTAAAGTCTCAGCTTGGTTTTGTTGCATGGCATGGAACAACTGATCTTGACGAAGCATATGAGCCTGCATAGCTGCGAAGTTTGCAGCGGGATTATTTGGTTGTTGGGCGGCAGGTGCATCAAGAGCATAACGCCAATTGGCGCGGACTCGGACGTCGATACGATTCGGACAAGGTAACACAAAATCAGGAATTTGACGATGATTTATCACTAATGTAAACCGGCCATCATGTCTTGGAGAGATTATATGGGAATCTCGGCAATAGATGACATCAAGAAGAGTGGCTGGCATCATATATTGTAACAAAGAAAATAGCTCGGCGGAAAGGCCTAAAGCATATGCTAAAGATGTGATGATGCCTCCAAAAACAAAGAGGAGAAATATAATGAATAGATAAAGAAAAGAAATAGATATATTTTTGTTTTTGTTTTTGTTAAAAATAGACGAAAGAAGAAATGAAAAATAAGAAGAAGGAAATATAAAAAAAAAAACGGTGGGTTGTCTCCCACAAAGCGCTTTGTTTTATGTCGTAAGCTCGACAAATAAAACTAAAGACTAGGCTTCTAATCAAGCGTGTGACTCGTCTAGATTTATCGTTTGAGAATTTCCCTCGAGTTCAGTTAGATGGTAATGTTTTAAACGCTGCCCGTTTACTATAAATGGTTCAATCGAAGGTCCCTTAATCTCTATTGCACCACTTGGATAAACTCGAGTAATTTCAAAAGGTCTGGACCACCTAGATCGTAATTTTCCAGGAAATAATCTTAATCGTAAGTTAAATAGTAATACCAAGTCACCTATGTTAAAATTCTTCCTAGATATATGCTTATCGTGCCATTTCTTTGTGCGCTCTTTGTAAATCCTAGCATTTTCGTACGCATCCTGTCTAAGTTCTTCCAATTCATTAATATCCAGGATACGCTTCTCTCCAGCGGCAGTGTAACTTAAGTTCAGATTCTTAATGGCCCAATAGGCCTTGTGTTCTAACTTAACTGGGAGATGGCATGACTTACCATAAATAAGCTTGAAAGGAGTAGTACCGATGGGGGTTTTATAGGCAGTTCTATAAGCCCATAAAGCTTCGTGAAGTTTAAAGGACCAGTCCTTTCTGGACGTAGCGACAGTTTTTTCAAGGATTTGTTTTATCTCGCGATTTGAAACTTCAACTTGTCCGCTAGTTTGAGGATGGTAAGGTGTAGCTATGCGATGTCGAACTCCATATTTTCCTAATAATTTTTCAAAGATTTTGGAAATGAAATGAGATCCACCATCACTTATAACGAGTCTGGGTACACCGAACCTAGGAAAGATTATGTTCTTGAACAGCTTAAGTACCACTCGGGTGTCATTTGTTGGGGAAGCTATAGCTTCGATCCGTTTTGAGACATAATCCACAGCCACGAGTATATACTTGTTACCGGATGAAGATGGAAAGGGTCCCATAAAGTCTATCCCCCACACATCAAAGATTTCGACTTCTAAAATGCCTTTTTGTGGCATTTCGTCACGTCTAGATATATTACTGGTGCGTTGACACCTGTCGCATTTTAAGATGGTGGCATGTACGTCTTTCCATAAATTAGGCCAATAGAGACCGGATTGTAAGATCTTTGCACAAGTTTTGGATGTACTCGCATGTCCTCCGTAAGGTGCAGAATGACAGTGTTTTATAATGTTTTCAATCTCTTCTTCTGGCACACATCGGCGGAAAATTCCATCGGGACCTCTCTTGAAAAGTAAAGGTTCATCCCAATAATACTGTTTAAGATCATGGAAGAATTTCTTCTTCTGTTGGTAGGTAAGTTCAGGTGGTAAAACGCCTGCAGCGAGGTAATTTACGAAATCGACATACCAAGGCACCGAGGAGACGGCTAAGGTGGTTTCCATGAGTTTATCTGGTTCTGTGTCTTCCAAGTGGGCAATCAGTTTATCATACTGGAATTCATCATCGATCGGCACTTGTTCATGTTTAAGATTTTATAGTCTAGAGAGATGATCTGCTACCACGTTTTCGGTTCCTTTCTTATCTTTGATTTCTAAATCGAACTCTTGCAGTAGCAATATCCATCTCAGGAGTCTAGGTTTAGCGTCCTTTTTGGTTAGGAGATATCTAATAGCAGCATGATCAGTGTATATGATTATTTTGGATCCTACTAAGTAGGAACGAAACTTGTCTAATGCGAAGATCACTGCTAAGAATTCTTTCTTGGTTGTAGCATAATTCATCTGTGCTTCGTCCAGGGTTATGCTTGCATAATATATGACGTGGAGTCTTTTATCCTTTCGCTGTCCTAAAACAGCTCCTACGGCATAGTCACTTGCGTCACACATTATTTCAAAAGGTTCATTCCAATCTGGAGTTTGCATGATAGGCGCAGAAATTAATGCTTTCTTAAGTGTTTGAAATGCTTCTAAACATTTTTCGTCGAAGATAAATTCAGCGTCTTTCATTAATAGCTCAGTTAGGGGTTTAGTTATCTTAGAGAAATCTTTAATGAATCGTCGATAAAAACCAGCGTGTCCCAAAAAGCTTCGGATTTCTCTAACAGTTTTTGGAGATTGAAGGTTCTCAATAACTTCGATTTTAGCAGAATCGACTTCAATTCCTCTTTTGGATATAATGTGTCCTAAAACAATTCCTTCTTGTACCATAAAATGGCACTTCTCCCAATTAAGCACTAGATTAACCTTCACACAACGTTCTAATACCCTTTCTAAATTTTCTAAACATTCTTCAAAGCTTTGTCCACAGACGGAAAAATCGTCCATGAAGACTTCCATAATATTGTCCAGAAAATCAGCAAATATTGCCATCATACATCTTTGAAAAGTTGCAGGAGCATTGCATACACCAAATGGCATTCTTCTATAAGCAAAGGTTCCAAAAGGGCATGTGAAAGTTGTTTTCTCTTGGTCATTAGGAAGAATAGGTATCTGAAAGAAACCTGAATAACCGTCCAAGAAACAGAAATGAGAGTGTCTAGCTAAACGTTCCAACATTTGATCAATAAATGGTAAAGGGAAATGATCTTTTCTGGTGGCTTTGTTAAGTTTTCGATAATCGATGCACATTCTCCATCCAGATTCGACTCTTTTAGTTATGATTTCTCCTTTCTCATTTTCGACTACTGTGACACCTCCTTTCTTAGGTACAACATGCACAGGGCTAACCCATTTGCTATCAGATATAGGATATATGATTCCTGCTTCTAACAACTTCATAACTTCCTTTTTCACAACCTCGCTCATAATCGGGTTTAGTCTCCTCTGGTGTTCTCTTGAAGTTTTACAATCTTCTTCTAGCATAATGCGATGCATACAGATAGAGGGACTTATTCCTTTGAGATCAGTGATATTATATCCTAAGGCTGTTGGATATTTTCTCAGAATTTGTAAAAGTTTTTCAGTTTCGGTTTCGCCAAGTTCTGCGTTAACTATCACTAGTCGTTCGAGTTCGGAATCTAGGAATTCATACCTTAGATTTTTAGGAAGTGTTTTGAGTTCTAGGGGTGGTTTCCTTAAACATTATGTAGGATCTGGTGCTATAGCTAAGCATTCACTTAGATTACTACTCAGATTTTCATCGAGATTGTCTTCATTTTCAAGCTCAGCTTCTTTTCTACATTCATCGATGATATCCATGAAGTAACAAGTATCTTCAATTGCAGGTGCTTTCAGGAATTGAGAGAGGATAAATTCGATTTTCTCTTCACCTACTTCAAAAGTAAGTTTTCCTCTTTTTACATCTATAATTGCACCGGCTGTAGCTAAGAAAGGCCTTCCAAGAATGATTGGGGTAACTTCGTCCTCCCTTATGTCCATAATAATGAAATCGGTTGGTATATAGAATTGGCCAATGCGTACAGGAACATTCTCGAGAACTCCTGCAGGATATTTAATTGACCTATCTGCTAATTGAACGGACATTTTGGTTGGTCTGAGTTCTCCCATTTCAAGTTTCTTGCATATAGATAACGGCATCACACTTATACTGGCTCCAAGATCACATAAAGCTTTATCTATGACAAATTTGCCAATTACACATGGAATAGAGAAACTTCCAGGGTCTTTGAGTTTATGAGGCATTGTGTCTTGAATAATTGCACTACATTCAGCAGTAAGCATGTCAGTTTCATTATCCTCTAGCTTTTTCTTATTGGATAGAATCTCTTTAAGGAATTTAGCGTAGGAGGGCATTTGAGTTATAACTTCGGTAAAAGGAATTGTAACATTAAGTTGTTTCAGAAGATCCACGAATTTCTTGAATTGACCCACATTCTTAGTTTTAGCTAACCTTTGAGGGTATGGGATACGAGGCTTATAAGGTGGTGGGGGTACATAAGTTTCATCTTTTTGCGTGGTATCTTCATTATTATCTCTCTGATTTTCCTTTTCTTCTTTATCTTTAGTTTCAGATTGTTTAACATAATTTTGTTGCATAGCTAGGCTATTGTTTCTGGGATCTACAGGTCCATCATACTCTGTTCCGCTTCTTAAGATAACAGCATTTGCATGTCCTTTGGGATTAGGTTGAGGTTGTCCAGGAAATGAGCCAGCAGGAGCAGCAGAAGCCGCTTGTTGTTGAGCTACCTGAGAGATTTGTGTTTCTAACATTTTATTATGTGTAGCTAAAGCATCAAGCTTGTTAGATAATTTCTTAATCTGCTCATTAATGTGTATATTCTGATTTTGAACATCCTTATTAGTCTGGGATTGAGTATTATTGGTTTGGGATTGAGTAGCGATGAAATGCTTTATCATGACTTCCAAATTAGACTTCCTAGGAGCATTAGACGTGTTAGGACCATTATTAGGATGATTTGGAATAGCCTTAGGATAACCAGGTGGTGTAGCAGAAGCTTGTCCAGGTGCGTATAACGCGTTGTTACTCTTGTATGAAAAGTTAGGGTGATTTTTCCAGCCAGGGTTATATGTGTTGCTGTAAGGATTACCTTGTACGTAATTCGCTTGTTCAACTGGAACTCCTGTTAAAAGTGGGCATTCTGGAGCAAGATGTGATTGAATACCACATAAGTCACAAGTTTGAGCAATTGCAGCAACAGTAGCTGCGGGAGCGGTGGTAAGATTCTCGAGCTTTTGAGTGAGAGCTTCCACTTTAGCGTTGACTTGATCCAGACTATTCACTTCAACCATGGCACCTTTCGTTTGAGATTTCTCTATGCTAACTCTCTCTGTACCCCATTGGTAATGGTTTTGAGCCATGCTTTCGATAAGTTGTCTTGCTTCAGTATATGGTTTATTCATCAGTGCGCCACCAGCTGCAGCGTCTATAGTCAATCTCGTATTATACAAGAGACCATTGTAGAACGTGTGAATGATCAGCCATTCTTCTAAACCATGATGAGGACAAAGTCTAAGCATGTCTTTATAATGTTCCCAAGCTTCAAAGAGTGATTCATTGTCTTTTTGTCTGAAACCATTGATATTGGCTCTGAGCATAGCAGTTTTGCTTGGAGGAAAATATCTAGCCAAGAAGACTTTCTTCAACTCATCCCATGTGGTGATTGAGTTGGAAGGAAGAGATTGGAGCCATGCGCGAGCTCTGTCTCTGAGAGAAAAAGGAAATAGGCGCAATCGTATCGCCTCGGGGTTAACACCATTCGCTTTCACAGTGTCTGCGTACTGCACAAACACTGACAGATGAAGATTCGGGTCGTCAGTAGGAGCTCCAGAAAACTGGTTCTGCTGAACGGCGGAAAGAAGCGAAGGTTTTAGCTCGAAATCATTTCGAGCGATAGCAGGAGCAGCAATACTATTATGAGGCTCTGCTTGAGAAGGAACAGCGTAGTCCTTAAGAGGACGAGGAGCAGGAGCAGGTGGATCAGCCATCTTCTTGAGTTCTTCAACGTCAGGAAGTTTGGTCTAAGGAAGGTTGTTGCGTTCTAAATACTCTTGAATTCGTCTTCTTAATCTAAGGTAACGCTCGATATCGTATATAGGTATATGCAAAGGCGCGCCTTGAGAGCGAGTATTTGGCATACACAGAGGGAAAAGAAATAGTTGCTATAGTCTATACTTCGTAATAAAATTACGATATCAACTTAAATAGTCCCCGGCAACGGCGCCAAAAACTTGATCGCGACTTTATCGTCTAAATTAATCGGGAGACTGCAAGTATACAGCCCTATCGCGTAGTTTTAAAAGATATCGAACCTAAGGGACTATAAATCGAGCTAACGTAACCTAAACTACTGTGTAAAGCTATAGCTATCGAATAATTAATTAGGGGAATTTTTGGGTAATAAAACTTAATTCTAATTGAAATAATAATAATGCGAATATCAGTATGTACTTCGTTAACATTAAAGAATCCGGCTTTCCACTGGCTTATTTTCTAAAAATGATAATAATATCTTTTTCAGCAAAAAGTATTTATTCAAAAATCTATTCTCAAACTTTCGCTCTATTGAAGTAAATTATAATTTTAAACTCTGATGTATGCTTTCGCTATCCCATTGATTTTAAAATTACTTTTTGAAAATAAATAAAGTTTAATTGGTTTTAAAACGCTGTCGCAGTCTTTAAAAAAACAATACCTAGTATCTACTATCTGATTTAAAACCTCAAACTGTCGCTCTATTGGTTTCTAATCTTAGTCAGTTTATTAGCCTCAAACTTTCGCTCTGTTGGTTTCTAAACCTTTTTTAACAAAATAAATTAGATAACTAAATCAGAAAAAGTGTTTATTTTATAAAATATAATCAAGCCTGTTTGTTCCGGATCCATTCAAATTAACTCGTTACATACCGATATTTAAATAATTTAGCCAGACATACTCATAAAAGCAGACATGAATACATTAAAGGAATTAACATTCATAAATAAATTCATGGCTAAATAAATATCTCTCATGCAAATAATTAATTAAATAAATTAAAGCGATGTAAATAAGAAACCTGAATTAAATAAATGCTGGAAATAATTCTTGAAGCTTGAATCAATTCGTACAAAAATCCCGGTTCTTCAACAGAAATAAAAAGGAACTGGCTGGAAAATAACTGCTGGAAACTGAATTACAATGGAAAATAATAATACGGGAAGGTAAATTCTGAAACTGGAAAAATAATCCTAAAAACCGCTCTCGATTTTGATTTCCTGATGTCCTTATATAGTGGTAGAATGTAACCACGTTTTGAGATATTTTCGTACCACTTTTCCCCAAATTTCTCGTTCTAACTGCTTTGAGTGGAGGTGGTCGTCCCTAGATTTACTCATCTCCTTGACCACGTTGAGACGGGCGCCTCCCACTAAGGGGAGGGTCTGAGGCGGGCGCCTCAATTGTAGGAGAAGAGTTGAGACGTGCGTCTCACTCTTGCACGTGCCTTTAGGGCTCTCTTGCTTGCGTGGGCCTGATTTCATTTGGGCCCAGTTTGGAGATAATAAACCTTTTGATCCATCATTTTTGCTTTGCACACCCCTTTTCTTCATTTCTTGCATATTTAGTCCAATAACTCTCTTAATTTCTTCACTTTGCTCAATTTGTCTAATTAAAATAAAATACCTGAAACAATAAAAATACCGGCGTAATATGGAAATAAAATGAAATAATTAAATAAAAATACTAACATTATTTATGAAAATTAAATCAAATATACTATATAAA
The DNA here is from genome assembly GCA_948472305.1 of Vicia faba. Lineage (NCBI taxonomy): Eukaryota > Viridiplantae > Streptophyta > Magnoliopsida > Fabales > Fabaceae > Vicia > Vicia faba. The sequence goes on along the minus strand of CATIWC010000741.1, from coordinate 16,552 downwards.
ATTGTGTTATCATATTTTCAGGGGGGTAATTCTTTTTCTTTCACATCTCGCACTATGGATTGTGCTAACTTCATGAATGTCAAATTGCGAAGCCGACACCAGAGAAGAAGGTTTGCAGACCTGGGTGAACGGGAGATGTGTCCCACTATATATGCAGATGATCATGCTATGGCTGCCCTTGGCATTCGCGAGAGTGTCATGTACTTGCTGCACCAGATTGGTTGGGACACCGCTCCTATCCGTCGAAGGTTCTGTACCTACAAAAGGCTGACTCTGGAGTTTCTCAGCACCTTGAGTTTCATTCTAAATCATGGAATGGGATTCAACCGTGGGTTGATTACATTTAGAATGTTTAACATGGATTACACTTACAACCTGCGAGAGTTTAGCCAGCTGCTTGGGTTCCCTTTTGGACCCGATGTTATCAGTATGACACAGGAGAACCTTTTTCCCGTATCTGAGCTTGACTTTTTCTGGGGAAGCATAGCTGGTGTTAACCATCCTGAGTCGTCAGATCTGTACTCTGAATGCATTCATAACCCGGCTATCAAGTATTTCCACAAGATCATAGCCCACACTATCTTTGGCAAACAGCAAAATGTCACCTCTGTATCCCGTGATGAGCTGTTTATCATGTATTGTGCATCTCAAAACTGTCTGGTGAACGGCGCAGCTTATATGCTCGCCAATATGGAGCAGATCATCGAAACTCCAAATGCACCTATCTTGTTGGGTGGGTTAGTTACCATGCTGTCTAATGCCATCGGCCTCCGCCGGCCTATGCTCGGTTCTGCTCTACTTTATGGCATAAAGCCGATGGACATTGCTTTTTGTTTCAACACTAGCATGATTGGAAACCTTGGACCAGATTCATTTGACTTGCTAGTTAATCATCAGATCGTCCATCATTTTAAGCTGCCTGACCCAAGAACCAGTGTGCACAACCGGGATAACTGGCTATTTGATCTTCACCACCCTGCTTCACCACCCTCTTCACCATCTACAGTTGACATTTATGAGGTTCCAAACAATGATAATGCCGAAGAAGATCCTGCTACACCGCCAGGCTACCATGATCTCCCTGATCCTTGGGAACAGGAGGCCACTTCCGCCGAGACCGCGCCTCCGGCTCCTGAGACTACTCCACCTCCACCTGCTGTTACCCTGGACTCCCTACATGCGGCCATTACGGACATGCGGGGCGAGCTGACTTCACTTAGGGTGGATTTCATTACCTTCATGGACTTGGTGACTGATCAGTTGGACTATATGCATCAGCATTTGTTTCCACCTCCCCGTGGCTAGAGTTGCCATCATTATTTCCTTTCCTTCTCTCTTGCATTTTCACGTACAGTGAGGACACTGTAAATTTCTGTGTGGGAGGGATTTTTAGTTTAGTTATTATTTCAACATTATCATTATTTTTATTTTTTACTTTGAAACAATTTGTTATGCATTTATTAAATTGAAGTTTATTTTAATTTCTTTCCCTGTTTACTGTTTACTGTTTACTGTCTATGTTTTATTCCCTGTTGTTATTTACTGTTATTTACTGTCTATTTCGTTAATTTAAAACTTTAATTAATTAAAATAATTAATTAAAACAAACATTTCAAATAAACCAAAAAAAAAATATATATATATATATATATATATATATATATATATATATATATATATATAAATTCTTCAAAACAAAAATCCAATTACCAAGAAAAAAATAAACTCATCACTCTCCAACGGTCCTGTAACGGATCTCTCATTTAAGACTATGTCTGCGTTACGGCCGTCACACCCTTGTGACGAGCGTAACGCGCCTCTTTACTTCGTGACGAGCGTCACACACCTGTGACGACCGTCACACAGACAGAAACCAACGGCTGTTACAGAGAACCGTTCCAACCTTCTTCCTTATAAACCCATTTTTACTTCCTCCATTATCACCACACCACACGAAAAACCACCTATTCACTCCATTTTTCTTCCAATTTCTAAACTCCCAACACCAAATTAACATCCTTACAATCTCCCATTCTCACATTCCCAAATCAAATCCATTATCACCATGGCAAACAACCCAAACACTCAAGTTATCAACTTCAGAATCGGCGAACCTGGGGAAAATCAACGAGCAAAGTTTCAAAAATTCCAACGTCGAGGTATCCAACCCACAAGGTACGTTGACATCGACTTCCTACGGAGTTTGGGACTACTCGACAGTGTCCGCCGATTACTACAAAGCGTGGATTTGTGGAACCTCTACCGCGAACCAAGACCAATCTACGAAACTCTTACTCTTGAGTTCTTGAGTTCGTTCGCTTACCTCACTCCGCCGGGTGTCACAAACCAACTATCAGGCATGGCAAAATTTCGCATGTTCGGCGTTGAGCACCAATTGCCTCAATCCGACATCGCGAGGCTTATGGGATTTTGTTCGGACGAAGGTGCTCATTTTCGGGTACCAGATAGTTTTAATGAGGAGGCTTTCAACTTGTGGCACAGTTTAACGAACATCCGTGCCGGGTCCTACGACCTCCTCAACGCCACCCACATCCACAATCCGGCCATCCGCTACTTCCATCGCATCCTCAGTAACACCATCTTCGCCCGCGATAGCAACCATAAGCTCAACTCCAAGGAGCTCTTCTTTCTACATTGCACGTTCACTAGGAAAAAGATAAATGCCGCCCCGTTCCTACTCGCCCACATCCACTCTATTTATGCTAGAGGTGGAAAACCTTTCTATTTCGGAGGGCTGGTTACTTCAATTGCCATTGGTCTAAATTACGGTGCTGCTCTTGCAACCTTGCCTTCTATGGCACCGACTTTGCTAACCTTGGATCACTGCAAGGCCGCGCACCTCATCTACGAGCGGGAAGACGGCAGATTCCACCCCGTAATTAGGAATACCGTCTATCAGAATATCATTTTTCCGAACAGGGACCGAATTGATCCAAGTAACCGAGCAAACTGGTTGTTCGACCCTGAAGTTCCCGCAGAGCCTGCACCTGCCCACGAAGACCAAGCTGCAGCCGCCGCAGACGATATACAAGAAGAGTTGGATAGTGCTCCGCCTGTCCACGATATCCCTGGATCCTCATCCGCACCTCCTCATATCAATCTCGAAGACATCCTCCGCGCCCTCCACATGCAAAATCAAATGAATGCAGCGCTTGAAAGGAGGCAAGCTGAGCAGTTTGAGTCTCTGTGCGCCCAAAAAGCTCAGATCTTGACTGGGCAGCGAAACATGAATGGGAGGTTGGATGAGCCGCTGTCAGAGCTTAACGCCTTGAGGATAGATATGAACACCTATGGCTTCCAAGACACCGATGCTGAAGCCACTCCTACCAGACGCTCTCGCACCAGGAGCAGAGGACGTGGTCACCAGTAGTTTGTCTTTCTTTAATTTCTTTGTAATTTGTTATTTTTCTGTTTCATTTCTTTTCCTTTTTGTTTTTGTAATTGTACTTCCCCGTATATATGTCGCAACATTGAGGACAATGTCGGATTTTGTGTGGGAGAGGTACCTTTCAATCGTTAATAAAACTAGTAAATTCTTGCGATATGTCTCGATTCAAATTCTTCGCTTTACTTTGCCATACCGAAAAATTTTTATTTTCGCATTAGCCCGACATACCTACTTTAATGAAATCCCAGTTGAGGAAGCCGAAAACGACATAACAAGATCGATACGGTTCTGTCACCGTAGACTTCCTGCTTACGCAATCCATTTCAATAACCATTATACTGATATCTGGAGTTTCAAGTTCTAGAAGTAACCCCTAGTAGTTTATACTAGCAGTCAGCACCGTCTTGACACAAACCACGTGGAGAATCGATGAATATAAGTGTTTGATGCCTGATTCTAAAAATATCCTTCCTATCTCGCTGCTAAAAGAAAAGAAAACTTGTGTACCAAAATATACAGGCACATACAAGAGTTGAGCAAATAATGAAGGAATCCAGTGTTGGTTGGTTCAGAGGTATCTGGTTCTGAACTCGGTAGGGCGTGCTACGGCCCGATCCCCCACAACCTCCTATTTGGATAAAATATGTAGGGTTGCCACATTCATGTACCAGACCCCGTGCTAAAGGATCAAAGTCACTAACCGTTTACTCCACTACGTGCGTGCTAAGGCAAAGGGCTTAATGTGATTGCGCCAGAACAAAACCGGGTGAAATAGATACGAGGAACTCCGGGTAGAGTTATAACGGAACTGTTGGATAGCTCGTTTAAAATGGAAGTCTACGAGTAAGCTTATTGCTTGTGTCATTAACGTATCTTTAGTGTTTTACTCAAGTATTGGCCGAACCAACGAGGATTTCCCGAAACCACTTTAAAAATCCAAGGGTATGTCATGCTTATGCGCTTACCAGAAAACTTGTCCAACCTTTCGAATGACTATTTGCTTGAGGACAAGCAAAGATTTAAGTATGGGGGAATTTGATAACGAGAAAACATATCGTATAATTAACATACTTTTTACCGATTTTATATTCCATTAAGTCGTCTAACCCTCGATTATTCCGAGATTATTTGTCTTTTTGCAGGTATGACACTTGTGACTCAAACCGATGAAAAAGGACAACATGAAGAAAGCTAGACGAAAAACAAAGAGAAAAAGAATAAAAAAATACAAAGTGTGGACTTCTGGATAGGTGACGGTCGTCACGCCCCTGTGACGGGCGTAACACCCCACAACATAAGGAAACGCTCGTCACACACACCTGACGAGCGTAAGGCACCACTTCAGCGTGTGACGACCGTCACCCACCTGTGACGACCGTCACGCGCGTGAAGGAGAACGTTACACATGAATTAAAGACGTGGGCGTGAAGGGCAGAATACTTCTCCTTGTTTCTACTGAATCTCCTATTTTATTGCCACAACTATTACTGCTCCTAGAATTTCTCCACGAAGACTTCATCAAGAATTCAAAATTAAACTGCTGATTTTTCCTGCTATATATATGAGTACCAAGGCACAGTCCAAGGGTCGTAGAATTTTACTCAGAGCAAAGATTTATTTTATTTTACAGTTTTTTTCCAATTTGTTTGTTTTGCAATTCTGCTTTCAATTCCTTGTAATTTTAATTCAAGCTTTAGTTTCTATTTTTAAGTGTTAATTCTTCTTACAAGAATTAACATGAATTTCTACTGCAAGTCAAGCTCGAAGATTTGGATTACTGTATTACCTCAAGATTACTATAGCATCTGTAATTCCAGGTTTTTTATATTGCAATTATTATTTATTTAGTTTCTATAATATGCCATTTATTGCCATGAATTATATTCTAAACTTTATTGCTGTTAAGTTAATTATGTCTGGCTAAATTATTAATACCGGTATGTGACCGTAAGAACTGAAAGAATTCAATGATACCTTGGCCAAAAATATTTATAAAACAATTTCTGGTTTCCAATTTCCAATATTAATTTAACTATCCTTGTCACGAGAGTGAGAGGTTAATTAACACGATTTTGCCACGAGAGTGGGAAATTAATTAAGGCAAGAACCTGCATGCGAGAGCTGGGGTTCAAACCAGATAGTGGTAACGAAGCATTGATTTTTAAATACACGAGAGTGTTTTAATAAATTAATTAAATTCAAATTGTTTTCAAAAAGTGTTATTAAATTTAAAGTGCATCCACTAGGTTTAGTAGCATGACTTATTTCATAAACACGAGAGTGTATGTCTCAGGTTTTTAAACAATTAGCTTTTACCGAAATACTTTATAGGCCAAGCGATTCATCAAATTCCCTAAGTCCGATTATCACATACCGGTATAATTAGTACTATTACTTTTAAAACTAAACTGTCTCCCCCAAATATCGAATATTCATCGCTTAGTTAGACAAAACTGTAACATTAGATCATATGCGATTGATACACAGTCTCTGTGGGTTCGATAATCTTTTAAAACTAGAACGACTGAACTGTATACTTGCAGTTAGTATCCCGACAGACTTATAAAGTCCCGATCACATACATGCTACATCTGATGGCATGTACTCTCTTTGCAAACAAGTCTGGAGTTTACATAGATGTTCGTTACCTATCTCTGTTCAACATTCTTGACACTTCGTATTGGGCTTGGGGAGTGTCCGCTTTGACCATGTTGTACACGACACTTGACGTTGCTTCTCAGCCTGAGACCATGAAATTTGCTGTTTACCTTAGCCTTTTACAGGTATACTATAATTTATTTGATGGTTTTTATTAGTTATTTTGGTGTACTTATATGATGGTTTTTATTTATGCAGTGTTGGATATATGAGCACTTCCCTCACATCTGTGAGCGAAAGATCCTGAGTGTCCCGCCTACTCTTCCATGTGCAAGGAGATGGAAGGGCAAGCAATCCCATCCAGGAGGTGCGATGGAGTATAGGAGGAGGCTCGATGCACTGACCGTAGAGGATGTCGTCTGGACATCATATACATCTCATCGGCCTCATCATGCATTTGAGGAGTCTACTTTGTATTCAAGGCATATTAGATGGTAGAACCATGTGGATAGATACTTGTCTGATAGGTGTCTATGCCAATATAGTTATGTACATATCATCCCTCGTCCAGTTCCAGAGACTTCAGTTGGTGGTATTGATAAATGGTTTCAAAGTCACTTAATCATCTATCCACTTGAGATCATGGATATAGAAGTTTTGGTTCAAAATCCATCACAATGTGAGGATGGATACCTGGAGTGGTTTCACAATGTGTCACACCCTTAATTCTTACCACCGGCTGCAACATCTGATGTTCCGGGGCCTTCAGTTTTCAGGGTTTCTGTCGAGCCTCCACCACCACCTCCACCCCCACAGGTGATCAGGACAGTCGTCTATAATTTATTACAATTCATTGAGATAACCTCATGGATTTGGTAAACCCTGATGGTGAGATCTATATCGATTTATCTAGGTTAGCTGATGTAGCTCGTTGAGGACCTATGTAGATCTATTTTATTTTGGTTGCATTATATGTATATTTTGTGACACACGGACTTTTTATTTATTGCATAATATTTTGGCGATTACATCTTTCGAATCGATGATGAACATAAAATAAAAACAATACAACAAATATAAACCAAAAACAACTAAACATGAAAACCTATGCACTACCATATATTTCCATACGTTTCAGCATCTTGATTATTTCGTCGACGAATCTTTGGATTTCTGCATCCAACTCGATAGGACTGTTAGTTATCCTACGGTGAAAGGATTTCCACATGGTCGTCACATCTTCATCATTCTTCCCCTCGATCAGGTTTTACTTCACCCTTCCATTTGTATTAATCCAATCCTCTTAAAACTTGATCTTTGTCACCCTTATGTTATTGGAATCAGGCAGCAGTTCATTCAACTTATCTTTCAAGTTGTCGAAGGATGTGGTGCCATCTGGAAGCTTGAATTCAACAACAAGGTTGTTTTCGTTGAAATATACTTCTTCCTTAATGAGAAATTGAGGAAGAGGCATTGTTTGAGATTTTTTTTTGTAGCATTTCCCCCTATTTATACAAATGGTTATGCATTCTAGACCATATGAATTTGTTGGTGCAATCTGAACCCTCTAAAGATGTCGGCAAAATCTCAACTGCTAAAAAAACTTGAACAATTAAACTACCAAAATTTCAGTATAACTAAAATTTCGGTACTGCTTGGTAAATTTGAAATATCCAGAATATCGGAAATTTTAAATACATTATCAAAAATTTAGATACACCGAAAATTTTGTAGGGGTGTACCGGAAATTACGTGTGTATCGGAAATTTCAATAACTCTACCAGAAATTTCATCGGAAAATTTGTTTGTGACTCAACATGGGTAATTCTGGAATAAAAAAATTGGGGGGTGGCATGTACAATTTGGGGGATGAGATGTTAATTCCTCATATGACTATTATATATATAGTCTCAATGAGACATTGATGGATATGAAATGAAATGAAGTTTATCTTTTATTCTTATTTTTCTTAGATAATTTTATTGTGTTTATTAGTTTTAGAAGTTTTCTTGGCTTTGTTAGGGTTCTAGATCTAGCTTCCAAAAATTGGTGCTTTCATTCTTGCACTCAAGCTCTTCCATGTAGTATTCCAACTTCACACCTCCATTTCATCAATGGAGCATTTCTCCAACCTATCCCACAAATCCCTCTTTTACATCTCCTATCAATGCTTCATTTCCATCTTTTTCATGAGAAACTTTTTCATCTTATTCCATAGATCTATATGTTACAACTCCATCACCATGTTTGAATTTTAATCATGGATATTCACCACATACACCTAATTCTAACCCATATTCATCTTATTCAACATCTCATTATTCATACTACTACAATAATTATCACCAACAATTACAACCAACAAACACCTCCATAATTAGTCATATATATCAAAACCACTATAGTATTAGAAGAGTTTGTGAGAAGAATTTGCAAGTGTCTCATCCTTGTTTTAAAAAAAATCCAAAAAAACCTCTAAAAAACCATTTGATCTATAACCCCTCTCTCCACCTCCCGGAAACTCCCATTCCTTTTTTCCAACCCTTTATCATCTTCCAAACCCAAAAAGGAAAGCAATAACACTCGTAGACCCATTGCTCACGTTGATCAGAGATCCTCATCTGCATATTCGTCTCTTCCAAGAGGGAGAAGTACAAGCCCTTCCAATCTCCGTGAAACTCGTGTGTCTCTGTTGACCTAACCGCTAAAGATCTGACCCATTTGAAATACCACAGAGATTCCAACGCAAAATTGTCTAATAAAATCAAAACACTGAAAAGATTAAAGCTTTTTCAACAAATGGTGCTAGGGTTGAAGAAAACACCAACAACAGTAACAAAAACAGTAACAATAACAAGTATCAGAGTCGGCTTCATGAGAAGCTTGCGTTTCTGGAAGGGAAAGTGAAGAGAATAACCCTGAATATAAAGAAAACAAAGGATATGCTTGATTTCAATTAGGGGTGACAAATGGCCATGCCCGCAAAAAAATAAGTCGGGGAGGACATAGTTGAGAATGAGGGTCTAAAATCTAAGTCCGCCCCGCAAAAAGTGAGTACGAGACAGGGAAAGTCTGCGGGTACTACACCTTATAAGCCTAAAATGCAAAATTTTATGTTAATTATCGTGCCCGCAAAAGCCCGCGAAGAAAACAGGGCGGGGCGGGCACATTAGAGGATGAGGGCCTAAATTATTGGTCTGCCCCGCACTAAAGTGAGGGCAAAACGGGCATGCACAGTGGGTCGGGCCCGTTTTGCCACCCTTAATTTGAATAATCCGGATGCATCAAAAGTTATACTTTATGATATTCAAGATAAGATCTCAATTGATGGTGTTGTTAATGATGTTAATGGGGTGGAGTGTTTGAAGCCGATGAAGGCTAATAGTTTGCTTAAAGGGTTGAATAGACATGAGCTTGAAGTTGGATTGATTCCTCATCTTAAGTTGATTAGAGATATGGTACTAATTTAGGATTCATCAGTGGTGGAAAATGTGGAAATTGAAGAGAATGCGAGGAGTTCTGTTGATGAGAATTCCAATTTTGGTGAGGATATAATTGTTGGTGTTATCGATTCTGGTGTATAGTCTGAGAGTCAAAGCTTCAAAGATGATGGTATAACAAAGGAAACTCCAAGAAAATGGAAATGAGCATGTGAAGCGGGCCATGAATTCAATGCATCCATGTGCAACTTCAAATTGACTGGAGCTAGATATTTCAACAAAGGTATTGGAGATCAGTGCAAGAATGGAGGAGTCACAAACTTTGTGAAGCTTTTAAGTGATTGGTCTGGTTCTCAAGGATACTACATAGAAATTGGAAATGTAATATGGACTTTTGGACCAAACCCTTAATAAAATAGGCGACTATTGCCTGTGAGAAGGTAAAGAAAATAAGCAAATTGGAACAAGGTTACAACATTGTTGGACTCTCTCAGAGAAACGTGATTGGTAGAGGGCTTATTGAGTTTTGTGATGGCGAACCTCCAGTTAGGAATTTCATATCCCTGGGTGGTCCACATGTTGGCACTGCTTCAATTCTATTATGTGGGTCTGAGAACGTATGCATTCTTATTGACTGTGTAATAAAATTTGGAGTCTACAACAACCTAGTCCAGAATTCTCTGACCTCCAGTGGCTATGTTAAAATGCCAATATATATTACTGGCTACCTTAAGGGGTGTAAGTTCCTTCCAAAGCTTAATAATGAAATCATCAATAAGCGGAATTCCACTTATAGGAAACTATTTTCTAGCTTATAAAACTTTGTCCTTATTATGTTTGACCATGATACCATTCTGATACAAAAAGAAACAACATGGTTTGGTTTTTATCCAGATGGGGCCTTACATTCTATTTTACAACCATAACAGACAAAGTTGTATACTGAAGATTGGATTGGATTAAGGGCAGTAGATGAAGCTGGGAAAGTTAAAAGTGAAGATTTTGAGACTGTGTCAAATGGGTTTATTCACTGTGTCTCATATGTTAATCATAAAGTTTGGAGTTTCCTTGCCCATGGTTGTGATTTTTTGAGATTGTGTAAAGACCCTATTAATTTCAGTTGGCTACTGTCTACCGAAAATTCAATAGATGTTACGGCTCATGATTTCAGAAATGGCAAGTGTTACACACATGAATTTGGGAATAACCATGTCGTAGTTGCCTTAAAAGTGACTATGCTACTTGATCCAAAGATCAATGGTAGTTGTTACTATTTTTCATGTGTCATAGGGGACCTTAACTACAAATAATAGGATCCAGGTGATTGTATTTTTAAAATATTCCATGCTCATGGTGTGAAAATAATTGCTTATAATTGGTTCTAACTTTGGACATAAATTGATGTTATGTTGTCTGCAATTGATCTCTCTAAAGACAATATCTATTTTGAGGGTTTTCTTGGGCTAAGTGGAGCTATCCTGATTCAATTGTATCATGCATTTTTTTATGGTCAACCAGCCAGCCACCTTCCTTTTTATGCTAGCTTGCTTACCAACAATCATTTCTCTGTCGTTTATGTTTTTGTTGCGAGTCTATGAATCGCAAGATTATGATTACAAAAAGTATTTGGATGGTTTCTCCGTGGTCACTGTTATTATTATTGTGTATCTCATGTTCATAATAGTTCTGCAGAATTTCATGAGCTTACCATATTGAGCACGTGTTTTTACATTTGTTGTCCTTATGATTCTACTAGCATCTCCGTTTGGCATTGTTGTGAAAGCTCATTCGGAGGACTCGAGGATATTTTCACAAGGTCAATCAATTGAGACAGTTGTCCCTACAGTATAATACCAAGAGTTTCCTAGAGAGGAGGATTTGGATCTCATGTTGCTCAGTTCATGGCCCTTGATGGTCTTCTTGATGGAAAATTGAAGTGGAGGTCCTTACAACTATAATGAAATCCCAGAAAAGTTTATATTTCGACATTACTTTATTTTTTCAACCTTGAGGACAAGGTTGATTTTGAAGGGGTGAATAATGATAGAGAAGAGAAATTATTTAGATAAATAATTTAGTTATTTAAATTAATGTCTAATTTATATTAGTAGTACTTTTATTTGTATTGTTATGTAGTTGGACTTTTAATAATATTTGGACCTTTTAAAAAATTATCCAATATGACTATTATATATATAGTCTCAATGAGACATTGAAAGATATGAATTAAAATGAAATTTATCTTTTATCCTTATTTTCTTAAATAATTTTATTCTCTTTATTAGTTTTAAAAGTTTTCTTGATTTTATTAGAGTTCTAGATCTAGTTTCATAACATTATTAGAGCCGCCGCTCTTAAAAAAAATCAAGAAGTTGTCTTTTTTTAATTGTCTTCGAAAGAGAGGTGAGAAATTACTTCCTTCAACCACTTGCTTCTACTACAAACCGTGAGAAACACAACAATCACCTTGCTCTCCACCTTGTGGTTGAAGGATGAGTTTCGGACATGTTTTTATGGTATGGTGATTATGACAATGAGTGAGCAGAGAAACAGATCAAGAGTGAGAGAGCTCTTAAGGGTGAGGATGGTAGAATGGTAAGAGATTTGTGAAGCAAGCAAGTGGTAAGAGCTCTTAAAGCTGTTTACGGTTGCTTACATGAACAATGGTTGAAGGGCGGACGTGAGTGATGCTGACGGAGGTGAGATTCCGATTTATGGTTGTTTTCCGGCAGGTTTCAGTATGGTTGTGAGTAGAGAGAGGTGAATATGCTTGTTGTGTGGATTTAAGATCTCACGATTTATTAATTTATAAATAAATATTCATATATTCATAAAAAATATAAAAAATATAAAAAATATTCATAAAAATAATTTAATAAAAATTAATTAAAAACGCAAAACAATTTGATATATAAAAAATGAAAATTAATAAAAATAATTTAATGAAAAAGTAAAAAGTAATAATAATTAAAAATATTTTTTATTTTTTAAATTATAATATTACGTTTAATCCAGTCAGCTTGTCATAAAATGTCAACTAAAAAGATTTCCTTACACAGTCAACGCAATAGTGACATTAGGGTGTTCGGAAATGGCATCTAGATTTTGTAGGGGGATGATCACAATTTTTTTTTATAGAGGTGAAATCAAAACTCGCTACAATGGCTGGGGAACAACATATTTTTAACTTTATAATTCAAACAACATTCAGTGATATTTTCGGATATGCATATCCGAAACACATTTAAAATTGATTTAAGAATTCTTTCGGATATGCATCTCCGAAACTCAGGGCATAATGCGTTTGCAACATAGTTTTTATAAAACATCAATGTCAATACCTAATAATCACAACGATTTGATACGTAATTCATTTAAATAATATCGAAATACCAAAAACTAAAAATGATACGAAGATAAATTGTTCATAAATACCAGAAATTAGTACATAAATTATTTAGAAAGTACATAATGTAAAATAAATACATCGATAAATAAAAAAAGCATAGTCTACTGCGTATGCCTAATCCTAACCCCTTGGACCCTCCTCTGTCTCATGTAACATGCAACACTCGATGCCTCCCTAACCATCCTCTCTACGATGGCCACCGCCTCCGAACCGCCCTTCTCAATGATCCCTAAGTTCAAAGCCTCTTGCCTAATCAACTGTATCCGCTGATAGATCGGCAAGACATCAGTGGCATGGTCATCCTGGGTGTGACATTGTGTAGAACCATGTCATGTATCCCTCTATACAATTCTAACTTTCGAATTCCCACAGCATCTGACACTCATCTGGCATCATATGATTATCCCAATCCTGGAAGATTTCATCGAGCTCCCGGCGGACAATGGTGTCGGAAGAAGCCTAAAAGGGAGATTTGGGTATGGTCTGCACATAGCCAAACTGTCGGATGCATCACTCCGAGAGATACCTGACCAAAGTGTTAGTCCCGCATGCTAGCCACTCTGAGTATAATGAGATGGAGTCGAAGGGGACAATCTCCCAGTGATCCTCAAACAGAGTCCAGAGGATGTCATCATGAATAGTCTGATCAAGATACACCCAGAACAACGACACATCATGATTCCCTTTGTGGAGGATATATATGGCAGCCCTCGGTATCTCCTTACTATACTGCAGATCAAAATCGAAACCATGAATGCGGTGGAAGTGAGAAATGATCCGTCCCTGAAAAACGAATAAGAGATCGTCCCTGAAAAACGAATAAGAGATATATAAGAACAAATTATTAATATCAAATTAAATTTGATAACTGGAATGAAAGGTAGCGTGAGCAGCGTGCAAGATCCTGTCAGCTACCTCGTCCTCCATTTAGAAGTTTCATTCAGCTTTTGGTATAGGTATACCAAATAGCCAGCTGGTCCACTCCTTAATTGTATCCAAATCCATAAAGTAATGGAGATATGCCGCATCCACGTACGTTGCACTTTTGTCCACAAAAATGGACGTGCCAACCAAGAACATGAAGTAACACCGCAAAGCACACTCGCGGTGGTACTGAACAAAGAACTCATCACCCTCGCTCTCGGAAGATGCTGCCGCAACCAGGTACTCAGCATATAGGTCGCCCAGGAATGAGAACTTGGAATTTTCCCCATTTGTTGAGGAACATTGTTCCTCTATCTTTTTCGATTGAGCTCTCAGATACTCGACCATCCATTCAATCGCTTCACCATGAGTAATTCAGGAGTGGTTAAGTAACCTCTCTCTAATGGGAAGGTGTAGAAGGCATGTAACATCATCAAGTGTGATCGTCATCTCCCCAACAAGAAAATGGAAAGATGAGGTCTTCTTGTGCCTTATCTCAGTAAATGTCTCTTGCATGTCATGGTTAATAGTAACGTAACCAGAACAACAAAGTCCGGCAAGCCCAGAGCCAAGAATGGCCTCCCTGAACCAATCCTCACATGGATGATGTAGATTAAATATTTTCTGCGTGTGGTTCATGGACTTTATTGGCAGTCGTTCCTATAAAAATAAATATTATTCTTAATGTTTGTCGTTAACACATTTATGCTTAAATCATTTAAATTAAAAAGTGTAATAAAACATATATCTCTCCATCCCAAACATATTGAGCCACATGTTCAGTGTAATAGATTAAAAGGGAGGTGTCAGAGGGCCCTCCAGGATACCCCTGTTTTGCCTTCCCCATTGATGCATGTAGAAGTGTAGCTGGTGTATCATGGGCAGACTGCTTGGGTTCCTGTGCCCGAACATCAACCTCCTTGGGTTCTTGCTCATTAACCCGAGATGAGGACGCATGAGACAAGTGACTCCTTGGAGTAGAAGTCGATGCTCCCACCACTTCCTCCCATCTCTGACCCCTAGTAGCCTGCTCAGCTCTCTCACACCGAGCAGAGGAAGTCTGACTTAGCCCTCCAAGTCTCAATCTGTGGTTTGGGTTCTCAGTCATTTTTCCGAAGAAAAAAAATCATTACTCAAAGGGAAGGAACAAGTGTGAAATAATTTTTAAAAAAACAACTCAGGCTATTTTCCGATGTGCATATCTGAAACTTCTCATAAGTATTTTTGGAGATGCACATCTGAAACTTTGTATATATTTAATATCATTGGATATGCATGTCTGAAAATCCCCTGTACTTAAATTATGGGGTTTATTCGGATATTTATATTCGAAACACCCCAGATGTTGACTAACAGGTTATTTCAGACATGCATATATGAAAACCCCCAAAAAATAAAATATTGGGTTCGTTCGGATATGCATATCCAAATTCAGGAGGCATTACAGGAATTTCGCCAAAGGCCTCTAAGAAAACATAACAATGCATTAAGAAATTGCCACTTTTCTTTGGCATAATGAAATATTATATTTTTATTCATCACACTTTCTTTATAAGCAATAATGTATTATTGGGAGCATAAAGGATACTCACCCCATGATAAAAAAGGAGAAAATGTTCTAGGAACGCTATTGAATTACCAAATACAATCGATAAAGGGATTCACAAACTAATCTTTCTTATCACAAATGAAAACACCCTTAAATCTAGCATCTGCACATTTCCAAGAGAGTGATTTAGCTAAAGAAATTACATCAATGACATCATAGAGCCCTCCTTTAAAAATGATATTATTTATAGAAGGGTTAAATATATTTTTGGTCTATATAAATATCTCAATTTTGAATTTTAGTCCCTATAAAAAATGTCATGTTTTAGTCCTTATAAAATTATTTTTGCATAACGTTTTAGTCCTTCTACAGGGACTAAAACTACATGCATAAATAATTATGTAGGGACTAAAACATGACTTTTTCTTATAGGGACCAAAAGTCAAATTTTATAATTTTGTAAGGACCAAAAACATATTTAACATTTTATAGAAAGCCAAATAGCCCTAATAGTAGCAAACCAAATAAGTGTCTAAAGCCTTTAATGATATTGTCTTTCATCATCCTGTCAAAATTCATGGCCGATAATACTTGTAGCAGTAGTAAGGCAACTGAGCCATATCCATTCCAACACCTTAATCCAAATTAACTCGGATTTTGGATACAACAAGATCAAGCGAATGTAAGGTTCATTATTACTAAGACAAAAAGGGAATATCGTGTTATGCGGACCGAAAATGATACCTCGCTTCAACAAATAATATTTTGTTTGAAGACGGTTGAGGAAAAGTCGCCATGAGAACACATGTATATTAGAAGGAATATTATACTTCCACAGACTACACATATTCACCAGAAGATCATGAACAATGGGGTTGCTGATGCGCACGCGCGCTCGAGAGAGAGAGAGAGAGAGAGAGAGAGAGAGAGAGAGAGAGAGAGAGAGAGAGAGAGAGAGAGAGAGAGAGAGAGAGAGAGAGAGAGAGAGAGAGAGAGAGAGAGAGAGAGAGAGAGAGAGAGAGAGAGAGAGAGAGAGAGAGAGAGAGAGAGAGAGAGAGAGAGAGAGAGAGAGAGAGAGAGAGAGAGAGAGAAGGGTCTATGAATTTCAAAAAGGCGCGGGCACGTGGCATCAGTTGGTAGGATATGAAGTGTATTAATTTGTTTAGTTTATGAAGAGACAAAAGTAACCCTTCTAATTTGAAAATTATTTGTCATATGTCAAG
>CATIWC010000740.1:57500-60823 GCA_948472305.1 Vicia faba | reverse complement strand
TGCCAATATTTTATTGGGTTGTGCGGCAAAACTTCGATCGCAACTTCGATTCCGTCGACGGGACCATCGTGGCATGCCACGGACCTTCCGTGTGGCCGGCACGGGCACGCAAAATCCAGCCAAATTTTGAAATTTTTTTATCAAGAACGCTCGATTCGATGATGAAAATTCGATATTTGGATTGGATTTTGTGCGGGGGTTGATGGATTTGCCATTGGAATCGTTTGGAACACCCATGGGCATGTTCCGTCTAGGCAGCATGTGGCCTGGCCTGGGCGTGGCCTGGCCTGGGCGTGGCAAGGCCCCAGGCGGACCAGGCAAGGGCCTCCCCCTATATATGTTTGAACTGAAATCCTCACTTTGCCCACCAAATTGGTCCCTTTTTCCCTGTAGACATAATTTCTAGTTTGATGACTTAGACTTCGAATTTTTTCTTGATTTTTTGCATGCTCTTAAACACAATATAAGAACCCCTCCCACCAAAAATTAGAATTTTTCGACTTCGGATGAATTAATTATGAATTTTCTAAGCGCCGGATTTTCAAGAACGGGAGCGGAGGCAAACGCGCCTTAGGAATGGAATTTCCCGATGATTTTTTGCATGGACATCTCAAATAACACATAGAAGGGATCTGCAAAGTTTCGTAGCGTTTCGATAACGTCTCGATTTATTTTGAATTTTCGTCCGAAACGCGTGTAATTGAGTTTTTTTCAAGGGGCGGAAGCAAACAAACGTCGGGCTACGGAATGAGTTCCGGTCTGGAATTTTTCATGCATTAATCTGCCACCAAATTGAGATGGCATGCCAAGTTTCATGCCATTCGGGCGATCCCTCGATATATTTCGGCTTTTCGCGTGTCGGGCCCCCGTGCGGTTTTTCCGACGGGAGCGGAGGCAAACGCGCCTTAGGGGAATAATCTCCCGATGGATTTTTGCATGCACTTCCCAAATAACACATTGAGAGTGTCCAAGGAGTTTCGTAGCGTTTCGACAAGCCCTCGGTCTACTTTCAATTTCCGAACGGAACGCGTGCGTGTGCGGTTTCTCCATGAACGGGAGCGGAGGCAAACGCGCCTTAGGGGAATAATCTCCCGATGAATTTTTGCATGGAAGTCCCAAATAACACATAGAAGGGATCTGCAAAGTTTCGTAGCGTTCGACAATTTTGAATTTCCGGCCCGAACGGGCCCCCGTGCGGTTTTTCCGACGGGAGCGGAGGCAAACGCGCCTTAGGGGAATAATCTCCCGATGGATTTTTGCATGCACTTCCCAAATAACACATTGAGAGTGTCCAAGGAGTTTCGTAGCGTTTCGACAAGCCCTCGGTCTTACTTTCAATTTCCGACCGGAACGCGTGCGTGTGCGGTTTCTCCATGAACGGGAGCGGAGGCAAACGCGCCTTAGGGGAATAATCTCCCGATGAATTTTTGCATGGAAGTCCCAAATAACACATAGAAGGATCTGCAAAGTTTCGTAGCGTTTCGACAATTTTGAATTTCCGGCCCGAACGGGCCCCCGTGCGGTTTTTCCGACGGGAGCGGAGGCAAACGCGCCTTAGGGGAATAATCTCCCGATGGATTTTTGCATGCACTTCCCAAATAACACATTGAGAGTGTCCAAGGAGTTTCGTAGCGTTTCGACAAGCCCTCGGTCTACTTTCAATTTCCGACCGGAACGCGTGCGTGTGCGGTTTCTCCATGAACGGGAGCGGAGGCAAACGCGCCTTAGGGAATAATCTCCCGATGAATTTTTGCATGGAAGTCCCAAATAACACATAGAAGGGATCTGCAAAGTTTCGTAGCGTTTTGACAATTTTGAATTTCCGGCCCGAACGGGCCCCCCGTGCGGTTTTTCCGACGGGAGCGGAGGCAAACGCGCCTTAGGGGAATAATCTCCCGATGGATTTTTGCATGCACTTCCCAAATAACACATTGAGAGTGTCCAAGGAGTTTCGTAGCGTTTCGACAAGCCCTCGGTCTACTTTCAATTTCCGACCGGAACGCGTGCGTGTGCGGTTTCTCCATGAACGGGAGCGGAGGCAAACGCGCCTTAGGGGAATAATCTCCCGATGAATTTTTGCATGGAAGTCCCAAATAACACATAGAAGGGATCTGCAAAGTTTCGTAGCGTTTCGACAATTTTGAATTTCCGGCCCGAACGGGCCCCCGTGCGGTTTTTCCGACGGGAGCGGAGGCAAACGCGCCTTAGGGGAATAATCTCCCGATGGATTTTTGCATGCACTTCCCAAATAACACATTGAGAGTGTCCAAGGAGTTTCGTAGCGTTTCGACAAGCCCTCGGTCTACTTTCAATTTCCGACCGGAACGCGTGCGTGTGCGGTTTCTCCATGAACGGGAGCGGAGGCAAACGCGCCTTAGGGGAATAATCTCCCGATGAATTTTTGCATGGAAGTCCCAAATAACACATAGAAGGGATCTGCAAAGTTTCGTAGCGTTTCGACAATTTTGAATTTCCGGCCCGAACGGGCCCCCGTGCGGTTTTTCCGACGGGAGCGGAGGCAAACGCGCCTTAGGGGAATAATCTCCCGATGGATTTTTGCATGCACTTCCCAAATAACACATTGAGAGTGTCCAAGGAGTTTCGTAGCGTTTCGACAAGCCCTCGGTCTACTTTCAATTTCCGACCGGAACGCGTGCGTGTGCGGTTTCTCCATGAACGGGAGCGGAGGCAAACGCGCCTTAGGGGAATAATCTCCCGATGAATTTTTGCATGGAAGTCCCAAATAACACATAGAAGGGATCTGCAAAGTTTCGTAGCGTTTCGACAATTTTGAATTTCCGGCCCGAACGGGCCCCCGTGCGGTTTTTCCGACGGGAGCGGAGGCAAACGCGCCTTAGGGGAATAATCTCCCGATGGATTTTTGCATGCACTTCCCAAATAACACATTGAGAGTGTCCAAGGAGTTTCGTAGCGTTTCGACAAGCCCTCGGTCTACTTTCAATTTCCGGACCGGACGCGTGCGTGTGCGGTTTCTCCATGAACGGGAGCGGAGGCAAACGCGCCTTAGGGGAATAATCTCCCGATGAATTTTTGCATGGAAGTCCCAAATAACACATAGAAGGGATCTGCAAAGTTTCGTAGCGTTTCGACAATTTTGAATTTCCGGCCCGAACGGGCCCCCGTGCGGTTTTTCCGACGGGAGCGGAGGCAAACGCGCCTTAGGGGAATAATCTCCCGATGGATTTTTGCATGCACTTCCCAAATAACACATTGAGAGTGTCCAAGGAGTTTCGTAGCGTTTCGACAAGCCCTCGGTCTACTTTCAATTTCCGACCGGAACGCGTGCGTGTGCGGTTTCTCCA
>CATIWC010000740.1:45000-47500 GCA_948472305.1 Vicia faba | reverse complement strand
GGGGAATAATCTCCCGATGAATTTTTGCATGGAAGTCCCAAATAACACATAGAAGGGATCTGCAAAGTTTCGTAGCGTTTCGACAATTTTGAATTTCCGGCCCGAACGGGCCCCCGTGCGGTTTTTCCGACGGGAGCGGAGGCAAACGCGCCTTAGGGGAATAATCTCCCGATGGATTTTTGCATGCACTTCCCAAATAACACATTGAGAGTGTCCAAGGAGTTTCGTAGCGTTTCGACAAGCCCTCGGTCTACTTTCAATTTCCGACCGGAACGCGTGCGTGTGCGGTTTCTCCATGAACGGGAGCGGAGGCAAACGCGCCTTAGGGGAATAATCTCCCGATGAATTTTTGCATGGAAGTCCCAAATAACACATAGAAGGGATCTGCAAAGTTTCGTAGCGTTTCGACAATTTTGAATTTCCGGCCCGAACGGGCCCCCGTGCGGTTTTTCCGACGGGAGCGGAGGCAAACGCGCCTTAGGGGAATAATCTCCCGATGGATTTTTGCATGCACTTCCCAAAATAACACATTGAGAGTGTCCAAGGAGTTTCGTAGCGTTTCGACAAGCCCTCGGTCTACTTTCAATTTCCGACCGGAACGCGTGCGTGTGCGGGTTTCTCCATGAACGGGAGCGGAGGCAAACGCGGCCTTAGGGGAATAATCTCCCGATGAATTTTTGCATGGAAGTCCCAAATAACACATAGAAGGGATCTGCAAAGTTTCGTAGCGTTTCGACAATTTTGAATTTCCGGCCCGAACGGGCCCCCGTGCGGTTTTTCCGACGGGAGCGGAGGCAAACGCGCCTTAGGGGAATAATCTCCCGATGGATTTTTGCATGCACTTCCCAAATAACACATTGAGAGTGTCCAAGGAGTTTCGTAGCGTTTCGACAAGCCCTCGTCTACTTTCAATTTCCGACCGGAACGCGTGCGTGTGCGGTTTCTCCATGAACGGGAGCGGAGGCAAACGCGCCTTAGGGGAATAATCTCCCGATGAATTTTTGCATGGAAGTCCCAAATAACACATAGAAGGGATCTGCAAAGTTTCGTAGCGTTTCGACAATTTTGAATTTCCGGCCCGAACGGGCCCCCGTGCGGTTTTTCCGACGGGAGCGGAGGCAAACGCGCCTTAGGGGAATAATCTCCCGATGGATTTTTGCATGCACTTCCCAAATAACACATTGAGAGTGTCCAAGGAGTTTCGTAGCGTTTCGACAAGCCCTCGGTCTACTTTCAATTTCCGACCGGAACGCGTGCGTGTGCGGTTTCTCCATGAACGGGAGCGGAGGCAAACGCGCCTTAGGGGAATAATCTCCCGATGAATTTTTGCATGGAAGTCCCAAATAACACATAGAAGGGATCTGCAAAGTTTCGTAGCGTTTTGACAATTTTGAATTTCCGGCCCGAACGGGCCCCCGTGCGGTTTTTCCGACGGGAGCGGAGGCAAACGCGCCTTAGGGGAATAATCTCCCGATGGATTTTTGCATGCACTTCCCAAATAACACATTGAGAGTGTCCAAGGAGTTTCGTAGCGTTTCGACAAGCCCTCGTCTACTTTCAATTTCCGACCGGAACGCGTGCGTGTGCGGTTTCTCCATGAACGGGAGCGGAGGCAAACGCGCCTTAGGGGAATAATCTCCCGATGAATTTTTGCATGGAAGTCCCAAATAACACATAGAAGGGATCTGCAAAGTTTCGTAGCGTTTCGACAATTTTGAATTTCCGCCCGAACGGGCCCCCGTGCGGTTTTTCCGACGGGAGCGGAGGCAAACGCGCCTTAGGGGAATAATCTCCCGATGGATTTTTGCATGCACTTCCCAAATAACACATTGAGAGTGTCCAAGGAGTTTCGTAGCGTTTCGACAAGCCCTCGGTCTACTTTCAATTTCCGACCGGAACGCGTGCGTGTGCGGTTTCTCCATGAACGGGAGCGGAGGCAAACGCGCCTTAGGGGAATAATCTCCCGATGAATTTTTGCATGGAAGTCCCAAATAACACATAGAAGGGATCTGCAAAGTTTCGTAGCGTTTCGACAATTTTGAATTTCCGGCCCGAACGGGCCCCCGTGCGGTTTTTCCGACGGGAGCGGAGGCAAACGCGCCTTAGGGGAATAATCTCCCGATGGATTTTTTGCATGCACTTCCCAAATAACACATTGAGAGTGTCAAGGAGTTTCGTAGCGTTTCGACAAGCCCTCGGTCTACTTTCAATTTCCGACCGGAACGCCGTGCGTGTGCGGTTTCTCCATGAACGGGAGCGGAGGCAAACGCGCCTTAGGGGAATAATCTCCCGATGAATTTTTGCATGGAAGTCCCAAATAACACATAGAAGGGATCTGCAAAGTTTCGTAGCGTTTCGACAATTTTGAATTTCCGGCCGACGGGCCCCCGTGCGGTTTTTCCGACGGGAGCGGAGGCAAACGCGCCTTAGGGGAATAATCTCCCGATGGATTTTTGCATGCACTTCCCAAATAACACATTGAGAGTGTCCAAGGAGTTTC
>CATIWC010000740.1:32500-35000 GCA_948472305.1 Vicia faba | reverse complement strand
ATTTCCGACCGGAACGCGTGCGTGTGCGGTTTCTCCATGAACGGGAGCGGAGGCAAACGCGCCTTAGGGGAATAATCTCCCGATGAATTTTTGCATGGAAGTCCCAAATAACACATAGAAGGGATCTGCAAAGTTTCGTAGCGTTTCGACAATTTTGAATTTCCGGCCCGAACGGGCCCCCGTGCGGTTTTTCCGACGGGAGCGGAGGCAAACGCGCCTTAGGGGAATAATCTCCCGATGGATTTTTGCATGCACTTCCCAAATAACACATTGAGAGTGTCCAAGGAGTTTCGTAGCGTTTCGACAAGCCCTCGGTCTACTTTCAATTTCCGACCGGAACGCGTGCGTGTGCGGTTTCTCCATGAACGGGAGCGGAGGCAAACGCGCCTTAGGGGAATAATCTCCCGATGAATTTTTGCATGGAAGTCCCAAATAACACATAGAAGGGATCTGCAAAGTTTCGTAGCGTTTCGACAATTTTGAATTTCCGGCCCGAACGGGCCCCCGTGCGGTTTTTCCGACGGAGCGGAGGCAAACGCGCCTTAGGGAATAATCTCCCGATGGATTTTTGCATGCACTTCCCAAATAACACATTGAGAGTGTCCAAGGAGTTTCGTAGCGTTTCGACAAGCCCTCGGTCTACTTTCAATTTCCGACCGGAACGCGTGCGTGTGCGGTTTCTCCATGAACGGGAGCGGAGGCAAACGCGCCTTAGGGGAATAATCTCCCGATGAATTTTTGCATGGAAGTCCCAAATAACACATAGAAGGGATCTGCAAAGTTTCGTAGCGTTTCGACAATTTTGAATTTCCGGCCCGAACGGGCCCCCGTGCGGTTTTTCCGACGGGAGCGGAGGCAAACGCGCCTTAGGGGAATAATCTCCCGATGGATTTTTGCAATGCACTTCCCAAATAACACATTGAGAGTGTCCAAGGAGTTTCGTAGCGTTTCGACAAGCCCTCGGTCTACTTTCAATTTCCGACCGGAACGCGTGCGTGTGTGCGGTTTCTCCATGAACGGGAGCGGAGGCAAACGCGCCTTAGGGGAATAATCTCCCGATGAATTTTTGCATGGAAGTCCCAAATAACACATAGAAGGGATCTGCAAAGTTTCGTAGCGTTTCGACAATTTTGAATTTCCGGCCCGAACGGGCCCCCGTGCGGTTTTTCCGACGGGAGCGGAGGCAAACGCGCCTTAGGGGAATAATCTCCCGATGGATTTTTGCATGCACTTCCCAAATAACACATTGAGAGTGTCCAAGGAGTTTCGTAGCGTTTCGACAAGCCCTCGGTCTACTTTCAATTTCCGACCGGAACGCGTGCGTGTGCGGTTTCTCCATGAACGGGAGCGGAGGCAAACGCGCCTTAGGGGAATAATCTCCCCGATGAATTTTTGCATGGAAGTCCCAAATAACACATAGAAGGGATCTGCAAAGTTTCGTAGCGTTTCGACAATTTTGAATTTCCGGCCCGAACGGGCCCCCGTGCGGTTTTTCCGACGGGAGCGGAGGCAAACGCGCCTTAGGGGAATAATCTCCCGATGGATTTTTGCATGCACTTCCCAAATAACACATTGAGAGTGTCCAAGGAGTTTCGTAGCGTTTCGACAAGCCCTCGGTCTACTTTCAATTTTCCGACCGGAACGCGTGCGTGTGCGGTTTCTCCATGAACGGGAGCGGAGGCAAACGCGCCTTAGGGGAATAATCTCCCGATGAATTTTTGCATGGAAGTCCCAAATAAACACATAGAAGGGATCTGCAAAGTTTCGTAGCGTTTCGACAATTTTGAATTTCCGGCCCGAACGGGCCCCCGTGCGGTTTTTCCGACGGGAGCGGAGGCAAACGCGCCTTAGGGGAATAATCTCCCGATGGATTTTTGCATGCACTTCCCAAATAACACATTGAGAGTGTCCAAGGAGTTTCGTAGCGTTTCGACAAGCCCTCGGTCTACTTTCAATTTCCGACCGGAACGCGTGCGTGTGCGGTTTCTCCATGAACGGGAGCGGAGGCAAACGCGCCTTAGGGGAATAATCTCCCGATGAATTTTTGCATGGAAGTCCCAAATAACACATAGAAGGGATCTGCAAAGTTTCGTAGCGTTTCGACAATTTTGAATTTCCGGCCCGAACGGGCCCCCGTGCGGTTTTTCCGACGGGAGCGGAGGCAAACGCGCCTTAGGGGAATAATCTCCCGATGGATTTTTGCATGCACTTCCCAAATAACACATTGAGAGTGTCCAAGGAGTTTCGTAGCGTTTCGACAAGCCCTCGGTCTACTTTCAATTTCCGACCGGAACGCGTGCGTGTGCGGTTTCTCCATGAACGGGAGCGGAGGCAAACGCGCCTTAGGGGAATAATCTCCCGATGAATTTTTGCATGGAAGTCCCAAATAACACATAGAAGGGATCTGCAAAGTTTCGTAGCGTTTCGACAATTTTGAATTTCCGGCCCGAACGGGCCCCCGTGCGGTTTTTCCGACGGGAGCGGAGGCAAACGCGCCTTA
>CATIWC010000740.1:20000-22500 GCA_948472305.1 Vicia faba | reverse complement strand
GTGGCAAGGCCCCAGGCGGACCAGGCAAGGGCCTCCCCCTATATATGTTTGAACTGAAATCCTCACTTTGCCACCAAATTGGTCCCTTTTTCCCTGTAGACATAAATTTCTAGTTTGATGACTTAGACTTCGAATTTTTTCTTGATTTTTTGCATGCTCTTTAAACACAATATAAGAACCCCTCCCACCAAAAATTAGAATTTTTCGACTTCGGATGAATTAATTATGAATTTTCTAAGCGCCGGATTTTCAAGAACGGGAGCGGAGGCAAACGCGCCTTAGGAATGGAATTTCCCGATGATTTTTTGCATGGACATCTCAAATAACACATAGAAGGGATCTGCAAAGTTTCGTAGCGTTTCGATAACGTCTCGATTTATTTTGAATTTTCGTCCGAAACGCGTGTAATTGAGTTTTTTTCAAGGGGCGGAAGCAAACAAACGTCGGGCTACGGAATGAGTTCCGGTCTGGAATTTTTCATGCATTAATCTGCCACCAAATTGAGATGGCATGCCAAGTTTCATGCCATTCGGGCGATCCCTCGATATATTTCGGCTTTTCGCGTGTCGGGCCCCCGTGCGGTTTTTCCGACGGGAGCGGAGGCAAACGCGCCTTAGGGGAATAATCTCCCGATGGATTTTTGCATGCACTTCCCAAATAACACATTGAGAGTGTCCAAGGAGTTTCGTAGCGTTTCGACAAGCCCTCGGTCTACTTTCAATTTCCGACCGGAACGCGTGCGTGTGCGGTTTCTCCATGAACGGGAGCGGAGGCAAACGCGCCTTAGGGGAATAATCTCCCGATGAATTTTTGCATGGAAGTCCCAAATAACACATAGAAGGGATCTGCAAAGTTTCGTAGCGTTTCGACAATTTTGAATTTCCGGCCCGAACGGGCCCCCGTGCGGTTTTTCCGACGGGAGCGGAGGCTAACGCGCCTTAGGGGAATAATCTCCCGATGGATTTTTGCATGCACTTCCCAAATAACACATTGAGAGTGTCCAAGGAGTTTCATAGCGTTTCGACAAGCCCTCGGTCTACTTTCAATTTCCGACCGGAACGCGTGCGTGTGCGGTTTCTCCATGAACGGGAGCGGAGGCAAACGCGCCTTAGGGGAATAATCTCCCGATGAATTTTTGCATGGAAGTCCCAAATAACACATAGAAGGGATCTGCAAAGTTTCGTAGCGTTTCGACAATTTTGAATTTCCGGCCCGAACGGGCCCCCGTGCGGTTTTTCCGACGGGAGCGGAGGCAAACGCGCCTTAGGGGAATAATCTCCCGATGGATTTTTGCATGCACTTCCCAAATAACACATTGAGAGTGTCCAAGGAGTTTCGTAGCGTTTCGACAAGCCCTCGGTCTACTTTCAATTTCCGACCGGAACGCGTGCGTGTGCGGTTTCTCCATGAACGGGAGCGGAGGCAAACGCGCCTTAGGGGAATAATCTCCCGATGAATTTTTGCATGGAAGTCCCAAATAACACATAGAAGGGATCTGCAAAGTTTCGTAGCGTTTCGACAATTTTGAATTTCCGGCCCGAACGGGCCCCCGTGCGGTTTTTCCGACGGGAGCGGAGGCAAACGCGCCTTAGGGGAATAATCTCCCGATGGATTTTTGCATGCACTTCCCAAATAACACATTGAGAGTGTCCAAGGAGTTTCGTAGCGTTTCGACAAGCCCTCGGTCTACTTTCAATTTCCGACCGGAACGCGTGCGTGTGCGGTTTCTCCATGAACGGGAGCGGAGGCAAACGCGCCTTAGGGGAATAATCTCCCGATGAATTTTTGCATGGAAGTCCCAAATAACACATAGAAGGGATCTGCAAAGTTTCGTAGCGTTTCGACAATTTTGAATTTCCGGCCCGAACGGGCCCCCGTGCGGTTTTTCCGACGGGAGCGGAGGCAAACGCGCCTTAGGGGAATAATCTCCCGATGGATTTTTGCATGCACTTCCCAAATAACACATTGAGAGTGTCCAAGGAGTTTCGTAGCGTTTCGACAAGCCCTCGGTCTACTTTCAATTTCCGACCGGAACGCGTGCGTGTGCGGTTTCTCCATGAACGGGAGCGGAGGCAAACGCGCCTTAGGGGAATAATCTCCCGATGAATTTTTGCATGGAAGTCCCAAATAACACATAGAAGGGATCTGCAAAGTTTCGTAGCGTTTCGACAATTTTGAATTTCCGGCCCGAACGGGCCCCCGTGCGGTTTTTCCGACGGGAGCGGAGGCAAACGCGCCTTAGGGGAATAATCTCCCGATGGATTTTTGCATGCACTTCCCAAATAACACATTGAGAGTGTCCAAGGAGTTTCGTAGCGTTTCGACAAGCCCTCGGTCTACTTTCAATTTCCGACCGGAACGCGTGCGTGTGCGGTTTCTCCATGAACGGGAGCGGAGGCAAACGCGCCTTAGGGGAATAATCTCCCGATGAATTTTTGCATGGAAGTCCCAAATAACACATAGAAGGGATCTGCAAAGTTTCGTAGCGTTTCGACAATTT
>CATIWC010000739.1:0-268965 GCA_948472305.1 Vicia faba | reverse complement strand
TGTGTGTTTATATATATATATATATATATATATATATATATATATATTATATATATATATACAAATATATACAAATATTTAGAAAAAATAATAGTATATGAAAAAGTATTATATAAATATATAAATACTAATATTTAGAAAAAATAATAGTATATGAGAAAAGTATTATATAAATATATAAATACTAAAAATATTATATTTTTATGTATTGTTTACAAGTTTTTATTAAATAAAGTAAAAGTATATACTACTTAATAATTGTTTTCATGTTAGAAAAATCAAATAAAAATATAAAAATAAATGTGAAAATTTATAAAAATGTTTTTGGTATTTTTTATGTTTAGAAAATATAAAATAAAATCAGAAATGAAAAATAAATAAAAAAATATAAACAAATAAAGAAATTGGGCCAGGGGGATGCAATCAGTAAAAAGGGGGGTGTCAAAAACAAGAAGCAAAGCCCAACCCAACTCTAAGCTTCATCTTCAACCTTGGTTCAAAAATGCGCGCGCCTGACTTCAAACATGAACAACCTGCATACGTGCTCTAATGCAAAAACCCATAACATCAAAGTTGTAGCATTTTTCAAGACGAATCCAACCATGTAAAGAACTCATTCTAACTCTCAAAGACCAGAGAGAATTTCTCTGGCCCTAAATCCTAACCTAATTTTTTCAGGAAGTTCATGAATCAAATTCTCTTAACATGCTTGACTTAAATGAAAACTGAGCATATGTACAGTTTCATGGCTATGAATACTACATTTTTTATTCACAAACCTAAGCCTAATGATTCCTAAATAGAGAGATAGGAAGTTAACAAAAACCTGTTTCAGTTGACTTCGTGTATGGCAATGTGGAGCTTTTCAGTGAGGCCTGAGATGTTTGGGAGCTTACTTGAACTTCCTCTGACCTTCCCCAATGCCAAGTTTGCCTTGAATGTGCTTGAACAAGCCTGTAGAACTCAACCTGCACAAGCTGAAATAAAAAATGGTAAACCTTGCAAATGGAGTTACAGTCAGCGTTTAAGGGTTGGGATAGCTTGGATAGGTTATGTGGAATGTGTTTGAACCAGTTTGAGGAAAAACGCATGAGGGGTTATTGCTATGGAAGTCAAACTGCAAGGAGTGCCCTGTTTTGCCAATGGAAGGTGATTTTGTGCTATGGAAGGTTTTAGGGCTCAATGGCTCGTGTTTTTGGCTCAAGGGGACGTGAGAAACTTGTTTCAAAAGCTTGCAAGAGTTGATTTTCACAGATGTGCAAGATTTGTTGTGTTTGACAAGTTTCTTGGTTATGAAGCAAAATGAGAAGTGACAAAGAGCAGGCCCGTACAGGCTAGCTCTAACCCTGCATACATTGTGTAAGCTTGGCCCCAAGTTTCATGGACCCTTGTTCCAAAAATCATAACTTGAGATTCAAGCTTCTTTTGGGAAAACTTTGTGAATAAAAGTTGTAGATTTTGTGGAGGACTACAACTTTCATGTTGGAAGTTTTGTTTGAATCCAATTGCATCATGGTGAAAATGTTGGGAAAAGTTGGGAAAAATTATGAAAATTTCATAACTTAAAAAAATTCCAAGTTATGAAATTTTTCAATCTTAAACCCTAATTTGCAAAATTGGGTTTCTTGATGAACAAGTTTCATGTTTTGAGATCTTTTGAACCTTGTGAATAGGTCAAGATGATGCCATTGAGTCCTTGAATCCATGCTTGAACCCAATTTGCCATTGGCTAGGTTAAAAGTCAGATATTGCCCTTCTGCAGTCAAAACCCTAAAAATGACCATTTTGCCCTTTTGGTGATCTGATCAAATTTCTTGAGGAGTTGTGGTCCAAACTTAATCAAATGATTCATATGAGCTTATAATGTTGATGTGGGTCAAAATTTATGAGGTTAGACTGTAAATTGGCCACCGTTGACTTTTTCCCTAATACAACTGATTTTTAGGTCAACTGTCCAATTGACTGGGCAAAAATTTGATTCAAGGCTTGAAACTTGGTATGGGCAATCTTATAAGTCGAACACGAAGTATGAAAGTCACTTTGAGCATTGAAAGTCCAAAAATACCTGTGCAAACTCAAACCCTAATTTAGGTTAACAGTGCAAGGAGATGTCTTGAGCAGAGTAAACCCTAGCTTGATCTTGAGTTCAAAGAGTCTTGTGATGAGAAATATTGATAAAATGAGAGGGAAAATTTTGGGGTACAACAGCTGCCCCTGTTCAATCTTCTTGAACCTGAAGAGTTAGATATGCGAGTTTGCCTTTCGTGACTCGAAGGTAAAAGAGGATTGGACACTAGAGTGCCCGTAAATTTGCACTCGTCGAAGTAGTTGAGGGAATGGGCTTAAAGTGGCCATTTGGAAAGGTGTGACAGAATCTTTGTCGGAGATGGGCTTAGGGATGCCATCCAAGAAGATGGATCGCACAAGAGATTCCTTTGCGTGAGCCCGTATACCTGTTGTTGAGGAGGACTACGCCGGGGAATGCTGGTTTCTGTTGTGGTAGAAATAGAACTTCAGCTGTCTGTTATTCTACTAGGGAGTCATCTCTTGGTTGAAGAGGTGACAGTGAACTGCTATCTGGTCAACATCCATCCTTCACAGTCTTGCATTGCTATCTGGTCAACATCCAGGCTTCACGATACTTTTCTTCCTATCTAATCAACGTCCAGTCTTCAGAAGGAAATCAAATGGTTATCCGGTCGCCTTCGGGTTTCCCTTTGACTTTGGGGCCTACCAATATCCGGTTGAATCCGGGTTTCAAGGTAATCGGCTAAGTAAACTGTTATTTGGTCAACATCCAAGGTTCACAGTATACCTTACTATTATTTGGTCAATGTCTAGGTTTCACAGTGTTGTATTACTATCTGGTCAACATCCAGGTTTCACAATACCTTTCTTCCCATCTGGTCAATGTCCAGTCTTCAGAAGAATATCAACTGGTTATCTGGTCAACATCCGGGTTTCCCTTTTGATTTTGGGGCCTACTAATATCCGGTTGAATCTGAGCTTCAAAGTAATTGGCTGAGTAAACTGTTATTTGGTCAACGTCCAAGCTTCACAGTATACTTTACTGTTATCTGGTCAACGTCCAGGATTCACAGTCTTGTATTACTATCTGGTCAATGTCCAAGCTTCGCAATACCTCACTTCCTATCTAGTCAACGTCCAGGTTTCAGAAGAAACTACAGGGGATTCAACTATTTTCCGGTCAATCTTCGGGCTTCAGTATAATCAGGGTATTATCTGGTCGAGTCCAGGCTTCATAACTAAAGATGGAATCTGCCCCTTGATTTGAATAAACAAATAGAGAAGCATCCGTGTCTGGAGCATCTCTAAGCCGTTTTCCAAGCTTTGAATATCTGTTTTAGGTAGCTATTAATTTCATCCTGAAAAGGGTAGAATGTTAGCTGAAACACAAAGTTATGTTGCATGAAATGTATGATACAATATATGTGTTTTGTCAATGCTCATGATTTATGAATGTAATGTATGCGCATGTAAGCTGATTAGCTGTCTTGCTGAGGAAAATAAATCCTGGATAGCCGGAGATGATAAGATCTTGGGCTACTTCTGGGGAAAATAAATCCATGACCGCTGTTGGAGATTCAAGATTTTTGACAACCTCTATGGGGAGAAGCTATACCGCCGGGGAGATCAGGAGTTTGGGCTGTATGCCAATCTACTACTGACTTCAAGAGTGAGGATTTCCGTTCTATTGGGGATATTAGGGAAAAACTGAATGGTTTCCACTAAGGATTGGTAGATCAAAGTTTCCTCTCCGCTGGGGATCTTAATGACGTGCTGATTTAATCGGCAATTTCACTGGGGAATAATAACTCTCTGGAGAATTATCTGGTTTTAAAGCGACTCTTCAGGGATCATGGAGGAAACTGAATGGTCTCCATTGGTGTTCAAAGGCTGAAGGTTCGGCTCCGTTTGGAGAAGAAAGTTTCATCTTCACTGAGGGTTTGTAGTTCAAAGTTTTGCTCCGCTGAGGATTGGGAGTTTGAAAATTCAACTCTGATGGGGATTTTGAAATTTAACTCCTCTGGGGATATACATTTCAAGGCTTTAATTCTGCCGAGAATCTGGATAATGTATTGCAAGGGGTTTCTCCTGGAACACCCTAAAGATACCTTTCCTATACTTTCATCCTATCAGTAACTATTCTTTCTCATTTCTTTTATTTGTAAGCAGTGATTATATTCAAATGCATATGCTCATTTAATAAATCATTGGACGTTTTCAAATAAAACACAAGTGTAAAAAAGGAAAGAAAAGGCAACGATTTTCTGCACTTCGAAGTATATTTGTATTAACTTTGTGTAAGTATTTTGTACAAAGGAGACAAACATCCTAGTAAGAGAATGTTGTCATAAAATTGAGAAAATTTATACAGAGAAAGATGGCTATGTGTAACAATTCCATGGGATTCCCATTCTGCTATAGCCTTCGCAACTCTGAGTATCTTATCCATTCATCACTTCGTCCGCCGATGATTGGATTGATTCGAAGCTTGGAGCTTGTCCGTGAAGAGATTGTCCTTAAAGTGATCTGACGAGACATAGTCATACACTTTAATTCCCTAACTTTTTCCTGGACCGCCCTTTCGGGTTTTCGATCCACCGGGAAACCCTTTTTTGCCCAAGTCACCCTTTCAGGTTTTCAACTTGCCGGGTGTACAGATTTTTTTGTTTATCCCTAATTTTTGCCTGAATCGCCCTTTCGGGTTTTCGATTCACCGGGATGCCCATTTTTGCCCAAGTCGCCCTTTCGGGTTTTCAACTTGTCGGGTCATTTATGCGTAGTATCTTTTGACTATGTTTGCGTTCGCAGGGTGCGGCAGATCATCACTGTCCATGGTGGTTAGAATCATAGCCCCACCAGAAAATATGTTTTTGATCACAAATGGTCCTTCGTAAGTAGGAGTCCATTTTCCCCTAGGATCACTTTGCGGCAAGATGATCCTCTTGATTACAAGATCTCCGACCTGATACACCTCACGTCTGACTTTCTTGTTGAAAGCCTTGATCATTCGTTTTTGATACGTCTGACCATGACAAACAGTAGTAAGTCGCTTCTCGTCGATCAAGTTAAGTTGATCAATCCGGGTTTGAATCCAATCGTCTTCACTTAAACCAATATCCTTCATAATTCTCAAGGAAGGAATCTGAACCTCCATAGGTAAAATAGCTTCCATGCCATATACCAAAGAAAAGGGGGTTGCCCCGGTTGAAGTACGCGCCGTGGTACGGTATCCGTGCAGAGAAAATGTTAACATCTCATGCCAGTCCTTGTAGGTGACTGTCATCTTTTGAATGATCTTCTTGATATTCTTGATTGCAGCTTCGATAACACCGTTCATCTTTGGCCGATAGGGAGATGAATTGTGATGTTGAATCTTGAACTGCTCGCACAGAACGGTGATCATAGTGTTGTTCAGGTTTATACCGTTGTCTATGATGATCCGGTCGGGGATACCATACCGACATATGAGGTTCTGCTGGATGAAGCGGGCAATCACATTCTTTGTAACGGAGGCGAAGGAAGCTGCTTCGACCCACTTGGTAAAGTAATCAATGGCCACCAGGATAAAGCGGTGTCCATTGGACGCTGTAGGCTTGACCTCTCCAACCATGTCGATACCCCACATTGTGAATGGCCAAGGAGCTGTTAGGACATTGAGAGGAACTGGAGGAATATGTACCTTGTCAGCATAGATTTGGAATTTGTGAGAAGTACGGGAATATTGATGACAGTCAGCTTCCATGGTAGACCAGTAGTAACCTGCCCTTAGAATCTTCTTAGCCATCATATGTCCGCTCAAATGGGTGCCAAATGTGCCACTATGCAGTTCAGTCATGATCTGCTCAGCTTCAACCTTGTCCACATAACGAAACAGAACACAATCATGGTTACGCTTGTATAGGATACCATTGCTCAGGAAGAACTTGGCAGCAAATCTCCTTAAGAACATTTTGTCATTTACTGAAGCTCCTTCAGGGTATTCTCGAGTCTTGAGATACCTTTTGATTTCGTGGAACCAGGGTTGTTCCACTACTTCTTTGGTATTAATCTCGTGACAATGTGCAGGTTCGTCCACCCGCTCAATGGTGATTTGGGGAGCCTCATTATCCCAGTTAAGTTTAAACATGGAAGACATTGTAGCTAGAGCATCCGCTAGCTGATTTTCTTCTCGCGGTAAGTGTTCAAAGGTAATCTGCTCGAAATGAGGCAACAATGTCAGGACATGTTCTTTTTATGGGATGAGGTTAGGATGTTTAGTGCCCCACTCTCCTTTGATTTGACTGATAACTAAAGCGGAGTCTCAAAACACAACCAAAGATTTGATTCCTAAGTCAATCGCAGCCTTGAGACCAAAGATACAAGTTTCATACTCGGCCATGTTGTTGGTGCAACTGAAGCAGAGTCTAGCAATGAAAGGTGTATGGCAGACTTCCGAAGAAATAAGTACCGCGCCGATACCGTTCCCAAGTGCATTTGAAGCACCATCAAAGTACAGGGTCCATCGGGATCCTTGTTCAGGTCCGTCATACGGTCCGTTACCTTCAATGTTGTCCAAGGTCATAATGTCTTCGTCGGGGAAGTCGAACTTCATGGATTGGTAATCTTCGACAGCTTGATGAGCTAGATGGTCAGCTAGTACACTCCCCTTTATAGCTTTTTGGATTGTGTACTGGATATCGTACTCAGTCAGGATCATTTGCCATCTAGCGATTCTTCTAGATAAAGCAGGCTTTTCGAAAATGTACTTGATCAGATCCATCTTAGAAATCAGCAGAGTGGTATGTGTCAACATATACTGCCTTAGCCAGCGAGCAGACTATACCAAAGCGTAGCAAGTTTTCTCGAGCAGTGAGTAATGAGTCTCACAGTTGGTAAACTTTTTGCTAAGGTAATAAATGGCATGCTCTTTTCGACCAGACTCATCATGTTGGCCCAGTACGCACCCTATTGAGTTATCCAACACAGTCAGATACATGATTAGTGGCCTTCCTTCGACGGGTGGCATCAAGATAGGAGGTTCTAGCAGATACTCCTTGATTTTATTGAAAGCAACTTGACAGTCATCATTCCATTCAACCACCTGATCTTTCTTCAACAGCTTGAAGATTGGTTCACATGTAGATGTTAGGTGAGAAATGAACCTTGCAATGTAGTTTAGGCATCCCAAGAAACCTCTGACCCCCTTTTCAGTGCGAGGGGCAGGCATTTCTTGTATGGCTTTAACTTTGGCAGGATCAACCTTGATGCCTTTGTTGCTGACGATGAATCCCAAGAGTTTACCGGACCTGACTCCGAAAGTGCACTTGCTAGGGTTCAGTCTAAGCTTATACTCCTTCAACCTGACAAACAACTTTTGCAGATGGTCGAGGTGTTCTTCTTCTTCTATCTGTGAACGGGCTATCATATCGTCTACGTAGACTTCAATCTCATGATGTCTCATGTCATGAAACAAAGCTACCAGGACTCACTGATAGGTTGCCCCTGCATTCTTCAGTCCGAATGGCATCACTTTATAGTAGAAGGTACCCCATTGCGTAACAAAAGTGGTCTTCTCCATGTCTTCGGGGGCCATTTTGATCTGGTTGTATCCCGAGAATCCATCCATGAAACAAAATACCTTATGTTGAGCTGTATTATCAACCAAAATGTCAATGTGTGGTAGTGGAAAGTCATCTTTAGGGCTAGCCGTGTTTAAATCTCTGTAGTCCATACACATTCTCACT
Source organism: Vicia faba (assembly GCA_948472305.1). Taxonomy (NCBI): domain Eukaryota; kingdom Viridiplantae; phylum Streptophyta; class Magnoliopsida; order Fabales; family Fabaceae; genus Vicia; species Vicia faba. Next base: position 261,214 of record CATIWC010000739.1, on the reverse strand, counting down.
TTGCCTTCTTTTTTAGGCACGGGCACAATGTTAGCAACCCATTGTGGATATGAAGTAACAGCAAGAAACCTGGCATTGAACTGCTTCATCACTTCGGCTTTGATCTTTTCAGACATATCGGGCCTTATTCGGCGGACTTTCTGTTTGATTGGTGGACAGTCTTCTCTAGTAGGTGTTGGCTCCTAAATTCGACACCCTTGTTTCATTAATGTCAGCCATTAAAGCTGAAGGATGTTTTCGACTAGCTAAGTTCGTCGAAATGCCCATCGAAAGATGGCAAGGTACTTAGAAGATTTCTTCCAAGGGAGAAGTTGGTTGCCTTCGACGTCGAAGGTGTTTCTCGTCGAAAGATGCTTCTCGACGAAGGTGTTCGATGGTTCAGAGTGGAACGATTTGAAATTCAAGCGTTTGGAGGGAAAACGGTTTCCAGCGGTTACCAAGTGCAACGTGCAAAGATCTGGAGCGTCGAACATTGAGAACGTGCCAAGTGGAATCATCTCGAAGCAGTGTAACTGCCCGACGGTTACTTGGGATGTTTTAGTATAAATAGTAGTAGTCACGCAGTTTCTCGCGTGTGTTCACAATTCTATACAAAGTCACTCATATAGATTCGAGTACCCAGCGTGTGAGAAAGAATTGTTGAGAAATGTATGTGTGAAACACCAACTTTATTAATCAAAGTCATTTACTTTTCCAGAAATTTACTTGCTTTCTTCTTTACATTCCTGTCGAAGCCCTTTACTTTAACGAAGCCCTTTACTTTAAGCCTTCATTTCTTTTACCAAGTCCTTTCTTCATGCAATTTACTTAAAGCCTCTTATTTTATTGTCACCTAACCAATATCCAATTTAATCAAAACTTCAAAATCAACCTATGTCCTAGGATCAATCTGATCGATCCTGCGAGTAACCAAATAAGTAACCATTTGGAGGATCAGCGGTTGTTTACAAATAACCAAGGTAAACAAATTGGCACACCTGGTGGGACTGTGTGTTGATTGTTGAAAATAATCTCATCCTTTTCAAGGAGCGTTGTATGTTATTGAGAAGTGGTAGAATATACACTAACGATAACAATACTGCCAGAAGAAGGGAAGAGATGGCGAATCCGCCAAACAATAACGAAATCCCACAAACGAATGTGGGAGCAACGGTTAGCACGACCGTAAGTGAAGCGACAACTGTTGGTTCGACACCAGCAGTAACGGTCACAGCAACGGGGCCATTACTCTCGTTCACGGGCCCCAGGATGCCTTTGGGAACTCCCCCACCAAGGGGAAATTTAGGCACAAGGCCTTTTGTTCCCCCAGGATTTATGCCACTCTATGGCATGCCAACTTCTGACTTGGCTAGCCTGACGAATGCTGCGTCCACTTTTTCAGACCCTTTAGTGAGTGCCTCTTCGCCACTCCAAGGCTCTGGAGTAGGCATGGCGAATAAAAATAGGACCCAACTCTTAGGAGGAACGTCCCAAGTAGCCCATGGCCTTACAAATGCCTCGACAGCAGTCTTGAAGCAACAAATGGACGAAAGCAACCATGATATGGTGCAAATGTTGGCACAAACTTTGAGTACAGTGCTAAACCCTCTAATACAAAACACTACTCAATCGAATCAGCAAGTGACAGCGCAAATGACGCGTTTGGCTGACTTCTTTGGAGTACCCCAACCTATTCAACAGCCCCAAAGGGCGCAAATAAGGGGAAACCAGGGGATTTTCTTAGAGGAAGAAACCACCATCAACCAGGTTCAACAGCCTGTCGAAGAAAACCTTAGGGCACGATTGGAGCAACCCGTCGAGGAACCTAGGGTAATAACCCCAGAGGTAAGGTTAGTTAACAGAAACCAAAATGCTGACGAAGTAGTTCAGCATATCCAATACCAAAATACGGGTTTGGAAAATAATCTGGCAACCATGATCGAAAGGATCATGACTCAGAATGGGATGAATATGGGCTTTCGAAGGCCCAACTTTACATCCCCATTTTCAGAATACGTGTTACAAACAGACTTACCTCCTAGATGTAAAGTCCCCAAATTCACTAAGTTCTCTGGGGACACGACAGAATCTACTATCGAACATGTGGCGAGATACTTGATCGAAGCAGGAGATATTTCGAATAACGAAAACCTGAGGATCAAGTACTTCCCAAGTTCTTTAACAAAGAATGCTTTTACTTGGTTTACGACTCTCCCCCCAAATTCGATCCATCATTGGACCCAGTTGGAAAGATTGTTCCATGAACAATTCTACATGGGGCAGACCAAGATAAGCCTGAAAGAACTGGCCAGTGTGAAGAGGCGTTTCACTGAACCTATAGATGAATATCTAAATAGGTTTAGGTTGCTGAAGGCGAGATGTTTTACACAAGTGCCAGAACATGAGTTGGTCGAAATAGCCGCAGGTGGTTTAGATTATTCCATTAGGAAGAAACTAGACACCCAATACCTGAGAGACATGGCCCAACTGGCCGATAGAGTTCGACAGGTAGAACGCCTTAAAGCTGAAAAAGCAAAGGCAACGAAAACTCACAAGAGAGAGAGGATAGCGTACGTTGAGATGGATGACGAAGATCCAGAATCCTTCGACGATACTATAACTGTCGAAGAAGGAGAAGTCGATTTAGCGGAACTGAAACAAGGGCCACCATACTCTTGCAAACTGTTGGTCCCCTCAAGTGGGAAAAATCCCATTGGTCCAGAAAGGACCAACGATAGGTTCCCCAAAAAGACTTATAGTTTTGACATCACAAAATGTGATGAAATATTTGACTTGCTTGTTAAAGATGGCCAAATGATAGTACCCCCAGGGGTAAAAGTGCCTCCTCTTGATCAAAGAAAGAAGAGAGGTTTTTGCAAATATCATAATTTTTTGGGCCATAAAACTTCTCAATGTTTTCTTTTCAGGAATCTTGTGCAAGACGCTATCGAAGAAGGGAGGTTGAAGTTTGCTGACAAAACCCCCATGGTTGTCGACTCAAATCCGTTGCAGGCTGAAGCCCACTATGCTGAGCCCTATGAGGTGAACGTGATAGAGGCAACCAGGAGCCAGTCGAAGAAGCCAGGAATCACGATGGTCGAAGTCTCAAAGGACCATATCAACATGCCAATCTTTGGCAGTTTTTTTGGAAATTTATCCAGAAAGACAATTGAAGCAGTTCAGAAAGCGGTCGAAAGCCCAAAGCTGGAGACCGTTGAAGTACAAAAAACTGGACCAAAACCCAGTTCTCACTTGGCCACAGTTCTAGGCCAAACGGAGAATCTGGAGATACAAATGAAGCAGTTAACTCTTGCCAACAAAGATACAATGAATATCAACATGGTCGAACTCTCTGACCCAAAAGCATCAGAAGAGGCCATGAGGCAAGAACAAGCTAATAAGACTGCTTTCCCTCGGGAAAATGAAAATCTGGCAGATTTTCTACAGAGATGCCAGAAAAAGAAATCAGAGGTGATGCTGTGTCCAAGATGCAGTTCGATCTTTGACAAAAAAGCTGCTGAGCACATTCAAGGCGTAAGAGCAGCGAATAAGAGAAGGGAAAATGTCGATCTTCGACATGACCCCAGAAGAGCCTCCCAAAGAGGTTCAAACCAAGAAAAGAGGCCATTAACTTTTAGGCCTCCAACAAATGTGCCAGTAGATACTTGGTACAAAACCTCTGGTCGAAAAAGGCCAAGTGAGGAGAGATGGCACTCTTTCGACGTGCCAAGGGGTTCCTCTTTGACTCAAAATAAAGAGCCTCAAGTTGCTGCACCTAAAGTTGCACAAGTGTCAAGCAACTACAAAGGGAAAAATCCCATGTCTCGATCTCAATGGAGGAGATACCAAAGGAGACGAAAAGCTGAGAGGGAGGCTGCCAACGAACCAACGACAGAAACCAGTTCGAATGTTCCTCAAAGGAAGTAAAGGAAACCTCTAGAAAGAGAGCCAGTAACCAACAGGCTAGTTTGGCCTAACCAAGGTGAAGTCGAGGACGAAGATGATTCCGAGTCTGATGATACTTTGGACATAATGGTGAATATAGTCTCAGTGCTGCCCAGAGAATTCAACCGACAAGTGGAGGTCGAAGCAAGTGACTGGGAAGTGGAGCAAGAAATGGCCAAACATAGGCCAGTGTGCTATTTCGTCATGGACAATGGCACCACTGAGGAACAAAATGGATTCTTCGAACCACCCACAGAGGCGATGAAAAATCACCTCAAGCCTTTATTTATAAGGGCCAAGCTCGAAGAAACTACAGTGAATAAAATATTGGTGGATTGTGGGGCAACCATCAACATTATTCCTCACTTTATGCTAAGGAAAATTGGCAAAAGGGATGAGGACATTAAGCCTCACAACATGGTCCTGTCGAACTATGAGGGCGGCATAGGGACCACTATGGGAGTGATCCAACTAGATATCAAAGTAGGGTCTATCCTTCGACCAACAATGTTTATGGTCATATCGGCCAAACCTAACTACAATCTTTTGTTAGGCCGTGAATGGATTCATGGTGTTGGTGCTGTGCCATCATCAATGCATCAGAGGCTGCTCCTATGGCGTCCAGATGGGATGGTCGAAAACATAGAGGCAGATCAAAGCTATTACCTGGGCAAAGTGAATCACCTGGGGTTGGCAGATTTCGACAAGAACTTGGCTCACATAGGGCCATGTCCAACACCTGACTTCGACATGGCGCCAGCGCCAAACACTTTTTGTTCCCTATACCTGCATCCTGAGCATGGTTTCCAATGGGACAGAGAAGACTTGTCCCACATAGACTTCAGTGGGTTAACTGATATCCAACCAACTGGTTGGGGAAGTGAATTCAGTGATAATGACTGAGTCACAATCTTTGAAGCGAATTTCGGCTTATGTAGCCGAAACTAAGATGATAACGGCTCTCGAAGCCGAAGTGAAGTACGTGGCCACACAGGCCAATGATCAACAGTTATCTGCTGCAGGTCCAGGAAAGGATTTCGATCCAAAACCCCCTGATACCATGCAAGAAGAAATGCAGGAACAGAGGCTCGACGCCATCTATGACGATGAGCCTTTGGGCTTCGAAAAGGACCCCTTGGCGAACAACATTAAAATGTTAGCACAAGATCCTTTAGAAGAAATCAACTTAGGCGAAGGGTCAGAGAAAAGGCCAACTTACATCAGCGCCAAAATTGACCCAGAACTTAGGTTGGAAGTAATCCAATTATTGAAAGAGTTCAAGGACTGTTTTGCATGGGATTACGACGAAATGCCTGGTCTGGACAGAGGATTGGTAGAACTTCAGTTGCCAATCAAACCTGGGAAGAAGCCAATCAAGCAAAATCCAAGACGCTTCGCTCCAGAAATACTGTCGAAGATCAAAACGGAAGTCGAAAGACTTCTGAAATGCAAATTCATATGCGTTACAAGGTATGTCGAATGGATTGCAAACATTGTGCCAGTAATTAAGAAAAATGGTACATTAAGGGTGTGCATAGATTTCAGAGATTTGAATGCTGCTACACCCAAAGATGAATATCCTATGCTTGTGGCGGAAATGCTAGTCGATTCTGCCGCTGGCTATGAATACTTGAGTATGCTCGATGGTTATTCAGGATATAATCAAATATTCATTGCTGAAGAGGATGTGTCGAAAACAGCTTTTCGATGCCCTGGGGCCCTAGGCACTTACGAATGGGTAGTGATGCCTTTTGGCCTAAAGAACGCTGGGGCAACATACCAGCGAGCAATGAATACTATCTTCCATGATTTTATTAACACTTTTATGCAAGTATATATTGATGATATTGTTATAAAATCTGTTTCCAGGAAGAATCATATCGACCACCTTCGACAATCATTCGAAAGAATGAGAGAACATGGTCTGAAGATGAACCCTTTGAAGTGTGCGTTCTGTGTGAAAGCTGGAGATTTCTTGGGCTTCGTTGTCCACAAGAAAGGAATCGAAATCAACCAGAACAAGACGAAGGAAATTCTGGAAGTGAAAGCGCCATCGAATAAGAAGGAATTGCAATCTCTGTTAGGCAAGATAAATTTCTTAAGGAGGTTTATATCTAACCTAAGTGGGAAAGCTCAGGCCTTTTCACCCTTACTTCGACTGAATAAAGAAGGGTTCGAATGGGGGCAAGAGCAACAAGAAGCCTTCGACAAAATCAAAGGGTACCTCACTAAGCCACCTATTTTGGTGCCTCCTTGTAGCAATAGGAGTATGAGATTGTACATAGCTGCATCCGACAAAACTTTGGGAAGTATGTTAGCCCAAGAAGATGAGAATGGAGTCGAAAGACCCATTTACTATCTTAGTAGAGTTTTGAACGATGCAGAAACTAGATATAGTGAAGTCGAAAAATTGTGTCTATGTCTGTATTTCTCTTGTACAAAACTCAAGCAATATATAAAACCAGTTGATGTGTATGTTTCGTCTCATTTTGATGTTTTCAAGTATATGTTGTCGAAACCTATCTTGCATAGTCGAATTGGCAAGTGGGCATTAGCATTAACTGAATACTCCTTGACCTTTATGCCTCTTAAGGCAGTGAAAGGACAAGTGGTTGCAGACTTTATAGTCGACCACTCAATTCAAGTTGAGGATATTAATTATGTGGAGATAGAACCTTGGAAATTCTACTTCGACGGTTCCAGCCATAAAGATGGAACAGGGGTAGGAGTCTTGATCATTTCTCCAGAAAAAATTCCAACAACATTCAAGTACAAGATCTCAGGTTCTTGTTCGAACAATGAGGCTGAGTATGAAGCTCTAATTACTGGCCTTGAAATATTGTTGGAATTGGGGGCAACTCGAGTCGAAATAATGGGAGACTCAGAGTTAGTCATTAAGCAAGTCACAAAGGAATATAAATGCATAAGAGAAAATCTCATTATGTACTTTGTGATAGCAAATCGTTTATTGAAAAAATTTGAAACGGTCAATATTCGACACATACCCAGAGTCGAAAATCAAATAGCCAACGAATTGGCACAGATTGCATCTGGGTATAAGATTTCAAAAACGAGATTACAAAGAGCAATCGAAGTTCGAGAAAAGATAAGAGCAACTTGTCTATCACCAACAGACTTGGAATCGACGAGACTAGGATATGCTGATCAAAGTAACTTCGAAATTTCGTTCATAGATAATTTGTCAGAGCAAGATTGGAGGAAACCCATTGTGGACTATCTTCAAAATCCAGGAGCTTCGACAAAACGAAAAACAAAGTACAGGGCAGCTTCTTCGGTGTAGTCATTGCAGAAGTACAACATAGACTTCTCTCTTGGAAAAATTGGAGAAGGTAGGGTTTGAATAATACCAAACTGGCGAGACACCAGGTTTGGTTGATATGCAATCAGACTCAAGTGAGTCTTAGAGCTCCTGAATCGAAGAGGCATGATCCTTGGTGTGAGGAATGCCTCCCACATTGTTGTATGTTCGTCAACCTGAGGACCGCTCGAAGTCCTAGGATGTGGCCTTGTGAACCATGCTGGGCTACCTTCCGTCGAGCAAACGGAGCCATAGTCGAAGCAAACTCTTTCCTTCGAGCAAACATCAGAACGAAGTTTGTGAAAGTTTGCTGAAGCTCCAGTCCATCTTCCATCGGAGTCAACAGAGCCAGTCTGGTTCCTTCGACACGTCTGTTCGCTATCTCTGGAGCCTGCTCATTTATTTGAACCTTCTTAGGCAAGAAAGATTCGAAGGTGGCATTGAGCCACAGTTGGAGCAGCCAAAAAGGTCCAGCAAGCAGCAAACTGGCCCTGTTCTCGATAATCTTCAGAAGAGTCGCCCCATTACTAATCGAGTCATAGAGGCTAGCCAAAATCATTCTGCCAAACAGATATTTTGGCCATGATGGAGTTGAGTGGCGAGAGTGACCATCTTCTTGGTCACCTGTAAGGACTTCGAGCAAAATACAAAGCGTGTCAGCCATAAGGCTAGAAACGCAATGTGTTCGACATCCGACACAGCATCTGTCGACCTGTCGTGGTAGTGATTGATGAAGGTGGTATAGGTTGGTTTGGTGGCAGAGAATCCAATTTGATCCTCCGACATCTCCTCCGGGTCGAAGTAGTCCCCGGTGGGTCGAAGGCCAGTGATAGCGGCCACATCGAAGAGTGTAGGAGTCAGCATCCCACAGGGAAGATGGAAAGTGAAGTGGGAGTAGTCCCAGAAGAGTAGAGAAGCTATCAGCATCTCTGGAGAATAGTTTAGACCTGTCTTCGACAGCATAACCAGGTCGAAAATCCCCATATCTTTCCAGGTCGAAGCTTGGCGTTTCTCCATTTTTTCTAGCCAAGCAACATAATCAGGAGTAAGGCTAGGGCCAGACCTGAAAGCCCTAACACCTTTGTTGAAGAAACGAAGTTCGATTTTTTCTTTAGCAGGGTCTTCATTATCCTCTGCATCTTTCTTGGCGCATGCAACCGGTTTGAGTCTCTCAACTACCGGAAAATAACTCTTGATCTTCATGGCCTCAGCAATACTTGGGTCCAAGGGGCCAGACATAGCAAAGATCTGGTTGGAATATCCAACCGGGATCATAAGGTGGCGTGAGTAAGCATCACGAACAGCGATGTCTAGAGGTTCAGGGACCCTTCGTTGTCCCGTGGAAGTTACTACTGGAGCGGTGACGAAAACCTTAGGTTTGACGTTCCCAGATGGTACGGTGGCGCTAGGAGCATTGGAGGGACCAGATGCCATTGATAATGGTGAGGATGAAGACGAAGTGAAGAAAAAAGGGTTTGCAAAGTTGACAAGTTTGTATGAAAATGGAGAAGTCTGAAAGCTAGATAGCGTAAAAAGTCCCACAGTGGGTACTTACTGTTATTTATAGTAGTGGGGGAAAATCCCCAAAACCGAGGACATTAAATGCCATTTAATGTTGCAGGAGATAGTGGGACACGTGGCAGCCCCCTGTTGTTTTAGCCGTTCTGCAGAAATGGAGGGGCGCAGCGTGCGTCCTCGTTTTTGGGAATTGTCATAATGACAAATTCTGAAATGACGTTTGGCACTGCACGCCGTACTGAGGTGACGTCTTAGGTACGGATAAATGATGGTTTTCTTGGGATTGCCAGTGATTGGTAGAAGACAACAAAAAGTGCACAATTTAATTTGTGACTAAGCGTGGAAAGACAGGTGTCGAATGGCGTTTCAAAGAATGCCTTTTTCTTTCAGAGTCGAAATAAGGCATTCTTGGGGGGCAATTTGTTGGCTCCTAAATTCGACACCCTTGTTTCATTAATGTCAGCCATTAAAGCTGAAGGATGTTTTCGACTAGCTAAGTTCGTCGAAATGCCCATCGAAAGATGGCAAGGTACTTAGAAGATTTCTTCCAAGGGAGAAGTTGGTTGCCTTCGACGTCGAAGGTGTTTCTCGTCGAAAGATGCTTCTCGACGAAGGTGTTCGATGGTTCAGAGTGGAACGATTTGAAATTCAAGCGTTTGGAGGGAAAACGGTTTCCAGCGGTTACCAAGTGCAACGTGCAAAGATCTGGAGCGTCGAACGTTGAGAACGTGCCAAGTGGAATCATCTCGAAGCAGTGTAACTGCCCGACGGTTACTTGGGATGTTTTAGTATAAATAGTAGTAGTCACGCAGTTTCTCGCGTGTGTTCACAATTCTATACAAAGTCACTCATATAGATTCGAGTACCCAGCGTGTGAGAAAGAATTGTTGAGAAATGTATGTGTGAAACACCAACTTTATTAATCAAAGTCATTTACTTTTCCAGAAATTTACTTGCTTTCTTCTTTACATTCCTGTCGAAGCCCTTTACTTTAACGAAGCCCTTTACTTTAAGCCTTCATTTCTTTTACCAAGTCCTTTCTTCATGCAATTTACTTAAAGCCTCTTATTTTATTGTCACCTAACCAATATCCAATTTAATCAAAACTTCAAAATCAACCTATGTCCTAGGATCAATCTGATCGATCCTGCGAGTAACCAAATAAGTAACCATTTGGAGGATCAGCGGTTGTTTACCAATAACCAAGGTAAACAGTAGGGAGACGGTGAACCACAATATCTGTGTCGAGTCCCGACATGTCTTCGTAGGACCAGGCGAAGATTTCAACATATTCATTCAACAGCTGGACTAAGCGCTCTTTGACATTTGGCTTCAGGTTGGCACCCACTTTAACCTCTCTCCTGTCTTCGGCAGTACCCAAGTTGATAGTCTCTAACAACTCATCATGGGGCAGAATAGCCCTTTCTTCCTGTTGTAGAAGTCTAGCCAACTCTCCAGGCACTTCACAGTCTTCATCACCTTCGTATTCCGCATGATTGACCAGATCTTCAGAGTCACTGAAGGCTATAGCAGAATTGTTACCCATGGAATCCGGAGTGGATGGGTACCTGCATTTTGTGAGTGTGCGTGTGTGTAAGGGATATCCATCCTTAAACAAAATAAAATGTAAAAGGAAAGAAAATGAACACAAAAGTTTATAGATGAAAACGTCCATGATTCATTAAAAATGGCATATGAAAATGAAGAATCAAAACCCTTACAAATGGGCCTATATGCCCCGGGTAAGGCACAAGGCAAAAGAGTGTACGAATTGTTTAAAAATTATTACAGACCAACGGAAAATGTTCAAAAGATAAATTACTGATTGATGAAAGTAATGGGAACAAAGTCTTTCGCCTCCCAGTTGTTCAATCCTCCTTCAATGGTCGGGAAAATCCAATCTTCAAAATTGCTCTCATCTTCAACATCTTCCAAAGCATGAACTCCGTGATGAGTGATCTTTAATGGTGGTCCTCTAGCCCGGGAGCGACACACAGCCTTCTGACTAGCAGCAGTGAAACCCAAACCGAACTTATCTGCCTTGAAAGGAAAGACTGGTAGCTGACCCCATACTGTACTTCCTCCTTACTCGAGCACCACTTTTGCATCTTTAAGGGATGACATCCGGGACACAGGCTTGGTAACTGCAGGCACATAAGTCATTGTCTTGGCCGTTGCAACTTCAGGAGAAACCCCTTCAAAGTGTTGGAAAGGTGTTTCTATGAATTCACCATCTAACTCCACATAGCCGAAAGAGTTAAGGTGGCTTATCATATACTCCTCCTCACCATGAACTGTTATGATTTTACCCTGGACTGGGTATTTGAGCATTTGGTGTAGAGAAGAAGTGACTGCCCCAGCGTTGTGGATCCATGGCCTTCCCAACAAGAATGAATATGAAGGATGGATGTCCATCACATAAAATGTAGAGTTGAAAATTTTCGTTCCTACCTTAATTGGGATGTCCACCTCTTCGTGGACCATCCTCTTAGAACCGTCGAAGGCTCTAACAATGATATCATTGGGATTTAAGGTCAAACCTTCACAGTCTAGTCTGTCTAATGCTTTCTTTGGTAGGAGATTTAAAGATGACCCGATATCAACCAGGACATGAGCAAGTGTGGTCCCTCTGCACTCTACCGAAACATGCAGCACATCATTATGCTTTCTTCCCTTAGATGTTAGATCAGCGTCAGAGAAGCCAAGACCATTATTGGCTGTAAGGCTAGCCACACACTCTTGAAACTGATCCACAAAAGTCTCTTGAGGCACGTGTGCCGTCTTCAGAAATTTGATCAAGGCTTTGACATGAGCCTCAAAACAGAGAAATAGGGCCAGCATGGAGATTTTTGAAGGGGTTTTCCCCAATTGTTCTACGACATCATAGTCGCTCTTTTTGATTATCTTTAAAATTTCCTCCATTTCCTTTTGGGTGGTCTCGAGGATAACCAAAGGCTGAGCCCTCGTCCTGACGGGCGCTTCTTCGATTCCCTTACCTTTATCAGCAATAATAGCGGAGGGTACAAATTCAGGAGTAACAATTTCTTCGATCACTGGACTTTGCACAAATATCTTGACTGGCACAGGAGCACTTGAGGGTCCGAAGATTGCCCTTGGAGGAGCAATCTCTGGAGAGAAGATTCTTCCGCTACGAGTTATCTTACTTGTCCCTACAATATTTCTTACATCAAGAGTTTCTTCATCGAAATTCTCTTCCACTGATTCAATCTGCTTAACACTGTGGTAGAAGATCTCTCCTCCATAATTCCATGGTATCGTCTGGTTGGACTTATATGGGATAGGCCCCGACATTGTAATCTTCAACGGTATAAACTTTGGATCAGGTGTAATCTTAACAGGTCTTTTGCATGCCTTGGAAAGATTGTCAGAAATGGTGATTATAGCGACATCGTTGATAGGAGTAACATGAGTAACAGGAGTAACAAGAGTTTTTTGAAAGAGGATCTCTTGATTATCCATCATGTGTTGGATGCCTAACTTCAATAACGGACAATCGGATTGTAGGGACGAACAAAAGTAACAATCTTTTTCACAGCCTGGGAAGATCCCGGCTTTCAACAGATTCATCTTGATCATTGGCAAAGGGGTCATTAAGTCATCAACAACAGCAACATATAGATCCTCTTCAATAGCACGGGTACTGTGACCATGCTTCGACATTGGGGCAGAAATCACATTCGGCTTTTCGGGCGCATTAAATTCTACCTCCTTGGCATCTATCAAATCTTGGATCTTGTTTTTGAGGGCCCAACCGTTGTTGGTGTCGTGCCCTATGCCGTATGAATGGTAGGCACATTTAGCATTGGCATGATAAAAAGGAGAAGTTATATTCGAATTTTGTGGCGGATCTCTCAAGGTTGTAAGGTTCAGCTTCAAGAGATGGGGGAGAACCTGGGCAGGCGTCATGTTTATTTTAGTGAACTGCCTAGCAGGCCTTCCCCCTCTTTGTTGGTTGGTTCTTGGCTGATCATTCCTAGGTTGATCAACTGCAGTCTTTTGGATCATTACAACCCCCACCATTGGCCGACGCTCTTCTCTTCCTCGTCCTTTTTGAGAATAAACAGCTGACACCTCTTTCTTGGCTGGAAAAGGTTTTTAGACAGCAGCCGAAGCAGATGTATCTTTTTGAATCTTACCACTCTTGATGCCAGCTTCAACTTGTTCACCAGTCATAATTAATTCAGTGAACCCTGCCGATGAACTCCCTATCAGGTGATTAAAGAACGAACCTGACAGCATTCCCAAAAACATATCAACCAGCCCTCTTTCAGACAATGGTGGCTGCACCCTTCCGGCCAGGTCCCTCCACTTCTTGGCATACTCCTTAAAGCCCTCATTAGAAACCATACCCATACTCTGTAGTTGAGTACGAGTAGGTTCTAAGTCGGAATTATATTGATATTGTCGATAGAAGGCAGCAGCCAGATCCTCCCAATTATGTACGTCAGCCCTCTCAAGCTGATAGAACCAGTCCAATTGTGTACCCGAAAGACTGTCTTGAAAAAAGTGGACCCACAGATCCTTATCAGAAGAATGAGGTTGGATCTTTCTGACGTAAGACCGTAGGTGCATCTTCGGGCAAGACAAACCATCGTATTTAGCGAACAGAGGAACTTTAAACTTGGGGGGAATGATAATCCCAGAAACCAAGCCTAACTCTTCGAAATCCAACCCAAGCACTCTTTGTATCTCCATAGCTGCCAACCGCTCTTCCAAATTTTTATACTTGTCATCTGTAGGAGGGTATTGCTGCTCAGAATAATCTTCATCCTCTTCTTCTTCTTCTTCAGCCTCAGACTCGGATGGTACTGCAACTCCTTTTCCTTTGCCAACCCCTTCATCAGATGTTGAAGGGAAGTCCAGGACTCTTCTAGATTGATTCTCAAATCTTCTTCCCATAGTGGCCACACCAACTCTTTTTTTCTTTTTCTCCTTTTATTTTTCCTTCTCCTTCTCTAACAGTTCTTTAAGGTCCTCCTGACCCTTTGCCAAGGTCATGAGGAGTTGTTGGAATTGGGAATTTTGTGCTTGCAGATCTTTGACCGCCTGCTCTATATCCATCTTGCTGAAATAAACAACAGAAAGATAAGGAAACCTGGTGTGAAGACCTGTTTGTGCATATGATGAATGATATGTATTCATGTAATGCATTCAAGGATTCAGAAATTCAAAGTTGTTGCAAACAAAAAGAACACACGTCATATTAATAAGAAGAAATTTGTCAGTACATAAATTCCCCATGGGCAAAATATTACAAAATTCTTAATGTAAAAAGACGTTGTGCATCCTCTTTGGTGCGATGTAGGTGTTGAGATTCTGCTCTTCATGGATTCGACGAGTAAGTTCCAAAACCTTCTTCTCACTGGCATAGAAGCTGTCTTGAAAAGTATTCAGTTCTTCCTTGAGCTGTATCCAACTATTTTTCAAATCTTCCAATGATATTGGCATGTCAGGATGCAGGAGGGTGTATGGAACCTCTCCTTCCATAACAGGCTCTTTGATCACAGGGAGAATGTAGGGGTAAGGCATCATAAGACTCTGGGCGCGGGTTCATACCCACTTGAGGTAAGGCTCAAGGAGGATGGAATTCTTGTGTCCCAGTGTCTTACTGTCCACTTTGTTGGGCATCCTCCAAGCTCGGATAAACCTTTGTCGAAGTCCTTGAGCATCGTTGTAGAAGTCAAAAACTAAATCCGGTATCAGCATGTCATGTGGTCCATCCCTTCGAGCATATCCAAACTGTCTCAGAGCCAAACAGGGGTTGTAGGTAATGCCTCCCATAATGCCAAGTAATGGGACATTAGGGAATTCCCCACAACGATCAATGATGATGACATTTTCTCTGGAACGAGAACACCAATGAACATCAGAATGTGTAAGAGTCATCAATCGTTGTGACCACCTCAAGCCTTGTTCATTCTTCAAGACTGATTGGGGAAGGTGAGAAATAAACCACCTTGATAGAAGAGGAGTACATCACATGAGAACACCTCTTTTCCTCATTCTTCGTGTGTGAAATGAGTGGAGGATGTCCCCAAGAAATATAGGCATAGGATTCCGAGATATGAAAATCTTGACAGCATTCACATCTATAAACTGATCAGGGTTTGGAAACAAGACCAACCCATAGATGAGAAGTGCTACAATCTCCTCAAAAGCTTGTAGATCTAGAGAATTCCAGCATTCTTGTGCCTTCTCAAACAGAAACTTTGCCAAGAAACCCTTGACACCACTTCTGGTTTCCCAATGACCTTTGATATCAGATGGTTGCAAGTGTAAGGCTTGAGCAACACCTTCAGGCTTTGGATATCTTTCCGTACCATTGTAGGGTAGTTAATGGAGAATAGGAATCCTCAGGAGTTGAGAAAATTCCTCCAAAGTAGGTACTAGTTGGTAATCAGGAAATGTAAAGCAATGGTGTAGGGGGTCAAAGAACTGGAAGAGAACTTTCACCATGTCTTCTTCAATGTTGGAGTTGACCAAGTTGAGAAGTCTACCATGTCTTTCACTGAAGGGAGAATTCTCTGGAATCTTGGAAGTAAGCTCCTTGAGTAGAGGAGGGATTCTCACAAGGTTGACCTGAATTGTTTTTCTGCGGAGTGAATCCATTACCTATAAAACAGGAACAAAGATGAAGATCCAAACCCTTGAAATGGTTAGTGGATGCAAATGATGCTTCATGATGTTCATGATGTATGCACAAGTATATGTACAAGCAAATCACACAAGATCCTAGTTTCAGGCTTGCATGGGGTTTCATAGGTAAGTACCCTCTTGAAGTTAGTTGGCTCAACCTGTCCTATAAATAGTAACCGGGTTCTAAGGAGCTCAATATCACTGGATTATTTTCTGTGTTCATTGTTTCAGTTTAGCCACTTTACTGGCGACCAAAATATTCCAAGAAAACAACCCTCAATGAGTGTAGTATCGAGTATCTACCAACTTCGGACTGCACCAAAGCCGGTCATATCACTACCCCTAGTAAGGCCAAGATGGTCAAGTAAAGATTCTAAAAGTCCATTAGTGCTTCATGACATCACTCAGCGGCCCCGTATTCTCTTTGATTGACTCAAAGGCTACCGGTATCCACAAATATGTCGCACTAATATAGCTATTGCTTAGACTGTATCGGTATACCCCGTACAGTTTCCATAACGTATTGCTATTTACCTATGAATGTTTCCCAAATCAGGGTAGAGGATTTCAAACCCAAACAATAGAACCAAATGTAAAGCAATCAAAGCAAACAAGGTAAGTATGTAAAGGTGATCTAAACCCTAAGGTAACCCCACTTTTAAGTTATTCCCCAGCAGAGTCGCCAGTTCTGTGATACGGTGGGAGAACTGACTTGAGGTTTTGCGTTTGTGTTCGCAAATGTTTCGGTTTAGTAAGAGTCGCCACCGACTTTTTATTTTATCCAAAGGAAAGGTCAAAAAGCACAGGAAAGACCATTGAGATGTTTTTTTGGGTTCGGGGGGTAGATTATGAAAAGAGAAGGTGCTAGCACCCTTTTCATCCATGGTTATCCATGGGCTCTTAATTACTTGTTTAGATCACTTGCTTTTGCTTTTCAATTGTTTGAAATGGTGCTTTGTGTGTGGTTTTTGAAAATGCTTTGAAAAAGAGGCCTTGTCTAGGCAACCTTTGTAATGATTCTTGTTTGAATACATACAAAGGTGTTTGTCTTTTGAAAAGATATTTCAATGTTTGAAAGTTTGATTTGGGAAATGTTTTGAAATTGTGTCGTGAGGTGTGTTTGAAAAATAGCAAGGATGTTTTGCAAGTTTTGATCAAGTAACTAAGAGTTGTCTACCCTATTTTACTCAAAGATCTTTCCTATACGTTTTTAACCCTTTTGACAGTGTTGTTTTACCATTGCATTTGGTAAACAACCTTGTATTTGGATGTTAAACGGAACAGGGGCGGGTCATCGTATGGACCATGATAGCAATTGTGTTAAGTATTTTTAGCAAATTTTCTGAGGGACTAGATCATTTTATGTAGACAACCAAGATAGCGTCATCGAGGGACTATGATCTTTTTGTTTTGTTTTTGTTTTGCCAAGATACTCAACATGCATAACATGGCCATTTTCAAGGCAACAAGTGGATGAAACCCTAGGGGTGCATGTGTGCATTGTGTTGCCAATTTTTATGCTTTTTTGTCTTTGCATTAGTCAAGCTATTTGTTTCGAATTTGGATTTCTCGCTTACAAACCCTAATCTCTAACATGGCATATTTGTAAGCATAAAGTGCGCAAAATAAATCTACACCATTACAACATTTGATATGGGAAGGGGGGGTACAATTTTGAATGAGGATTATTTTGCAAGAAATTAAAACCCTAATATTTACTATTACATCCAATTTGAATAAATGGTACAAATAATAAATAGACAAGTATTTAAATGGTCAATACAAAATATTATGAATATGCAAAAAATGTTTATGTTTATTTTTTACGTATGTAAAAAATATTTAATGTGTATATAAAAAAAAGAAATAAAAGATTATTATATTTTATTTATTAAGGGTAAAACCCTAATTTTCTTTTAAGAAAGTATATATATATATATATATATATATATATATATATATATATATATATATATATATATATATATATATATATATATATATATATATATATATATATATATATATATATATATATATATATATATATATATATATATATATATATATATATATATATATATATATATATATATATATATATTATTTATGCACAATAAAAATAAAAATATATTCAAGTGTCAAAAAGATAAAAAAGATATTAAAAAAAAGTATTATTTTTAATAAGGGTGGAAACCCTAGTTTTTTTAATTTTAAGATAATATATATTATATTAATTGTTTTTGTGTATAATAAAATAAAATATAAATATATACAAATATTTAGAAAAAATAATAGTATATGAGAAAGTATTATTTGAATATATAAATACTAAAAATATTATATTTTTATGTATTGTTTACAAGTTTTTATTAAATAAAATAAAAGTATATACTATTTAATAATTATTTTCATGTTAGAAAAATCAAATAAAAATATAAAAATAAATGTGAAAATTTATAAAAATGTTTTTGGTATTTTTTATGTTTAGAAAATATAAAATAAAATCACAAATGAAAAATAAATAGAAAAATATAAACAAATAAAGAAATTGGGCCAGGGGGTGCAATCAGCAAAAAGGGGGTGTCAAAAACAAGAAGCAAAAGCCCAACCCAACTCCAAGCTTCGTCTTCAACCTTTGTTCAAAAATGCGCGCGCCTGACTTCAAACATGAACAACCTGCATACGTGCTCTAATGCAAAAACCCATAACATCAAAGTTGTAGCATTTTTCAAGACGAATCCAACCATGTAAAGAACTCATTCTAACTCTCAAAGACCAGAGAGAATTTCTATGGCCCTAAATCCTAACCTAATTTTTTCAGGAAGTTCATGAATCAAATTCTCTTAACATGCTTAACTTAAATGAAAACTGAGCATATGTACAGTTTCATGGCTATGAATACTACATTTTTTATTCACAAACCTAAGCCTAATGATTCCTAAATAGAGAGATATGAAGTTGACAAAAACCTGTTTCAGTTGACTTCGTGTATGGCAATGTGGAGCTTTTTAGTGAGGCCTGAGATGTTTGGGAGCTTGCTTGAACTTCCTCTGACCTTCCCCAATGCCAAGTTTGCCTTGAATGTACTTGAACAAGCCTATAGAACTCAACATGCACAAGCTGAAATTAAAAATGGTAAACCTTGCAAATGGAGTTACAGTCAGCGTTTAAGGGTTGGGATAGCTTGGATAGGTTATGTGGAATGTGTTTGAACCAGTTTGAGGCAAAACGCACAAGGGTTTTTTGCTATGGAAGTCAAACTGCAGGGAGTTCCCTGTTTTGCCAATGGAAGGTGATTTTGTGCTATGGAAGGTTTAAGGGCTCAACAGCTCGTTTTTTTGGCTCAAGGGGATGTGAGAAACTTGTTTCAAAAGCTTGCAAGAGTTGGTTTTCACAGATGTGCAAGATCTGTTGTGTTTGACAAGTTTCTTGGTTATGAAGCAAAATGAGAAGTGACAAAGAGCAGGCCTGTACAGGCTAGCTCTAACCCTGCATACATTGTGTAAGCTTGGTCCCAAGTTTGTGGATTTGATTTTCTGCCTAAGATCTTGTTCAAGGCTCAAGGATTCTATTTGACATAAAGTAAGATTTTGACAAAAATGGCAAAGTTACCTTTTACTATTTTTGGATTAATCTAATGTATAATCCTCTAATGACCAAAACAAAGCCTTAGACCAATGGATTTGCATTTGATTATTGAGTATGTAAGGGTTTTGAGACCTTTAATCAAGTATAAACAAGGCTGATTAGAGTTTGCAACTTGTATCAATATGAACATGCCATGGATCGAAAGTGAGTTTTTGCTAACTTCAAGCTTTCGATTCTCCCTAACCACAAATGATTTTTGAGAGTTCTTGGACATTTTAGAAATCTTGTAACATGCTCTACAATCCATATTTGAAATTTATTTTTAAATTACAAGTGGAACTAGGTGAAAAATTTCCAAGAAGATAGGTCAAAATCCTGCCTAAACTAGGGCAAAATTTCACTAAGTTAAAAGTTTCATGGACCCTTGTTCCAAAAATCATAACTTGAGATCCAAGCTTCTTTTGGGAAAACTTTGTGAACAAAAGTTGTATATTTTGTGGAGGACTACAACTTTCATCTTGGAAGTTTTGTTTGAATCCAAATGCATCATGGTGAAAATGTTGGGCAAAGTTGAGAAAAATTAAGAAAATTTCATAACTTAGAAAAATTCTAAGTTATGAAAATTTTCAATCTTAAACCCTAATTTGCAAAATTTGGTTTCTTGATGAACAAGTTTCATGTTTTGGCACATCTTGATGAAAAATAACCCTTGGCACTTGATTTTGACCAAAAAGTCAAAGTTTGACTTTTCAGTGTACAATCAAATTTTGATCAGTTGACTGAAAAATTCATCTGTCAATCCAATGCAATTGAGATCTTTTGAACCTTGTGAATAGGTCAAGATGATGCCATTGAGTCCTTGAATCCATGCTTGAACCCAATTTGCCATTGTCTAGGTTAAAAGTCAGATATTGCCCTTCTGCAGTCAAAACCCTAAAAATGACCATTTTGCCCTTTTGGTGATCTGATCAAATTTCTTGAGGAGTTGTGGTCCAAACTTGATCAAATGATTCATATGAGATTATAATGTTGATGTGGGTCAAAATTTATGAGGTTTGACTGTAAATTAGCCACCGTTGACTTTTTCCCTAATACATCTGATTTTTAGGTCAACTGTCCAATTGACTGTGCAAAAATTTGATTCAAGGCTTGAAACTTGGTATGGGAAATATTATAAGTCCAACACGAAGTATGAAAGTCACTTTGAGCATTGAAAGTCCAAAAATCCCTGTGCAAACTCAAACCCTAATTTAGGTCAACAATGCAAGGAGATGTCTTGAGTAGAGTAAACCCTAGCTTGATCTTGAGTTCAAAGAGTCTTGTAATGAGAAATATTGATAAAATGAGAGGGTAAATTTTGGGGTACAACAACTACCCCTATTCAATCTTCTTGAACCTTAAGAGTTAGATTGGCGAGTTTGCCTTTCATGACTCGAAGGTAAAAGAGGATTAGACACTAGAGTGCCCGTAAATTTGCACTCGTCGAAGTAGTTGAGGGAATGGGCTTAAAGATGCCATTTGGAAAGGTGTGACAGAATCTTTGTCGGAGATGGGCTTAGAGATGCCATCCAATAAGATTGATCGCACAAGAGATTCCTTTGCGTGAGCCCGTATACCTGTTGTTGAGGAGGACAACGCTGGGGAATGCTGGTTTCTATTATGGTAGAAATAGAACTTCAGCCGTCTGTTATTCTACTAGGGAGTCATCTCTTGGTTGAAGAGGTGACAGTGAACTGCTATCTGGTCAACATCCATCCTTCACAGTCTTGCATTGCTATCTGGTCAATGTCCAGGCTTCATGATACTCTTCTTCCTATCTGGTCAATGTCCAGTCTTCAGAAGGAAATCAAATGGTTATCCGGTCGCCTCCGGGATTCCCTTTGACTTCGGGGCCTACCAATATCCGGTTGAATCCGGGTTTCAAGGTAATCGGCTAAGTAAACTGTTATTTGGTCAACGTCCAAGTTTCACAGTATACCTTACTATTATCTGGTCAACGTATAGGTTTCACAGTGTTGTATTGCTATCTGGTCAACATCAAGGTTTCACAATACCTTTCTTCCTATCTGGTCAACGTCCAGTCTTCAGAAGAATATCAACTAGTTATCCGGTCAACATATGGGTTTCCCTTTTGATTTTGGGGCCTACTAATATCCGGTTGAATCCGGGCTTCAAAGTAATTGGCCGAGTAAACTGTTATTTGGTCAACGTCCAAGCTTCACAGTATACTTTACTGTTATCTGTTCAACGTCCAGGCTTCACAGTCTTGTATTACTATCTGGTCAACGTCCAGGCTTCGCAATACCTCACTTCCAATCTGGTCAACGTCCAGGTTTCAGAAGAAACTGCAGGGGATTCAACTATTTTCTGGTCAATCTTTAGGCTTCAGTATAATCAGGGTATTATCTGGTCGAGTCCAGGCTTCATAACTAAAGATGGAATCTGCCCCTTGATTTGAATAAACAAATAGAGAAGCGTCCGTGTCTGGAGCATCTCTAAGCCATTTTTCAAGCTTTGAATATCTGTTTTAGGTAGCTATTAATTTCATCCGAAAAGGGTAGAATGTTAGCTGAAACACAAAGTTATGTTGCATGAAATGTATGATACAATATATGTGTTTTGTCAATGCTCATGATTTATGAATGTAATGTATGCGCATGTAAGCTGATTAGCTGTCTTTCTGAGGAAAATAAACCCTGGATAGCTGGAGATGATAAGATCTTGGGCTGCTGCTGGGGAAAATAAATCCATGACCGCTGTTGGAGATTCAAGATTTTTGACAACCTCTGTGGGGAGAAGCTATACCATTGGGGAGATCAGGAGTTTGGGCTGTATGCCAATCTACTAGGGACTTCAAGAGTGAGGATTTCCGTTCTATTGGGGATATCAGGGAAAAACTGAATGGTTTCCACTAAGGATTGGTAGATCAAAGTTTCCTCTCCGCTGGGGATCTTAATGACGTGCTAATTTGATCGGCGATTTCACTGGGGAATAATAACTCTCTGGGGAATTATCTGGTTTTAAAGCGACTCTTCAGGGATCATGGAGGAAACTGAATGGTCTCCACTGGTGTTCAAAGGCTGAAGGTTCGGCTCCTTTTGGAGAATAAAGTTTCATCTTCACTGAGGGTTTGTAGTTCAAAGTTTTGCTCCGCTGAGGATTGGGAGTTTGAAAATTCAACTCTGATGGGGATTTTGAAATTTAACTCCGTTGGGGATATACATTTCAAGGCTTTAATTCTGCCGATCTGGATAATGTATTGCAAGGGGTTTCTCCTGGAACAGCCTAAAGATACCTTTCCTATACTTTCATCCTATCAGTAACTATTCTTTCTCATTTCGTTTTATTTGTAAGCAGTGATTATATTCAAATGCATATGCTCATTTAATAAATCATTGGACCTTTTCAAATAAAACACAAGTGTAAAAAAGGAAAGAGAAGGCAACGATTTTCTGCACTTCGAAGTATCTTTGTATTAACTTTGTGTAAGTATTTTGTACAAAGGAGACAAACATCCTAGTAAGAGAATGTTGTCATAAAATTGAGAAAAATTTATACAGAGAAAGATGGCTATGTGTAACAATTCCATGGGATTCCCATTCTGCTATAGCCTTCACAACTCTGAGTATCTTGTCCATTCGTCGCTTCGTCCGCTGATGATTGGATTGATCAGAAGCTTGGAGCTTGTCCGTGAAGAGATTGTCCTTAAAGTGATCTGACGAGACATAGTCATACGCTTTAATTCCCTAACTTTTGCCTGGACCGCCCTTTCGGGTTTTCGATCCACCGGGAAACCCTTTTTTTCCCAAGTCGCCCTTTTGGGTTTTCAACTTGCCGGGTGTACTGATTTTTTTGTTTATCCCTAATTTTTTCCTGAATCGCCCTTTCGGTTTTCGATTCACCGGGATGGCCATTTTTTCCCAAGTCGCCCTTTCGGGTTTTCAACTTGTCGGGTCATTTATGTGTAGTATCTTTTGACTATGTCTGCATTCGCAGGGTGCGGCATATCGTCGCCGTCCATGGTGGTTAGAATCATAGCCCCACCAGAAAAGATGTTTTTGATCACAAATGGTCCTTCGTAAGTAGGAGTCCATTTGCCCCTGGGATCACTTTGCGGCAAGATGATCCGCTTGATTACAAGATCTCCGACCTGATACACCTGACATCTGACTTTCTTGTTGAAAGCCTTTATCATTCGTTTTTGATACGTCTGACCATGACAAACAACAGTAAGTCGCTTCTCATCGATCAAGTTAAGTTGATCAAGCCGGGTCTGAATCCAATCGTCTTCACTTAAACCAACATCCTTCATAATTCTCAAGGAAGGAATCTGAACCTCCATAGGTAAAACAACTTCCATGGCATATACCAAAGAAAAGGGGGTTGCCCCGGTTGAAGTACGCGCCGTGGTACGGTATCCGTGCAGAGCAAACGGTAACATCTCATGCCAGTCCTTATAGGTGACTGTCATCTTTTGAATGATCTTCTTGATATTCTTGTTCACAGCTTCGACAACACCGTTCATCTTAGGCCGATAGGGAGATGAATTATGATGTTGAATCTTGAACTGCTCGCACAGAGCGATGATCATAGTGTTGTTCAGGTTTGTACCGTTGTCCGTGATGATCCGGGCAACCACATTCTTTGTAACGGAGGCGAAGGAAGCTGCTTTGACCCACTTGGTAAAGTAATCATTGGCCACCAGGATAAAGCGGTGTCCATTAGACGCCGTAGGATTGATCTCTCCAATCATGTCGATACCCCACATTGCAAATGGCCAAGGAGCTGTTAGGACATTGAGAGGAACTGGAGGAATATGTACCTTGTCAGCATAGATTTGGCATTTGTGACAAGTACGGGAATATTGATGACAATCATCTTCCATGGTAAACCAGTAGTAACCTGCCCTTAGAATCTTCTTAGCCATCGTATGTCCGCTCAAATGGGTGCCAAATGTGCCACTATGCAGTTTAGTCATGATCTACTCAGCTTCAACCTTTTCCACACAATGAAACAGAACACAATCATGGTTGCGCTTGTATAGGATACCATTGCTCAGGAAGAACTTGGCAGCAAATCTCCTTAAGAACTTTTTGTCATTGACTGAAGCTCCTTCAGGGTATTCTTGAGTCTTGAGATACCTTTTGATTTCGTGGAACCAGTGTTGTTCCACTAATTTTTCGGTATTAATCTCATGACAATGTGCAGGTTCGTCCATCTGCTCAATGGTGATTTGGGGAGCCTCATTATCCCAGTTAAGTTTAAACATGGAAGACATTGTAGCTAGAGCATTCACTAGCTGATTTTCTTCTCGCGGGAAGTGTTCGAAGGTAATCTGCTCAAAATGAGGCAACAATGTCAGGACATGTTCTTTGTATGGGATGAGGTTAGGATGTTTAGTGCCCCACTCTCCTTTGATTTGACTGATAACCAAAGCGGAGTCTCCAAACAAAACCAAAGATTTGATTCCTAAGTCAATCGCAGCCTTGAGACCAAAGATACAAGTTTCATACTCGCCCATGTTGTTGGTGCAGCTGAAGCAGAGTCTAGCAGTGAAAGGTGTATGGTAACCTTCCAGAGAAATAAGTACCGCGCCGATACCGTAGCCAAGTGCATTTGAAGCACCATCAAAGTACAGGGTCCATCGGGATCCTTGTTCAGGTCCATCATACGGTGTGTTACCTTCAATGTTGTCCAAGGTCATAATGTCTTCGTCGGGGAAGTCGAACTTCATGGATTGGTAATCTTCGACAGCTTGATGAGCTAGATGGTCAACTAGTACACTCCCCTTTATAGCTTTTTGGGTTGTGTACTGGATATCGTACTCAGTCAGGATCATTTGCCATCTAGCGATTCTTCCAGATAAAGCAGGCTTTTTGAAAATGTACTTGATCGGATCCATCTTAGAAATCAGCAGAGTGGTATGTGTCAACATATACTGCCTTAGCCGGCGAGTAGACCATACCAAAGCGCAACAAGTTTTCTCGAGCAGTGAGTAACGAGTCTCACAGTCGGTAAAATTTTTGCTAAGGTAATAAATGGGATGCTCTTTTCGACCAGACTCATCATGTTGGCCCAATATGCACCCCATTGAGTTATCCAACACAGTCAGATACATGATTAGTGGCCTTCCTTCGACGGGTGGCATCAAGATATGAGGTTCTAGTAGATACTCCTTGATTTTATCGAAAGCAGCTTGACAATCATCATTCCATTCAACCACCTGATCTTTCTTCAACAGCTTGAAGATTGGTTCACAGGTAGATGTTAGGTGAGAAATGAACCTTGCAATGTAGTTTAGGCGTCCCAAGAAACCTCTGACCTCCTTTTCAGTGCGAGGGGCAGGCATTTCTTGTATGGCTTTGACTTTGGCAGGATCAACCTCGATGCCTTTGTTGCTGACGATGAATCCCAAGAGTTTACCGGACCTGACTCTGAAAGTGCACTTGCTAGGGTTCAGTATGAGCTTATACTCCTTCAACCTGACAAACAGCATTTGCAGATGGTCGAGGTGTTCTTCTTATTCTGTCTGTGAACGGGCTATCATATCATCTACGTAGACTTCAATCTCATAATGTATCATGCCATGAAACAAAGCTACCATGGCTCGCTGATAGGTTGCCCCAACATTCTTCAGTCTGAATGGCATCACTTTATAGCAGAAGGTACCCCACTGTGTAACAAAAGTGGTCTTCTCCATGTCTTCGGGAGCCATTTTGATCTGGTTGTATCCCGAGAATCCATCCATGAAAGAAAATACCTTATGTTGAGCTGTATTATCAACCAAAATGTCAATGTGTGGTAGTGGAAAGTCATCTTTAGGGCTAGCCCTGTTTAAATCTCTGTAGTCCACACATATTCTCACTTTGCCGTCTTTTTTAGGCACAGGCACAATGTTTGCAACCCATTGTGGATAGGAAGTAACAGCAAGAAACCCGACATTGAACTGTTTCATCACTTCGGCTTTGATCTTTTCAGACATATCGGGCCTCATTCGGCGGACTTTTTGTTTGATTGGTGGACAGTCTTCTCTAGTAGGGAGACGGTGAACCACAATATCTGTGTCGAGTCCCGCCATGTCTTCGTAGGACCAGGCGAAGATTTCAACATATTCATTCAACAACTGGACTAAGCGCTCTTTGACATTTGGCTTCAGGTTGGCACCCACTTTAACCTCTCTCCTGTCTTCGGCAGTACCCAAGTTGATAGTCTTTAACAGCTCTTCATGGGGCAGAATAGCCCTTTCTTCCTGTTGTAGAAGTCTAGCCAACTCTCCAGGCACTTCACAGTCTTCATCACCTTCGTATTCGACATGATTGACCAGATCTTCAGAGTCACTGAAGGCTATAGCAGAATTGTTACCCATGGAATCCGGATTGGATGGGTACCTACATTTTGTGAGTGTGGGTGTGTGTAAGGGATAGCCATCCTTAAACAAAATAAAATGTAAAAGGAAATAAAATGAACACAAAAGTTTATAGATGAAAACGTCCATGATTCATTAAAAATGGAATTTGAAAATGAAGAATCAAAACCCTTACAAATGGACCTATATGCCCCGGGTAAGGCACAAGGCAAAAGAGTGTACGAATTGTTTAAAAATTATTACAGACCAATGGAAAATGTTCAAAAGATAAATTACTGATTGATGAAAGTAATGGGAACGAAGTCTTTCACCTCCTAGTTGTTCAGTCCTCCTTCAATGGTCGGGAAAATACAATCTTCAAAATTGCTCTCATCTTCAACATCTTCCAAAGCATGAACTCCGTGATGTGTGATCTTTAATGGTGGTCCTCCAGCCCGGGAGCGACGCACAGCCTTCTGACTAGCAGTATTGAAACCCAAACCGAACTTATCTGCCTTGAAAGGAAAAACTGGTAGCTGACCCTATACTGTACTTCCTCCTTACTCGAGCACCACTTTCGCATCTTTAAGGGATGACATCCGGGGCACAGGCTTGGTAACTGCAGGCACATAAGTCATTGTCTTGGCCGTTGCAACTTCATGAGAAACCTCTTCAAAGTGTTGGAAAGGTGTTTCTATGAATTCACCATCTAACTCCACATAGCCGAAAGAGTTAAGGTGGCTTATCATATACTCCTCCTCACCATGAACTGTTATGATTTTACCATGGACTGGGTATTTGAGCATTTGGTGTAGAGAAGAAGTGACTGCCCCAACGTTGTGGATCCATGGCCTTCCCAACAAGCATGAATATGAAGAACGAATGTCCATCATATAAAATGTAGAGTTGAAAATTTCTGTTCCCACCTTAATTGGGATGTCCACCTCTCCGTGGACCATCCTCTTAGAACCTTCGAAGGCTCTAACAATGATATTATTGGGCTTTAAGGTCAAACCTTCACAGTCTAGTCTGTCCAATGCTTTCTTTGGTAGGACATTTAAAGATGACCCGATATCAACCAGAACATGAGCAAGTGTGGTCCCTCTGCACTCTACCGAAACATGCAGCGCATCATTATGCTTTCTTCCCTTAGATGTTAGATCGGCGTTAGAGAAGCCAAGACCATTATCGACTGTAAGGCTAGCCACACACTCTTGAAACTGATCCGCAAAAGTCTCTTGAGGCACATGTGCCGTCTTCAGAAATTTGATCAAGGCTTTGGCATGAGCCTCGAAATAGAGCAATAGGGCCAGCATGGAGATTTTTGAAGGGGTTTTCCCCAATTGTTCTACGACATCATAGTCGCTCTTTTTGATTATCTTTAAAATTTCCTCCATTTCCTTTTGGGTGGTCTCGGGGATAACCAAAGGCTGATCCCTCGTCCTGACGGGCGCTTCTTCGATTCCCTTACCTTTATCAGCAATGACAGCGGAGGGTACAACTTCAGGAGTAACAATTTCTTCGATCACTGGACTTTGCACAAATATCTTGACTGGCACAGGAGCACTTGAGGGTCCGAAGGTTGCCCTTGGAGGAGCAATCTCCGGAGAGAAGATTCTTCCTCTACGAGTTATCTCACTTGTCCCCACAATATTTTCTACATCAGGAGTTTCTTCATTGGAATTCTCTTCCACTGATTCAATCTGCTTAACACCGTGGTAGAAGATCTCTCCTCAATAATTCCACGGTATCGTCTTGTTGGACTTATATGGGATAGGCCCCGACATAGTAATCTTCAGCGGTATAAACTTTGGATCAGGTGTAATCTTAACAGGTCTTTTGCAGGCCTTGGAAAGATAGTCGGAAATGGTGATTATAGCGACATTGTTGACAGGAGTAACAGGAGTAACATGAGTTTTTTGAAAGAGGATCTCTTGATTATCCATCAGGCGTTGGACGCCTAACTTCAATAATGGACAGTCGGATTGTAGGGACGAACAAAAGTAACAATCTTTTTCACAGCCTGGGAAGATCCCGGCTTTCAACAGATTCATCTTGATCATTGGCAAAGGGGTCATTAAGTCATCAACAACAACAACATATAGATCCTCTTCAATAGCATGGGTACTGTGACCATGCTTCGACATTGGGGCAGAAATCACATTCAGCTTTTCGGGCGCATCGAATTCTACCTCCTTGGCATCTATCAAATCTTGGATCTTGTTTTTAAGGGGCCAACAGTTGTTGGTGTCGTGCCCTATGCCATCTGAATGGTAGGCACATTTAGCATTGGCATGATGAAAAGGAGAAGTTGTATTCGAATTTTGTGGCGGATCTCTCAAGGTTGTAAGGTTCAGCTTTAAGAGATGGGGGAGAACCTGGGCAGGCGTCATGTTTATTTTGGTGAACTTCCTAGCAGGCCTTCCCCCTCTTTGTTGGTTGGTTCTTGGCTGATCATTCCTAGGTTGATCAGCTGCAGTCTTTTGGATCATTACAGCCTCCACCGTTGGCCGGCGCTCTTCTCTTTCTTGACCTTTTTGAGAATAAACAGTTGACACCTCTTTCTTGGCTGGAAAAGGTTTTTAGACAGCGGCAGAAGCAAATGTATCTTTTTGAATCTTACCACTCTTGATGCCAGCTTCAACTCGTTCACCAGTCATAATTAATTCAGTGAACCCTGCCGATGAACTCCCGATCAGGTGATTAAAGAATGGACCAGACAACATTCCTAAAAACATATCAACCAACTCTCTTTTAGACAATGGTGGCTGCACCTTTCCGGCCAGGTCCCTCCACTTCTGGGCATACTCCTTAAAGCCCTCATTAGAAACCATACCCATACTCTGTAGTTGAGTACGAGTAGGTGCTAAGTCGGAATTATATTGATATTGTCGATAGAAGGCAGCAGCCAGATCCTCCCAATTATGTACGTCAACCCTCTCAAGCTGATAAAACCAGTCCAATTGTGTACCTGAAAGACTGTCTTGAAAAAAGTGGACCCATAGATCCTTATCAGAAGAATGAGGTTGGATCTTTCTGACGTAAGACCGTAGGTGCATCTTCCGGCAAGACAAACCATCGTATTTAGCGAACAGAGGAACTTTAAACTTGGGGGGAATGATAATCCCAGAAACCAAGCCTAACTCTTCGAAATCCAACCCAAGCACTCTTTGTATCTCCATAGCTGCCAACCGCTCTTCCAGATTTTTATACTTGCCATCTGCAGGAGGGTATTGCTGGTCAGAATAATCTTCATCCTCTTCTTCTTCTTCTTCAGCCTCAGACTCGGATGGTACTGCAACTCCTTTTCCTTTGCCAACCCCTTCATCAAATGTTGAAGGGAAGTCCATGACTCTTCTAGATTGATTCTCAAATCTTCTTCCCATAGTGGCCACACCAGCTCTTTTTTTCTTTTTCTCCTTTTCTTTTTCCTTCTCCTTCTCTAACAGTGCTTTAAGGTCCTCTTGACCCTTTGCCAAGGTCATGAGGAGTTATTGGAACTGGGAATTCTGTGCTTGCAGATCTTTGACCGCCAACTCTATATCCATCGTGCTGAAATAAACAGCAGAAAGATAAGGAAACCTGGTGTGAAGACCTGTTTGTGCATATGATGAATGATATGTATTCATGTAATGCATTCAAGGATTCAGAAATTCAAAGTTGTTGCAAACAAAAAGAAAAAACGTCATATTAATAAGAAGAAATTTGTTAGTACATAAATGCCCCATGGGCAAAATATTACAAAATTCTTAATGTAAAAAGATGTTACGCATCCTCTTTGGTGCGATGTAGGCGTTGAGATTCTGCTCTTCGTGGAGTCGATGAGTAAGTTCCAAAACCTTCTTCTCACTGGCATAGAAGATGGCTTCAAAAGTATTCTGTTCTTCCTTGAGCTGTATCCAACTATTTTGCAAATCTTCCAATGATGTTGGCATGTCAGGATGCAGGAGGGTGTATGTAACCTCTCCTTCCATAACAAGCTCTTTGATCACAGGGAGAATGTAGGGGTAAGGCATCATAAGACTCTGGGCGCGGGTTCATACCCACTTGAGGTAAGGCTCAAGGGGGATGGAATTCTTGTATCCAAGTGTCTTACTGTCCACTTTGTTGGGCATCCTCCAAGCTCAGATAAACCTTTGTCGAAGTCCTTGAACGTCGTTGTCGAAGTCCTTGAGCATCGTTGTCGAAGTCAAAAACTAAATCCGGAATCAGCATGTCATGTGGACCATCCCTTCGAGCATATCCAAACTGTCTCAGAGCCAAACAGGGGTTGTAGGTAATGCCTCCCCTAATGCCAAGTAATGGGAAATTAGGAAATTCCCCATAACGATCAATGATGATGACATTTTCTCTGGACCGAGAACACCAATGAACATCAGAATGTGTAAGAGTCATCAATCGTTGTGACCACCTCAAGCCTTGTTCATTCTTCAAGACTGACTGGGGAAGGTGAGAAATAAACCACCTTTCTAGAAGAGGAGTACTGTGATCGGTGGATTTAGAACTGACTGTTTAACGCTGGTTCACGAAATGTCGCGGTAAGCAAGAGTTGCCACCGTCTTTTATTTTCTCCAACATGGACAGGACAAAAGCACATCAAAATTCCTTATGAGATTATCTCTCGGTTCGGGAGGTAGATTTATAGAAAGGGAAGGTGTTAGCACCCTTTCTATCCATGGTTATCCATGGGCTCTTAGATACTTTCTCATTGTGTTTTCAAAAATGTTTGCTTTTCAAAGTGTGAGTGGGTTTGAAAAAGTTTCGTTTAAAGATTTCTGAATAACTCTTGTATCTGTCCTCAAGAGTGTTTGAAAAATTGTTTTGAAAGCTTTTTTTGAAAGTGTCGGTGTGAAAAGAGTTTTGATTTGTTTTTGAATAGAGCAAGTATCTACGAGTCATCTACCTACCCTAAGGAATTAAGCTGTGTAAATGTCCCTAAGGTAGTGCCATCCCACCATTGAGAGGTAGGTAGCACCACCGTTGGAGGTGTTCGGGTCAATTCGAGTTTTAGGGACAGTGTGGTCACCGAAGCAACAGTTAGGACACCTTAGAAGCTACCCTTATGTCCTTGATCCTTTTTTAATTCGAGGCAACCGTTTCGAGGCAACTATTCTGAGGCAACCGTTTCGAGGCAACTTGTTTTGAGGCAACTGGATCATGGACATAAGGACTTACTAAGACGTCCTATACTTGACGACCACGTTTCGAAGGCCACATGTGAGGCGTACCCTAAGAGTGGTGTGTGAATTTGTGTGTTGTTTTCAGTTTAGCAATTATCTTTGATCAGGGCATTGTGAGCTACGCATTGTTTTTAATTAGCCATACATTCTTTCATGCAATTAGAATTTAAAAGTGCGGAAATTTAAATGCGGAAAGATAAATCCTACGCTATTACAAGGCGCGGGTCTATACATCGCCAAATTACAAAGACCCGTTTTAATAAAAATGCGGAAAGTAAAAGACCTAATTACTATTACAAGCTTTGAGCAGTTACATAATATTCGAAAAGAAAAAAAAGGATAACGTGCGAAAGAGAAATTAAAACTGACAGTCCGAGGGTTTTGACCCTTTTGAAATTAAATTGAATTAAAAAGCTAATTAATTATTTAATTAAGAAAAGAAATTGTTTTTATGTTTTTTTTTGTATTTTATGAAAATAAAGAAAAGAATTAAAATTAGAAGGAAACCCTAGTTCTAAATATTTTAATTATTAATGAAAAATATACAAGTTAACCTAATTTACACTAATTAGTTAATTTACATCTTTATTTACAAAAATAATAATTAATAACAATAATAAATAATGAGGGAAAATTTAATTAAGAAAAGATAAAAATGTCAAAAAAACTAATTTCTACATATTTTTATTGATTAAGAAAAAGTGTTAAAATTGAAACCTAAATTAATCTAATTAATTGTTAGAGTTTATTTACAAAACAAATTAATAGTGAATTAAATATTAATTAAAAAATAAACATTTTTTAGTTTCTGATTTATTATTGTGAAAATTATTTTATGGTAAAAAAGAAATAATTAAAAACATTAAAAAGAATTAGAAAAGAAAATCAAATAAAAATTAAGAATGATGCAAACCATGGGGGGTATCAGGCCCCAAAGGGAGGTAAATTGCAGCAATTTGGCCCATGAAACAAAGGCCTTATTTGACTTCCTGCGCCTGCGTGTGGGATGGTTGACTGAGTGTACCATGGACCTCATCCTGCAGCCTTCAGATTGGACCTTGAAGCCACTTGTCAGGCCTTAGCATATGCGTGTACGGTGAACCTTTGGTTGGGCGCTGCATAAGAATACATTGAGACAAAAATTATGCAATATGTGAGGGACCTGGGAATCGAACCCAGGTCCCTATACCTGTAAGACACCTCAGCCACCAACTGAGCTAATGCGCGCGTTTGTTAATATAATGAAGAGTGATTATTATATAAAAAAACAAGCATTAGTGGTATGACCAAAAATCACGCGCCCAATATTTGAATGCCCCTATCATATGAAGACACGCATGCTTTCTTCTTCGTTTGCCTGAAACAAAAAGGAATGAATAGCGTGGGTTTTAAACCCCCACAACCTGAAAACGTGAAAATAGCGATTAGGCCTGTACTTAATATAAAAAGGGCGCGATGGTCTTAATAGCTTCGTCTTGATGCCACGAGTTCAGCTGTACCAGTTTGAAGGTCTAATTTTTCCATACCAAGAAAGCCCTAATTGGGACGTTCTGAAAACCTAATATCCTTTAATGTAAAATTTGGATTCAGGCAGAATTAGGTCAATTAACCTATGCCAATCGCTTCAGAACATCATGATTAGTGTAAATCAACAAATAAAACACATGAATAATGCATGGAAATAAAAAAACGATTATGGAAAAGTTTGTGATAAACGTAATTCTGTTCTACCAATTCTTGGAGTATGGGGACTGGAAAGTGATTGCAATCGACTCCTAGCAATGCCAGGAACGTATTAGAATGCTTTTGAAGCTTTGAATTGTGCTCTAACTGTGATTTCAGATTTCAATTTTTTGGTGAAAATTTGCAATTTGGTTCTATGCTTCTGAGCAGCTTTTCGTGTCTGTGGCTTCAGGGTTTCCTTATGCCTTTGTAGGTGATACAAATTAGGTCAAGAATGAGCCCAAAGATCCATCAATTTATGATTTCAATATTTGATTTTTATCACATCTTTTTCAATCTTTTTTCCATGCAAATCTTGCCAAATATGGATGATTTTGTCTTGTTGATTGGTGCACGAAATCTCTTGCATATAATGAACATATTTGCTGCACAAAAAAGATTTAAAACCATTATTTGATATTTTTCTCATATTTAAAGCATTTTTGAAGCTTTTGAAGCAAAGTTGACTTTTCAAAATTCCCAAAAATTTCCCAACTTCTCCAAGGCACATCTTGCTCAATTTTGAAGCTATGATCATGTTCTTGGACATTTTGGAAAGGTCTTCAAGTCCTCTAACCAATGTCTTTGGTCCCATGTCATTTTGATTTACCAATCTCAAGTTATGGTCTTTGACTTAAAGTGCCTTTTTGTTGACTTTTGAAAATGACCTATAATGTTGAAATTGATAACTTTTTGTGAGAGCATTTCTTGGACTTGAAGTGTGAAGATGAGTTGTAGGAAATGTCATTCTATTCAAAATGATATTTGGATGGGATTTTTCTGATAAACCATGAAGAAGTTATGCCTTGGTCAATTTGCAGTTGACTTTTTCAACTGTCCAAAAATAGAAACTTTTGCATCTTGAGACTTTTTGAGCCATGCTTTGAGAATCATGATCAAGAATTGATCAAATGATGTTTGTGGCTTCAAAATAAGATGTTGACCAAATTTTTTGACTTTTCACTGTCAAATGACCATTTTGCCCCTGCAGTTGACTGTGGAGTAATTAGGGTTTTTGACTGTGCAACTTGATGCTGTGAGTCTTGCAACTTGACATATGGATGCTTGACAATGTATGTAGGCATGTGGGACTTGATTGGACCCTTGAAAACTTCAATTTCTTTGCCAGAACCAAAACCCTAATTTTAACTGTGTTAGGAGGCAATTGGACTGTGCAACCCTTGAGAGATTTTGAACCATGATCTTGGCAAATCCTGAAGAATATGGGAGGGCAAATTTTGGGGTACAACAGTTGCCCCTGTTCAAGCTTCTTAGACCTGAGGATGTAGATTGGCTGGCGTGCCTTTCTTAATCCGAGGGTGGAAGATGATTGAACACTAGAGTGCCCAGAAATTTGCGCTCACATAGTTGCGTATCAGCAGTGTGATGACGGGAATGGGCTTACAGATGCCATTTGGAGACTGATGGATGGGAGATGGGCTTATAGATGCCATCTGGAAGTGTGACAGTACTTTGTCGGGAATGGGCTTATAGATGCCATTTGGAGACTGTTGGTATGTGGATGGGCTTACAGACGCCATCAGGTGTCGATCGCGTAAGAGATTCCTTAGCGAGAACTTGCGTACCTGAGAAAGAAGATAATTACCTGGCCTGTTACAGGAGTTGATCTTCAAACCCTTTATGTAGATGTGCCCTGGCTGGATACAGGAATCGAATCTTCGAACTCTTCAGACGTGCCCTGGCAAGATACAGGAATCGAGTCTAGAATTAGTCATCAAAAGATACACCCTGGCAAGATACAGGAATCGGATCTTCAAACTCTTCAGACGTGCCCTGGCAAGATACAGGAATCGAGTCTGGAATTAATCGTCAACAGATACACCCTGGCAAGATACAGGAATCGGATCTTCGAACTCTTCAGACGTGCCCTGGCAGGATACAGGAATCGAGTCTGGAATATAGTCGTCAACAGATACACCCTGGCAAGATACAGGAATCGGATCTTCGAACTCTTCAGACGTGCCCTGGCAGGATACAGGAATCGAGTCTGGAATATAGTCGTCAACAGATACACCCTGGCAAGATACAGGAATCGGATCTTCGAACTCTTCAGACGTGCCCTGGCAAGATACAGGAATCGAGTATGGAATTAGTCGTCAACAGATACACCCAGGCAAGATACAGGAATCAAATCTTTAGTTGCGACCGTTGATAGTAATTATCTTTGTATTAACCTTTGTCCTGAAAAGACAAAACGTTAGTTGTATGCGATGTCATGATGTATGACATGCGTGATGTTCTCAGAATAAATGAGATTGTATGTTCATGATGCGTATATGCATGTTATAATGTATGAAGATGTGATGTTCCTGAATGTATGTTTTTGTCTAGGAAAATAAATCCTTGACGGATGTCGGGAAGTTAACTCCTGGGCAGATGTTGAGGAATAGAGCTTCGCTTCCGCTGCGGATGATAGTTGCAAGAATACCGGTAGGAGAAGATGACTCCGTTGGGGAATAAACTTGGCGAACAGAATACTCTGCGGGGAATGCTCTGTGGGAAGAGAGATGCCTTACTGAGGTTGATGATAACTCCGTTGGGGATACCGTTGATGTGTTATGTTGAAGGAATTGATGAACTCCACTGGGGAATAGGAAGACTTCGTCGGGGACGATCTTTCCGTGACAATTAGCTGAGGATAACCCAGTTATAAGCTCTGTTGGGGAAATAACCTTTGAATAAAGTCGGGGGAGCGTTCGTGCTCTGCAGGGGACAAGCTTCCAGAATCTACTGGGGATAAGCTTCAAGACCTGTTGGGGAGATTGATTGAACTTTCCTGGGGAAGCTTCTGAACTGCACTGGGGAAGTGGCTCCACTGGATGTATGGTATACCACCGGGGAACAATCTTAGATCAAGACTGTCGGGGATGCTTGTTATGGAATGTTTGTATACTCCGCTGGGGAATGTTGAGATCTGCTGGGGATACCCAATTTCCATAAGGCTGACTGAGTAGGCTAACTCTGCTTGGGGAGAGTATCGCTGACTTTTTAGGAGATACAGTGCCTCGTCAGGGTTGATGGGAGACCAACTTCTTGGGAGAGAATTGTAGAATCTTGGCTCACTCTCTGGGGAATTAAGATATCTTGGTTACACTCTTCAGCCGAACTTACCTTGGTACCTTGGTGGACAGAGCAATTAGATCGCTTTAGACAACTCATTATTGCCCCTGTTTCTGATGTTACCTGTAATTAATCCTTTGTTTTGCATGCAAACATTTATGAGTTAGCAATTAATGTCAAATGCATATATCAAAATTTGAACATTAGACGTTCTTCGCAAAACAAAACAGGAAAAGGAAAAACAACTGGCAATTGGTCTGAAAAGTGAATTTGTATTGATTTTTTGAATTTGCCCGTAAATAGGCGTTTATGTACAAGAGGCTGGCGTCCTAGTAAGAGAACGCCGCCGAGCAACAGAGTTTATACAATTTTGTGAAAAGAAAACAAAGCAGCTATGTGAAAAGAACAATCCCACTGGGTTCCGACTCTGCTATCGCCTTTATATCTTCGAGTGTCTCATCACTCGGCTGCTCGGTTGAAGATGAAGGTGATTGATCGATGCCGTCTGATCTTGATGTTGATACTGGATTCTGGATGCAAGGTGATCCAATGAGACATAGTATTACGCTTTAATCCCTAACTTTTTCCTGGACCGCTCTTTCGGGTTTTCAGTCCACCGGAATACCCATTTTTGCCCAAGCCGCCTTTTCAGGTTTTCGACTTGCCGGGTGTACAGATTTTTTTTCATTTCATCCCTCATTTTTCTCGAACCCTTTTGGTTCGCCGGGAAGCCCTAATTTTTGCCTAGGTATGTCAACCTAGCGGGTCTTTTATCATGCGTAGTATCTTTTTACTATGTCTGCATTGGCGGGGTGAGGAAGGTCGTCACCATCCATGGTGGTTAGAATCATGGCTCCTCCTGAGAACACATGTTTAACCACAAACGGCCCTTCGTATGTAGGGGTCCATTTGCCCCTGGGATCACTTTGAGGAAGAATGATGCACTTGATTACCAGGTCCCCAACTTGATACTCTTGTGGTCTGACTTTCTTGTTAAATGCCCTGATCATCCGTTTTTGATACATTTGACCATGACAAATAGCAGTGAGTCTCTTTTCGTCAATTAGATTTAACTGATCAAGTCGTGTCTGGATCTAGTCATCTTCGCTCAGATCTGCATCCTTCATTATCCGGAGAGAGGGTATCTGCACTTCAATCGGTAAGACTGCCTCCATACCATAGACCAAGGAAAAAGGAGTTGCCCCGATTGACGTTCTTGCTGAGGTACGGTACCCATGGAGAGCGAACGGTAACATCTCATGCCAATCTTTATAGGTCACTGTCATCTTCTGTACAATCTTTTTGATATTCTTATTAGCCACTTCTACAGCCCCATTCATCTTCGGCCGATAAGGAGAAGAGTTGTGGTGCTGTATCTTGAATTGCTCGCAGAGCTCAGTGATCATCTTGTTGTTAAGATTGGTACCATTGTCCGTAATGATCCTTTCCGGGACGCCGTATCGACAGATCAGATTATGCCGAATGAATCGTGCCACAACGTTCTTGGTTACCGTAGCGTAGGAAGCTGCTTCAACCCATTTTGTAAAGTAATCGATCGCCACCAGAATGAAGCGATGCCCGTTGGATGCCGTAGGTTTAATCTCGCCGATTATATCAATGCCCCACATTGCAAAAGGCCAAGGTGCAGTCAAGACATTTAGAGGAACTGGAGGAACGTGCACCTTATCTGCATAAATCTGGCATTTATGACATGTTCGAGAATGTTGGTAACAGTCGGCTTCCATTGTGGACCAGAAATATCCTGCCCGAAGGATTTTCTTTGCCATGGTGTGTCCACTGGAATGTGTTCCGAAGGTACCTTCATGCAGTTCTGCCATGATCCTTTCTGCTTCAGTCTTATCCACACAACGCAGTAAGGTTGAATCATGGTTTCGTTTGTACAGAATGCCGTTGCTGAGGAAGAACTTTGCAGCGAACCTTCTTAGAAACTTCTTGTCGTTGACAGATGCACCTTCAGGGTATTCTTGAGCTTCCAAATACCTCTTCACCTCGTGGTACCAAGGTTTCTCAGTTACTACCTCAGCCTCAAGATCACAACAGTATGCAGGTTCGTCCAGTTTCCAGATGATGATCTGGGGAGCCTCATTGTCCCACTTGACTTTGAACATGGAAGACATCGTAGCTAACGTGTCCGCCAACTGATTCTCCTCTCTTGGGAAGTGTTTAAAAGTTATCTCTGTAAAATGGGGGATCAATGTCAACACACATTCTCTATAAGGAATACGATTCGGATGTTTCGTATCCCACTCGCCTTTGATCTGATTGATCACGAGAGCGGAATCTCCGAAGACACTCAGAAACTTGATCCTTAAGTCAATCGCGGCTTGAAGACCCATGATGCATGCCTCATACTCCGCCATGTTGTTGGTGCAGTTGAAACATAGCCGGGCAGTAAGGGGAGTATGAGTGCCTTGAGGGGATATGATCACAGCGCCGATACCGTTACCCAAAGCGTTGGAGGCTCCGTCAAAGTGCATAGACCATCGGGATCCTTCCTCAGGTCCTTCATCCGGTCCAGGTACTTCACAATCAGTCACTATCATGATGCTCTCGTCTGGAAACTCGAAGTTCATTGACTGGTAGTCGTCCACTGCCTGGTGTGCCAAATGGTCTGCCAATACACTTCCTTTGATAGCTTTCTGAGTCGTGTACTGGATGTCGTATTCTGTCAAGATCATCTGCCATCTTGCTATTCTCCCAGACAGAGCAGGCTTTTCGAATATGTACTTTATTGGATCCATTTTTGAAATCAATAGAGTAGTGTGAGTCAGCATATACTGTCTCAGCCGGCGAGCAGCCCATACCAAAGCGCAACAAGTTTTCTCGAGCAGTGAGTATCGGGTCTCACAGTCGGTAAACTTTTTGCTAAGGTAATAAATGGCGTGCTCTTTTCGGCCAGACTCGTCATGCTGCCCCAGCACACACCCCATTGAGCTGTCAAGTACCGTCAAGTATAGTATTAGAGGTCTCCCTTCAATCGGTGGCATCAGAATGGGTGGTTCTTGGAGATACTCTTTGATTCTGTCGAAAGCGGCCTGACATTCATCATTCCAACGTACTACCTGATCTTTCTTCAGCAGCTTGAAGATTGGCTCACATGTAGCAGTTAGATGCGAGGTGAATCGAGCAATGTAATTCAGACGTCCTAGAAAGCCTCTGACCTCTTTCTATGTCTTGGGAACTGGCATCTCTTGTATGGCTTTAACCTTGGCAGGGTCCACCTGAATACCCTTGTCACTCACGACGAAGCCTAACAACTTTCCAGATCTTACCCCGAAGGTGAACTTGTTCGGGTTCAACCTCAACTTGTATAACTTCAGACGGTCAAACAGCTTTTGCAGATGGTCAAGGTGTTCCTCCTTAGTTTGGGATCTTGCAATCATATCATCGACGTATACTTCTATCTCATGGTGGATCATGTCATGAAATAAAGCAACCATGGCATGTTGGTAGGTTGCCCCAGCATTTTTCAGTCCGAATGGCATGACCTTGTAGCAGAAGGTGCCCCACTGAGTAACAAAGGTAGTCTTTTCCATATCTTCAGGAGCCATCTTGATCTGATTATAACCTGAAAAGCCATCCATGAAGGAGAACACCTTGTGCTGAGCAGTATTGTCAACCAGGACGTCGATGTGCGGCAGGGGGAAGTCATTCTTGGGGCTGGCCCTGTTCAAATCCCTGTAGTCAACACACATTCTGACCTTACCATCTTTCTTAGGTACAGGAACCACGTTGGCAACCCACTGAGGGTAAGAAGTCACTGCTAGAAAACCGGCATCGAATTGCTTCATAACCTCGGCTTTGATCTTTTCGGACATCTCTGGACGCATACGGCGGACCTTTTGCTTAACCGGAGGGCAGTCTTCCTTGGTAGGCAAGTGATGGACCACAATGTCAGTATCCAACCCAGGCATGTCTTCATAGGACCAGACAAAGATTTCCACATAATCATGTAACATCTGAACCAACCGTTGTTTTACACTGAGCTCCAGATTGGCACCAATCTTAACTTCCTTTCTTTCTGTCTCAGTACCCAGATTGATTGTTTCCACTGGCTCTTCATGTGGCTGAATGGCCCTCTCTTCCTGGAGTAACAGTCTTGCAAGCTCGCCAGGCACTTCACAATCATCTTCACCTTCGTCTTCGGCTAAGTTGATCGGATTTTCGAAGTCATAACTGGCAGTAGCAGAGTCGTTACCAGTGAGATCCAGAGTGGATTGAAACCTGTATGAGTGAGTGTGTGTAAATATAGTTGTTTTGCAATATATAAAGAAAGAAAGAAAGAAATAAAGGGAGCACAAGATTTGAAATACGAAAAACGTCCAATGTCTTTATTCATGATATATGGAAATGACAGGTAATAAGCCCTCACAAATGAAGCCACGGTGCCCCGGGTAGGACACCGGACCATAAAGTTTCAATTTATTGTTCATTACAAAATTAAAACAAAGGAATTCATTACTGCGTAACAAAAGTAACAGGTATGTGATCTTTTGCAGTCCAATTGGTCAGTCCACCGTCAGTCGTCGGGTAGATCCAGCTATCAAACTCTGATTCCTCCGTATCGCCTTCAATAGCATTCACTCCCGGGTTGGTGATGAACACGGGAGGTCTTCCGATCCTTGCTTTGCGTACAGCCCTATGAGCTTCTGCAGTGAAACCCAACCCAAACTTGTCAGTCTTAGGAGTAAAATCAGGGAGCCTGCCCCAGTTAGCACATTCACCTTTCTCAATTACAGCCTGGGCGTCACTCAAGGAAGCCATCTTCAAAGGAAAGTCTTCTTCAATTACCGTCTCAGCTGACGCCAATGTTGGAGGTACCTCTTCAAAATGTTGAAAGGGGGTTTCAATAAACTCCCCGTCCATCTCTATATACCGGAACGAGTTCAGATGACTAACCATGTATTCTTCCTCCCCCTGCACAGTAGCAATCTTCCCCCTGACAGGGTACTTGAGCTTCTGGTGTAGAGTGGAGGTCACTGCCCCAGCTTTGTGAATCCAAGGTCGACCCAGCAAACAGGAATAAGATGGACGGATGTCCATCACATAGAACGTTGAATCGAAGAGTTGGGAACCAACCCGAATCGGAATATCCACTTCACCATGAACCATCCTCTTCGACCCGTCAAAGGCTCGGACAATAATATTACTAGGCTTCAACTCCAGACCTTCACAATCCAACCGGTCTAAGGCCTTCTTGGGCAATACATTCAGCGAAGAACCAGTGTCCACCAACACGTGAGCAAGAGTAGTGCCCCTGCATTCAATGGAGACATGCAGGGCATCATTGTGGTTCTTTCCCTTGGCGGTAAGATCAGCATCCGAGAAACCCAAACCATTGTCAGCTGTCAAATTGGCCACACAGTCAGTAAATTGATCTGCAGATGTCTCTTGTGGCACATGGGCCGTCTTCAGAAATGAAATCAGGTCCTTGGCATGGGCCTCCGAGCATAACAACAATGATAGCATGGAGATCTTGGAGGGGGTATGCCCCAGCTGTTCAACGACATTGAAATCGCTCTTCTTGATTATCTTAAGAATTTCCTCCATCTCTTGCTGGGAGGCTTCAACATTGACAGTCTTTGGTGCCTCCATCCGGGCAGGCACATCATCAATCCCTTTGCCCCGAGTATTAGATGACTCGGCAACAGGGGTAGAGACTTGATCAGAAAGGGAGACAGGCGCACTTGTAGGTGTTATGATGAGAGGTCTTCGAACAACTGGTGGCGCAATGTCAGGCGAGAAGAGCCTGCCACTGCGAGTAACTTTAGCGGGACCAGTGATATTACTGATACCGGTACTGGTGTTGAACTCCTGCTTTACTCCAAGTACATACACATCTGCCTCATAGTGCCATGGGACAGCCTTGTCAGATTCGTAGGGGAGGGGCCCCAGAACAGTAATAATGATGGGTGCAACAGACATGACTTTGACTGGCTTCCTCGGGGGAGCCTTGGTAGGATTGTTGAAGATGGTGACGACGAATACTTCTTCAACAGGAACAAAAGGAACAGCGGTCTTCTTGAACATAATTTCTCTGCTATCCATCAGGCTTTGGATGCCTGACTTCAGCAACAGACAACCAGTAGGGGAAACGGCACACAGAAGGCAACCCTTGCTACAACCCAGAAATAAACTGGCTAGCAATAGGTTCCTCTTAACAGTCAACAGAGGAGTAGCTACATCATCCATAGAAACTGCATACAGGTCTTCCTCAATAGCATTTACTCCATGCTGGGGCATAGGAGCAGTCACGACGTTGGGCCTTTCGGGCGCCTCAAATTGTATTTCCTTCGCATCAATAAGGTCCTGAACCTTATTTCTTAGGGCCCAACAATCATCAGTAGAATGCCCCGGGCTATCAGAATGATAAGCACAACGGGCGTTTGGATTATACTTTGGGGAGGTCGTGTTCACCACCTTTGGAGCTTCTCTGACGGTTACCAAGTTGGTCGATAGCAACTGCGGCAAGATCTGCGACAAGGTCATACTCAGCCGAGTGAATTCTCTTCTGGGTCTCTCACCCCTTGGTTGGTTGGGTTGCCGAGGAGCGGCAGCAGGCTTTGCAATTACCACCGCGTTGACAGCTTGGCGGTGTTCCGGTTTGTTTTGCCTCCTAGGCCCATACACAACACTGGCTTCCTTTTTGAAAGGCTTCTTCTCAGAACTTGAGGACGTACCTTTATGAATTTTCCCTGATTTCATGCCAGCTTCTATCCTTTCCCCAGTCAGAATAAGGTCTGTAAACCCTGCAAACGAATTGCCAATGAGATGATTGAAGAACGGCCCGGATAGGGTACCCAAGAACATGTCTACTAGTTCACGGTCTGTTAACGGTGGCCGCACCCTGCCAGCCAGGTCCCTCCACTTCTGCGCATACTCTTTAAAACCTTCTCCCGATCCTAGCGACATACCCTGGAGTTGGGTACGTGTAGGAGCGAGGTCGGCATTATATTGATACTGCTTGTAAAAAGCAGTAGCCAATTCCTCCCAGTTACGAACCTTGGTTCCATCCAGCTGATAGAACCATTCGAGATGAGTCCCTGAAAGACTCTCCTGGAAGAAATGGATCCACAAGTTTTTATCCACAATGTACGGCTGGATCTTTCGCACATAAGATCTGAGATGTAGCTTAGGGCATGACGCCCCGTCATACTTTGCGAAAGATGGTGCTTTGGACTTATGTGGGATGACCACACCAGAAGATAGACCCACGTCTCCAAAATCCAACCCAGGCACTTGTTGAATTTCCATGGCATTCAGGCGATCCTCTAACTGCTTGTACTTGTCTTCAGCTGGAGGATACTGCTCCTCATTGAAATCAGTCTCGTTGTCAGAGACCACCGGACTAGGAACCCTTCCCCCCTGGGGACTGCCTTTTCCCACAGAAGAACCAGCTTGATCAACCTCATTCTGCAGTGTGTTACCAAACCTCTGGCCCGTGTTGAATAGTACATTTCTCTTCTTCTTCTTCTTGACCAGCAGGGCCTTCAATTCCTCTTGACCTTGAGCCAAACTCATAATCAGCTCTTGGAACTGGGCGTTTTGGGCCTGGAGGGCCTTGATGGACTGCTCGGTAGATGATTCAGGGTTCATGATGCTGAAATAAACAGCGAAGAACATTAAGTAACCTGAAAAGAAGAGTACCTGCTATGCACATGATGCATGATATGTGTTTATGCAATGCATTCAAGGGTTCGAAAGTTCAAATTTGTTGTAGACAAAAAGGAACACACGTTATCATTAAGTAATAATTGTTCAGTACATCAAAGCCTCATGGGCAAACATTACAAAGTAAATCAATCCCAAAAGACACTGCACATCCTCTTCGGAGCAATGTAATT
This sequence comes from Vicia faba, assembly GCA_948472305.1. Classification (NCBI taxonomy): domain Eukaryota; kingdom Viridiplantae; phylum Streptophyta; class Magnoliopsida; order Fabales; family Fabaceae; genus Vicia; species Vicia faba. The sequence goes on along the minus strand of CATIWC010000739.1, from coordinate 217,012 downwards.
GTTGAGAGTCTTTTCCTCGTGTAGTAGGCGGGTGAGCTCCAAGACCTTCTTCTCACTAGCATGTAGATTGGACTCAAGAGAATTTCGTTCTTCCTTAAGCTGGATTCAGCTCTTCTGCATTTCTTCCCAGGATGTAGGCATGTCAGGATGCTGAATGGTGTAGGACACCTCTCCTTCCAAAACTGGCTCTTTGATCACAAGGAGAACATGAGGATATGGCATCAATAACTTCTGGGAGCGGGCTCGTACCCACTTGAGATAAGGCTCCAACGGGATGGAATTCCTGTGCCCCAGTGTCTTGCTGTCTACCTTGCTGGGCATCCTCCACGCTCTGATAAATCTCTGGCGAAGTCCTTGGGCATCGTTGTCGAAGTCAAAAACTATGTCAAGAATTAACATGTCATGAGGGCCATCCCTCCAAGCATAACCAAACTGTCTCCAAGCCAAACACGGGTTGTAAGTAATACCTCCTCTGATTCCAAGTAAAGGAACATTAGGAAACTCCCCGCAACGATCAATGATAGTGACATCCTCTCTGGACCGAAAGCACCAATGTATATCTGCATGTGTAAGAGTCATTAATCGTTGTGACCATCTCAAACCCCGCTCATTCTTCAAAACTGATTGTGGAAGGTGCGAAATAAACCACCTTCCTAGGAGGGGAGTACAGCACATAAGAACACCTCTTTTTCTCATGGTTCGAGTGTAACATGAGTGAAGGATGTCCCCAAGCAACGTAGGTATAGGATTCTTGGACATGAAGATCTGGACAACACTGATATCTATAAGCTGATCGGGATTCGGGAACAACACCAGTCCATAGACAAGGAGGGCCACAACTTCTTCGAAGGCTTGTAGGTCAAGGGAGTTTTAACATTCTTAGGCTTTCTCAAACAGAAACCTGGCCAAGAACCCTTTGATACCACTTCTGATTTCCCAATGTCCCTTGATGTCAGATGGTTGTAGGCGTAATGCTTTAGCAATCTCTTCAAGTTTGGGTTCCTTTTCCGTACCGTTGTAGGGTAGTTGACTAAGGATAGGGATCTTCAGAAGCCGGGAGAACTCTTCCAATGTAGGCACCAGTTGATAATCCAGGAAAGTAAAGCAGTGGTGCAGAGGGTCAAAGAACTGGAAAAGGACCTTTATCATATCTTCCTCAATGTTGGTGTTGACCAAGCTGATGAGTCTTCCATGCCTCTCACTGAAAGAAGAGCTCTCGGGAATCCTGGATATAAGTTCCTTAAGCTGAGGAGGGATCCTTACAAGGCTGATCTGAATTGTCTTTCTGCGGATAGTTTCCATGTCCTACAAAACAAGAACAAAGATGAAGATTCGAACCCCTGAAATGGTTAGTCAATGCATATGATGCTGTATGATGTCATGATGCAATGATTAAGCACACCATAAATATTCACAAAAGCAAACATGGTAAAGCACACAAGTCACACCATAGCCCTTAGAGTTTAGGCCAGCATGGGGTCTGGGTATTACCCTCTTGAAGTTGGTGGGCTCAACCTGTCCTATCAGAAGTAACCGGGTTCTAAGGGTCCCAATATCATTGGATTGCTTTCATTGTTCATCGTTTCGATTTAGCCACTGAACTGGCGACCGAAATATTCCAAGAAGACAACCCTCAATTGAGTGTAGTATCGAGTATCAACCAACCTCGGACTGCACCAAAGTCAGTTATCTCACTACCCTAAAGAGGCCAAGATGGTTCAATTAAGGTTCCTAAGGTCAGTTGATGCTTCACGACACCACGCGGCGGCCCCGTACTCTCCTTGACTGGACTCAAGGGTTACCGGTACTCACCAAAGTGCCACATCAACGTAGCAGACTGCTTCAACCATGTTGGTATACCCCGCACAGTTCCCTCACAGTCTTGTTGCTACTTTCTAAGAAGGTATCCCCCAGATCCGGGTTAGGATCTATAGAACTCCCAAAACAGGCCCACAATTTAAAGCAAACAATTCAGACAATTGAAAACACAAGTGATCTTAGTCCTAAGGTACACCTCACTTTTAAGTATCCCCAGCAGAGTCGCCAGTTCTGTGACCGGTGGATTTAGAACTGACTGTTTAACGCTGGTTCGCGAAATGTCGCGGTAAGCAAGAGTCGCCACCGTCTTTTATTTTCTCCAACATGGACAGGACAAAAGCACAACAAAATTCCTTATGAGATTATCTCTCGGTTCAGGAGGTATATTTATAGAAAGGGAAGGTGTTAGCACCCTTTCTATCCATGGTTATCCATGGGCTCTTAGATACTTGCTCATTGTGTTTTCAAAAATGTTTGCTTTTCAAAGTGTGAGTGGGTTTGAAAAAGTTTCGTTTAAAGATTTCTGAATAACTCTTGTATCTGTCCTCAAGAGTGTTTGAAAAATTGTTTTGAAAGCTTTTTTTGAAAGTGTCGGTGTGAAATGAGTTTTGATTTGTTTTTGAATAGAGCAAGTATCTACGAGTCATCTACCTACCCTAAGGAATTAAGCTGTGTAAATGTCCCTAAGGTAGTGCCATCCCACCATTGAGAGGTAGGTAGCACCACCGTTGGAGGTGTTCGGGTCAATTCGAGTTTTAGGGACAATGTGGTCACCGAAGCAATAGTTAGGACACCTTAGAAGCTACCCTTATGTCCTTGATCCTTTTTTAATTCGAGGCAACCGTTTCGAGGCAACTATTCCGAGGCAATCGTTTCGAGGCAACTTGTTTTGAGGCAACTGGATCATGGACATAAGGACTTACTAAGACGTCCTATACTTGACGACCACGTTTCAAAGGCAACAGGTGAGGCGTACCCTAAGAGTGGTGTGTGAATTTGTGTGTTGTTTTCAGTTTAGCAATTATCTTTGATCAGGGCATTGTGAGCTACGCATTGTTTTTAATTAGTCATACATTCTTTCATGCAATTAGAATTTAAAAGTGCGGAAATTTAAATGCGGAAAGATAAATCCTACGCTATTACAAGGCGCGAGTCTATACATCGCCAAATTACAAAGACCCGTTTTAATAAAAATGCGGAAAGTAAAAGACCTAATTACTATTACAAGCTTTGAGCAGTTACATAATATTCGAAAAGAAAAAAAAGGATAACGTGCGAAAGAGAAATTAAAACTGACAGTCCGAGGGTTTTGACCCTTTTGAAATTAAAAAGCTAATTAATTATTTAATTAAGAAAAGAAATTGTTTTTATGTTTTTTTTTGTATTTTATGAAAATAAAGAAAAGAATTAAAATTAGAAGGAAACCCTAGTTCTAAATATTTTAATTATTAATGAAAAATATACAAGTTAACCTAATTTACACTAATTAGTTAATTTACATCTTTATTTACAAAAATAATAATTAATAACAATAATAAATAATGAGGAAAAATTTAATTAAGAAAAGATAAAAATGTCAAAAAAACTAATTTCTACATATTTTTATTGATTAAGAAAAAGTGTTAAAATTGAAACCTAAATTAATCTAATTAATTGTTAGAGTTTATTTACAAAATAAATTAATAGTGAATTAAATATTAATTAAAAAATAAACATTTTTTAGTTTCTGATTTATTATTGTGAAAATTATTTTATGGTAAAAAAGAAATAATTAAAAACATTAAAAATAATTAGAAAAGAAAATCAAATAAAAATTAAGAATGATGCAAACCATGGGGGGTATCAGGCCCCAAAGGGAGGTAAATTGCAGCAATTTGGCCCATGAAACAAAGGCCTTGTTTGACTTCCTGCGCCTGCATGTGGGATGGTTGACTGAGTGTACCATGGACCTCATCCTGCAGCCTTCAGATTGGACCTTGAAGCCACTTGTCAGGCCTTAGCATATGCGTGTATGGTGAACCTTTGGTTGGGCGCTGCATAGGAATACATTGAGACAAAAATTATGCAATATGTGGGGGACCTGGGAATCGAACCCAGGTCCCTATACCTGCAAGACACCTCAGCCACCAACTGAGCTAATGCGCGCGTTTGTTAATATAATGAAGAGTGATTATTATATAAAAAAACAAGCGTTAGTGGTATGAACAAAAATCACGCGCCCAATATTTGAATGCCCCTATCATATGAAGACACGCATGCTTTCTTCTTCGTTTTCCAGAAACAAAAAGGAATGAATAGCGGGGGTTTTAAACCCCCACAACCTGAAAACGTCAAAATAGCGATTAGGCCTGTACTTAATATAAAAAGGGCGCGATGGTCTTAATAGCTTCGTCTTGATGCCACGAGTTCAGCTGTACCAGTTTGAAGGTCTAATTTTTCCATACCAAGAAAGCCCTAATTGGGACGTTCTGAAAACCTAATATCCTTTAATGGCAAATTTGGATTTAGGCAGAATTAGGTCAATTAACCTATGCCAATCGCTTCAGAACATCATGATTAGTGTAAATCAACAAATAAAACACATGAATAATGCATGAAAATAAAAAACGATTATGGAAAAGTTTGTGATAAACGTAATTCTGTTCTACCAATTCTTGGAGTATGGGGACTAGAAAGTGATTGCAATCGACTCCTAGCAATGTCAGGAACGTATTAGAATGCTTTTGAAGCTTTGAATTGTGCTCTAACTGTGATTTCAAATTTCAAGTTTTTGGTGAAAATTTGCAATTTGGTTCTATGCTTCTGAGCAGCTTTTCGTGTCTGTGGCTTTAGGGTTTCCTTATGCCTTTGTAGGTGATACAAATTAGGTCAAGAATGAGCCCAAAGATCCATCAATTTATGATTTCAATATTTGATTTTTATCACATCTTTTTCAATCTTTTTTCCATGCAAATCTTGCCAAATATGGATAATTTTGTCTTGTTGATTGGTGCACGAAATCTCTTGCATATAATGAACATATTTGCTGCACAAAAAAGATTTAAAACCATTATTTGATATTTTTCTCATATTTAAATCTAATTAAATGAATTAATAAGAATAAAAATTCAATTAATTAATTAAAAATAAGAAAATAAATCCCTTTGAGCTTAATGGGTCGTGCATATGTTTTGGGTAATGATTCAAGAAAGAAATTGAGGCCCATTAGCATTTTTGAAGCTTTTGAAGCAAAGTTGACTTTTCAAAATTCCCAAAAATTTCCCAACTTCTCCAAGGCATATCTTGCTCAATTTTGAAGATATGATCATGTTCTTGGACATTTTGGAAAGGTCTTGAAGTACTCTAACCAATGTATTTGGTCCCATGTCATTTTGATTTACCAATCTCAAGTTATGGTCTTTGACTTAAAGTGCCTTTTTGTTGACTTTTGAAAATGACCTATAATGTTGAAATTGATAACTTTTTGTGAGAGCATTTCTTGGACTTGAAGTGTGAAGATGAGTTATAGGAAATGTCATTCTCTTCAAAATGAGCTTTGGATGGGATTTTTCTGATAAACCATGAAGAAGTTATGCCTTGGTCAATTTGCAGTTGACTTTTTCAACTGTCCAAAAATAGAAACTTTTGCATCTTGAGACTTTTTGAGCCATGCTTTGAGAATCATGATCAAGAATTGATCAAATGATGTTTGTGGCTTCAAAATAAGATGTTGACCAAAATTTTTGACTTTTGACTGTCAAATGACCATTTTGCCCCTGCAGTTGACTGTGGAGTAATTAGGGTTTTTGACTGTGCAACTTGATGCTGTGAGTCTTGCAACTTGACATATGGATGCTTGACAATGTATGTAGGCATGTGGGACTTGATTGGACCCTTGAAAACTTCAATTTCTTTGCCAGAACCAAAACCCTAATTTTGACTGTGTTAGGAGGCAATTGGACTGTGCAACCCTTGAGAGATTTTGAACCATGATCTTGGCAAACCCTGAAGAATATGGGAGGGAAAATTTTGGGGTACAACAAGTACAACACATGAGAACACCTCTTTTCCTCATTGTTAGTGTGTGAAATGAGTGGAGGATGTCCCCAAGCAATGTAGGCATAAGATTCCGAGATATGAAAATCTTGACAACATTCACATCTATAAGCTGATCAGGGTTTGGAAACAAGACCAACCCATAGATGAGAAGTGCTAAAATATCCTCAAAAGCTTGTAGATCTAGAGAATTCCTGCATTCTTGTGCCTTCTCAAACAGAAACTTTGCCAAGAAACCCTTGATACCACTTCTGGTTTCCCAATGACCTTTGATATCATATGGTTGCAAGTGTAAGGCTTGAGCAACACCTTCAGGCTTTGGCTATCTTTCCATACCATTGTAGGGTAGTTAATGGAGAATAGGAATCCTCAAGAGTTGAGAAAATTCCTCCAAAGTAGGTACTAGTTGGTAATCAGGAAATGTAAAGCAATGGTGTAGGGGGTCAAAGAACTGGAAGAGAACTTTCACCATGTCTTCTTCAATGTTGGAGTTGACCAAGTTGAGAAGTCTACCATGTCTTTCACTGAAGGGAGAATTCTCTGGAATCTTTGAAGTAAGCTCCTTGAGTAGAGGAGGGATTCTCACAAGGTTGACTTGAATTGTTTTTCTGTGGAGTGAATCCATTACCTATAAAACAGGAACAAAGATGAAGATCCAAACCCTTGAAATGGTTAGTGGATGCAAATGATGCTTCATGATGTTCATGATGTATGCATAAGTATATGTACAAGCAAATCACACAAGATCCTAGTTTCAGGCTTGCATGGGGTTTCATAGGTAAGTACCCTCTTGAAGTTAGTTGGCTCAACCTGTCCTATAAATAGTAACCGGGTTCTAAGGAGCTCAATATCACTGGATTATTTTCTATGTTCATTGTTTCAGTTTAGCCACTTTACTGGCGACCGAAATATTCCAAGAAAACAACCCTCAATGAGTGTAGTATCGAGTATCTACCAACTTCGGACTACACCAAAGCCGGTCATCTCACTACCCCTAATAAGGCCAAGATGGTCAAGTAAAGGTTCTAAAAGTCCATTAGTGCTTCATGACATCACTCAGCGGCCCCGTATTCTCTTTGATTGACTCAAAGGCTACCGGTACCCACAAATATGTCGAACTAATATAGCTATTGCTTAGACTGTATCGGTATACCCCGTACAATTTCCACAACGTATTGCTATTTACCTATGAATGTTTCCCAAATCCGGGAAGAGGATTTCAAACCCAAACAATAGAACCAAATGTAAAGCAATCAAAGCAAACAAGGTAAGTATGTAAAGGTGATCTAAACCCTAAGGTAACCCCACTTTTAAGTTATTCCCCAACAGAGTCGCCAGTTCTGTGATACGGTGGGAGAACTGACTTGAGGTTTTGCGTTTGTGTTTGCAAATGTTTTGGTTTAGCAAGAGTCGCCACTGACTTTTTATTTTATCCAAAGGAAAGGTCAAAAAGCACAGGAAAGACCTTTGAGATGTTTTCTTGGGTTTGGGGGGTAGATTATGAAAAGAGAAGGTGCTAGCACCCTTTTCATCCATGGTTATTCACGGGCTCTTAGTTACTTGTTTAGATCACTTGCTTTTTCTTTTCAATTGTTTGAAATGGTGCTTTGTGTGTGGTTTTTATAAAATGCTTTGAAAAAGAGGCCTTGTCTAGGCAACCTTTGTAATGATTCTTGTTTGAATATATACAAAGGTGTTTGTCTTTTGAAAAGATATTTCAATGTTTGAAAGTTTGATTTGGGAAATGTTTTGAAATTGTGTCGTGAGGTGTGTTTGAAAAATAGCAAGGATGTTTTGCAAGTTTTGATCAAGTAACTAAGAGTTGTCTACCCTATTTTACTCAAAGATCTTTCCTATACGTTTTTGACCCTTTTGACAGTGTTGTTTTACCATTGCATTTGGTAAACAACCTTGTATTTTGATGTTAAAAGGGACAGGCGCGGGTCATCGTATGGACCATGATAGCAATTGTGTTACGTATTTTTAGCAAATTTTCTGAGGGACTAGATCATTTTATGTAGACAACCAAGATAGCGTCATCGAGGGACTATGATCTTTTTGTTTTATTTTTGTTTTGCCAAGATACTCAACATGCATAACATGGCCATTTTCAAGGCAACAAGTGGATGAAACCCTAGGGGTGCATGTGTGTATTGTGTTGTCAATTTTCATGCTTTTTTGTATTTGCATTAGTCAAGCTATTTGTTTCGATTTTGGATTTCTCGCATACAAACCCTAATCTCTAACATGGAATATTTGTAAGCATAAAGTGCGCAAAATAAATCTACACCATTACAACATTTGATATGGGAAGGGGGGATACAATTTTGAATGAGGATTATTTTGCAAGAAATTAAAACCCTAATATTTACTATTACATCCAAATTGAATAAATGGTACAAATAATAAATAGACAAGTATTTAAATGGTCAATACAAAATATTATGAATATGCAAAAAATGTTTATGTTTATTTTTTACGTATGTAAAAAATATTTAATGTGTATATAAAAAAAAAGAAATAAAAATAAAAAGTATTCAAGTTTCAAAAAGATAAAAAAAGATATTAAAAAAAAGTATTATTTTTAATAAGGGTGGAAACCCTAGTTTTTTTATTTTAAGATAATATATATTATATTAATTGTTTTTGTGTATAATAAAATAAAATATAAATATATACAAATATTTAGAAAAAATAATAGTACATGAGAAAGTATTACTTAAATATATAAATACTAAAAATATTATATTTTTATGTATTGTTTACAAGTTTTTATTAAATAAAATAAAAGTATATACTACTTAATAATTATTTTCATGTTAGAAAAATCAAATAAAAATATAAAAATAAATGTGAAAATTTATAAAAATGTTTTTGGTATTTTTTATGTTTAGAAAATATAAAATAAAATCAGAAATGAAAAATAAATAGAAAAATATAAACAAATAAAGAAATTGGGCTAGGGGGTGCAATCAGTAAAAAGGGGGGTGTCAAAAACAAGAAGCAAAAGCCCAACCCAACTCCAAGCTTCGTCTTCGACCTTGGTTCAAAAATGCGCGCGCCTGACTTCAAACATGAACAACCTGCATACGTGCTCTAATGCAAAAACCCATTACATCAAAGTTGTAGCATTTTTCAAGACGAATCCAACCATGTAAAGAACTCATTCTAACTCTCAAAGACCAGAGATAATTTCTATGGCCCTAAATCCTAACTTAATTTTTTTTCAGGAAGTTCATGAATCAAATTCTCTTAACATGCTTAACTTAAATGAAAACTGAGCATATGTACAGTTTCATGGCTATGAATACTACATTTTTTATTCACAAACCTAAGCCTAATGATTCCTAAATAGAGAGATAGGACGTTGATAAAAACCTGTTTCAGTTGACTTCATGTATGGCAATGTGGAGCTTTTCAGTGAGGCTTGAGATGTTATGGAGCTTGCTTGAACTTCCTCTGACCTTCCCCAATGCCAAGTTTGCCTTGAATGTGCTTGAACAAGCCTATAGAACTCAACCTGCACAAGCTGAAATAAAAATGGTAAACCTTGCAAATGGAGTTATAGTCAGCGTGTAAGGGTTGGGATAGCTTGGATAGGTTATGTGGAATGTGTTTGAACCAGTTTGAGGCAAAACACACGAGGGTTTTTTGCTATGGAAGTCAAACTGCAGGAAGTGCCCTATTTTGCCAATGGAAGGTGATTTTTTGCTATGGAAGGTTTTAGGGCTCAATGGCTCGTGTTTTTGGTTCAAGGGGATGTGAGAAACTTGTTTCAAAAGCTTACAAGAGTTGGTTTACACAGATGTGCAAGATCTGTTGTGTTTCACAAGTTTCTTGGTTATGAAGCAAAATGAGAAGTGACAAAGAGCAGGCCTGTACATGCTAGCTCTAACCCTGCATACATTGTGTAAGCTTGGCCCCAAGTTTGTGGATTTGATTTTCTGCCTAAGATCTTGTTCAAGGCTCTAGGATTCTATTTGACATAAAGCAAGATTTTGACAAAAATGGCAAAGTTACCTTTTCCTATTTTTGGATTAATCTAATGTATAATCCTCTAATGACCAAAACAAAGTCTTAGACCAATGGATTTTCATTTAATTATTGAGTATGAAAGGGTTTTGAGACCTGTAATCAAGTACAAACAAGGCTGATTAGAATTTGCAACTTGTATCAATATGAACATGCCATGGATCAAAAGTGAGTTTTTGCCAACTTCAAGCTTTCGATTCTCCCTAACCACAAATGATTTTTGAGAGTTATTGAACATTTTATAAAGCTTGTGACATTCTCTACAATCCATATTTGAAATTCATTTTGAAATTCCAAGTGGAACTAGGTGAAAAATTGCAAAGAAGATAGGTCAAAATCCTGCCTAAACTTGGGCAAAATTTCACTAAGTTAAAAGTTTCATAGACCCTTGTTCCAAAAATCATAACTTGAGATCCAAGCTTCTTTTGGGAAAACTTTGTGAATAAAGGTTGTAGATGTTGTGTAGGACTACAACTTTCATGTTGGAAGTTTTGTTTGAATCCAATTTCATCATGGTGAAAATGTTGGTCAAAGTTGGGAAAAATTAAGAAAATTTCATAACTTAGAAAAATTCTAAGTTATGAAAATTTTCAATCTTAAACCCTAATTTGCAAAATTGGGTTTCTTGATGAACAAGTGTCATGTTTTGACACATCTTGATGAAAAATGACCCTTGGCACTTGATTTTGACCAAAAAGTCAAAGTTTGACTTTTCAGTGTACAATCAAATTTTGATCAGTTGACTGAAAAATTCATCTGTCAATCCAATGCAATTGAGATCTTTTGAACCTTGTGAATAGGTCAAGATGATGCCATTGAGTACTTGAATCCATGATTGAACCCAAGTTTCCGTTGGCTAGGATAAAAGTCAGATATTGCCCTTCTGCAGTCAAAACCCTAAAAATGACCATTTTGCCCTTTTGGTGATTTGATCAAATTTCTTGAGGAGTTGTGGTCCAAACTTGATCAAATGATTCATATGAGCTTATAATGTTGATGTGAGTCAAAATTTATGAGGTTTGACTGTAAATTGGCCACCGTTGACTTTTTCCCTAATACATCTGATTTTTAGGTCAATTGTCCAATTGACTGGGCAAAAATTTGATTCAAGGCTTGAAACTTGGTATGGGCAATCTTATAAGTCCAACACGAAGTATGAAAGTTACTTTGAGCATTGAAAGTCCAAAAATCCCTGTGCAAACTCAAACCCTAATTTAGGTCAACAGTGCAAGGAGATATCTTGAGCAGAGTAAACCCTAGCTTGATCTTGAGTTGAAAGAGTCTTGTGATGAGAAATATTGATAAAATGAGAGGGAAAATTTTGGGGTACAACAGCTGCCCCTGTTTAATCTTCTTGAACCTGAAGAGTTAGATTGGCGAGTTTGCCTTTCGTGACTCGAAGGTAAAAGAGGATTGGACACTAGAGTGCCCGTAAATTTGCACTCGTCGAAGTAGTTGAGGGAATGGGCTTAAAGATGCCATTTGGAAAGGTGTGACAGATTCTTTGTCGGAGATGGGCTTAGAGATGCCATCCAAGAAGATTGATCGCACAAGAGATTCCTTTGCGTGAGCCCGTATACCTATTGTTGAGGAGGACTACGCCAGGGAATGCTGGTTTATGTTGTGGTAGAAATAGAACTTCAGCCGTCTATTATTCTACTAGGGAGTCATCTCTTGGTTGAAGAGGTGATAGTGAACTTCTATCTGGTCAACATCCAGCCTTCACAGTCTTGCATTGCTTTCTGGTCAACGTCCAGGCTTCACGATACTCTTCTTCCTATCTGGTCAACATCCAGTCTTCAGAAGGAAATCAAATGGTTATTCGGTCGCCTCCGGGTTTCCCTTTGACTTTGGGGCCTACCAATATCCGGTTGAATCCGGGTTTCAAGGTAAACTATTATTTGGTCAACATCCAAGTTTCACAGTATACCTTACTATTATCTGGTCAACGTCTAGGTTTCACAGTGTTGTATTGCTATCTGGTCAACATCGAGGTTTCACAATACCATTCTTCCTATCTGGTCAACGTCCAGTCTTCAGAAGAATATCAACTGGTTATCCGGTCAATATCCGGGTTTCCCTTTTGATTTTGGGGCCTACTAATATCCGGTTGAATCCAGGCTTCAAAGTAATTGGCCGAATAAACTGTTATTTGGTCAACTTCCAAGCTTCACAGTATACTTTACTGTTATCTGGTCAACGTCCAGGCTTCACAGTCTTGTATTAATATCTGGTCAACGTCCAGGCTTCACAATACCTCACTTCCAATCTGGTCAACGTCCAGGTTTCAGAAGAAACTTTAGGGGATTCAACTATTTTCCGGTCAATCTTCGGGCTTCAGTATAACCAGGGTATTATCTGGTCGAGTCCAGGCTTCATAACTAAAGATGGAATCTGCCCCTTGATTTGAATAAACAAATAGAGAAGCGCCCGTGTCTGGAGCATCTCTAAGACGTTTTCCAAGCTTTGAATATCTGTTTTAGGTAGCTATTAATTTCATCCTGAAAAGGGTAGAATGTTAGCTGAAACACAAAGTTATGTTGCATGAAATGTATGATACAATATATGTGTTTTGTCAATGCTCATGATTTATGAATGTAATGTATGCGCATGTAAGCTGATTAGCTGTCTTGCTGAGGAAAATAAATCCTGGATAGCCAGAGATGATAAGATCTTGGGCTGCTGCTGGGGAAAATAAATCCATGACCGCTGTTGGAGATTCAAGATTTTTTACTACCTCTGTGGGGAGAAGCTATACTGCTGGGGAGATCAGGAGTTTGGGCTGTATGCCAATCTAATAGGGACTTCAAGAGTGAGGATTTTCGTTCTATTGGGGATATTAGGTAAAAACTGAATGGTTTCCGCTAAGGATTGGTAGATCAAAGTTTCCTCTCCGCTGGGGATCTTAATGACGTGCTGATTTGATCGGCGATTTCACTGGGGAATAATAACTCTTTGGGGAATTATCTGGTTTTAAAGCGACTCTTCAGGGATCATGGAGGAAACTGAATGGTCTCCACTGGTGTTCAAAGGCTGAAGGTTCGACTCCGTTTGGAGAAGAAAGTTTCATCTTCACTGAGGGTTTATAGTTCAAAGTTTTGCTCCGCTGAGGATTGGGAGTTTGAAAATTCAACTCTGATGGGGATTTTGAAATTTAACTCCGCTGGGGATATACATTTCAAGGCTTTAATTCTGCCGAGAATCTGAATGATGTATTGTAGGGGGTTTCTCCTGGAATAGCCTAAAGATACCTTTCCTATACTTTCATCCTATCAGTAACTATTCTTTCTCATTTCATTTTATTTGTAAGCAGTGATTATATTCAAATGCATATGCTCATTTAATAAATCATTGGACGTTTTCAAATAAAACACAAGTGTAAAAAAGGAAAGAAAAGGCAACGATTTTCTGCACTTCGAAGTATCTTTGTATTAACTTTGTGTAAGTATTTTGTACAAAGGAGACAGACATCCTAGTAAGAGAATGTTGTCATAAAATTGAGAAAAATTTATACAGAGAAAGATGGCTATGTGTAACAATTCCATGGGATTTCCATTCTGCTATAGCCTTCGCAACTCTGAGTATCTTGTCCATTCGTCGCTTCGTCCGCCGATGATTGGATTGATCAGAAGCTTGGAGCTTGTCCGTGAAGAGATTGTCCTTAAAGTGATCTGACGAGACATAGTCATATGCTTTAATTCCCTAACTTTTGCCTGGACCGCCCTTTCGGGTTTTCGATCCACCGGGAAACCCTTTTTTGCCCAAGTCGCCCTTTCGGGTTTTCAACTTGCCGGGTGTACAGATTTTTTTATTTATCCCTAATTTTTGCCTGAATCGCCCTTTCGGGTTTTCGATTCACCGGGATGCCCATTTTTGCCCAAGTCTCCCTTTCGGGTTTTCAACTTGTCGGGTTATTTATGCGTAGTATCTTTTGACTATGTCTGCGTTCGCAGGGTGCGGCAGATCGTCACCGTCCATGGTGGTTAGAATCATAGCCCCACCAGAAAAGATGTTTTTGATCACAAATGGTCCTTCGTAAGTAGGAGTCCATTTTCCCCTTGGATCACTTTGCGACAAGATGATCCGCTTCATTACAAGATCTCCGACCTGATACACCTGACGTCTGACTTTCTTGTTGGAAGCCTTGATCATTCGTTTTTGATACGCCTGACCATGACAAATAGCAGTAAGTCGCTTCTCGTCGATCAAGTTAAGTTGATCAAGCTGGGTCTGAATCCAATCATCTTCACTTAAACCAACATCCTTCATAATTCTCAAGGAAGGAATCTGAACCTCCATAGGTAAAACAGCTTCCATGCTATATACCAAAGAAAAGGGGGTTGCCCCGATTGAAGTACGCGCCGTGGTACGGTATCCGTGCAGAGCAAACAGTAACATTTCATGCCAGTCCTTGTAGGTGACTGTTATCTTTTGAATGATCTTCTTGATATTCTTGTTCGCAGCTTCGACAACACCGTTCATCTTTGGCCGATAGGGAGATGAATTGTGATGTTAAATCTTGAACTGCTCGCACAGAGCGGTGATCATAGTGTTGTTCAGGTTTGTACCGTTGTCCATGATGATCCGGTCAGGGATACCATACTGGCATATGAGGTTCTGCTTGATGAAGCGGGCAACCACATTCTTTGTAACGGAGGTGAAGGAAGCTGCTTCGACCCACTTGGTAAAGTAATCAATGGCCACCAGGATAAAGCGGTGTCCATTGGACACCGTAGGCTTGATCTCTCCAATCATGTCGATACCCCACATTGCGAATGGCCAAGGAGCTGTTAGGACATTGAGAGGAACTGGAGGAATATGTACCTTGTCAGTATAGATTTGGAATTTGTGACAAGTACAGGAATATTGATGACAATCAGCTTCCATGGTAGACCAGTAGTAACCTGCCCTTAGAATCTTCTTAGCCATCGTATGTCCGCTCAAATGGGTGCCAAATATGCCACTATGCAGTTCAGTCATGATCTACTCAGCTTCAACCTTCTCAACACAACGAAATAGAACACAATCATGGTCGCGCTTGTATAGGATACCATTGCTCAGGAAGAACTTGGCAGCAAATCTCCTTAAGAACTTTTTGTCATTGACTGAATCTCCTTCAGGGTATTCTCGAGTCTTGAGATACCTTTTGATTTCGTGGAACCAGGGTTGTTCCACTACTTCTTCGGTATTAATCTCGTGACAATGTGCAGGTTCGTCCATCCACTCAAAGGTGATTTGGGGAGCCTCATTATCCCAGTTAAGTTTAAACATGGAAGACATTGTAGCTAGAGCATCCGCTAGCTGATTTTCTTCTCGCGGGAAGTGTTCGAAGGTAATCTGCTCGAAATGAGGCAACAATGTCAGGACATGTTCTTTGTATGGGATGATGTTAGGATGTTTAGTGCCCCACTCTCCTTTGATTTGACTGATAACCAAAGCGGAGTCTCCAAACACAACCAAAGATTTGATTCCTAAGTCAATCGCAGCCTTGAGACCAACGATACAAGTTTCATACTCGGCCATGTTGTTGGTGCAGCTGAAGCAGAGTCTAGCAGTGAAAGGTGTATGGAAACCTTCCGGAGAAATAAGTACCGCGCCGATACCGTTGCCAAGTGCATTTGAAGCACCATCAAAGTACAGGGTCCATTGGGATCCTTGTTCAGGTCCTTCATACGGTCCGTTACCTTCAATGTTGTCCAAGGTCATAATGTCTTCGTCGGGGAAGTCGAACTTCATGGATTGGTAATCTTCGACAGCTTGATGAGCTAGATGGTCAGCTAGTACACTCCCCTTTATAGCTTTTTGGGTTGTGTACTGGATATTGTACTCAGTTAGGATCATTTTCCATCTAGCGATTCTTCCAGATAAAGTAAGCTTTTCGAAAATGTACTTGATCAGATCCATCTTAGAAATCAGCAGAGTGGTATGTGTCAACATATACTGCCTTAGCCGGCGAGAAAACCATACCAAAGCGCAACAAGTTTTCTCGAGCAGTGAGTAACGAGTCTCACAGTCGGTAAACTTTTTACTAAGGTAATAAATGGCATGCTCTTTTCGACCAGACTCATCATGTTGGCCCAGTACGCACCCCATTGAGTTATCCAACACAGTCAGATACATGATTAGTGGCATTCCTTCGACGGGTGGCATCAAGATAGGAGGTTCTAGAAGATACTCCTTGATTTTATCGAAAGCAACTTGACAGTCATCATTCCATTCAACCACCTGATCTTTCTTCATCTTGAAGATTGGTTCACAGGTAGATGTTAGGTGAGAAATGAACCTTGCAATGTAGTTTAGGCGTCCCAAGAAACCTCTGACCTCCTTTTCAGTGCGAGGGGCAGGCATTTCTTGTATGGCTTTGACTTTGGCAGGATCAACCTCGATGCCTTTGTTGCTGACGATGAATCCCAAGAGTTTACCGGACCTGACTCCGAAAGTGCACTTGCTAGGGTTCAGTCTGAGCTTATACTCCTTCAACCTGACAAACAGCTTTTGCAGATGGTCGAGGTGTTCTTCTTCTTCTGTCTGTGAACGGGCTATCGTATCGTCTACGTAGACTTCAATCTCATGATGTATCATGTCATGAAACAAAGCTACCATGGCTCACTGATAGGTTGCCCCGACATTCTTCAGTCCGAATGGCATCACTTTATAGCAGAAGGTACCCCACTGCGTAACAAAAGTGGTCTTCCCCATTTCTTCGGGGGCCATTTTGATCTGGTTGTATCCCGAGAATCCATCCATGAAAGAAAATACCTTATGTTGAGCTGTATTATCAACCAAAATGTCAATGTGTGGTAGTGGAAAGTCATCATTAGGGCTAGCCCTGTTTAAATCTTTGTAGTCCACACACATTCTCACTTTGCCGTCTTTTTTAAGCACGGGCACAATGTTAGCAACCCATTGTGGATAGGAAGTAAAAACAAGAAACCCGACATTGAACTGCTTCATCACTTCGACTTTGATATTTTCAGACATATCGGGCCTCATTCGGCGGACTTTCTGTTTGATTGGTGGACAGTCTTCTCTAGTAGGGAGACAGTGAACCACAATATCTATGTCGAGTCCCGACATGTCTTCGTAGGACCAGGCGAAGATTTCAACATATTCATTCAACAGCTGGACTAAGCGCTCTTTGACATTTGGCTTTAGGTTGGCACCCACTATAACCTCTCTCCTGTCTTCGGTAGTACCCAAGTTGATAGTCTCTAACAGCTCTTCATGGGGCAGAATAGCCCTTTCTTCCTGTTGTAGAAGTCAAGCCAACTCTCCAGGCACTTCACAGTCTTCATCACCTTCGTATTCGGCATTATTGACCAGATCTTCAGAGTCACTGAAGGCTATAGCAGAATTGTTACCCATGGAATCCAGAGTGGATGGGTACCTGTATTTTGTGAGTGTGTGTGTGTGTAAGGGATAACCATCCTTAAACAAAATAAAATGTAAAAGGAAAGAAAATGAACACAAAAGTTTATAGATGAAAACGTCCATGATTCATTAAAAATGGCATATGAAAATGAAGAATCAAAACCCTTACAAATGGACCTATATGCCCTGGGTAAGGCACAAGGCAAAAGAGTGTACGAATTGTTTAAAAATTATTACAGACCAACGGAAAATGTTCAAAAGATAAATTACTGATTGATGAAAGTAATGGGAACAAAGTCTTTTTCCTCCCAGTTGTTCAGTCCTCCTTCAATGGTCGGGAAAATCCAATCTTCAAAATTGCTCTCATCTTCAACATCTTCCAAAGCATGAACTCCGTGATGAGTGATCTTTAATGGTGGTCCTCCAGCCCGAGAGAGACGCACAGCCTTCTGACTAGCAGTAGTGAAACCCAAACCGAACTTATCTGCCTTGGAAGGAAAAAATGGTAGCTGACCCCATACTGTACTTCCTCCTTACTCGAGCACCACTTTCGCATCTTTAAGGGATGACATGCGGGACACAGGCTTGGTAACTGCAGGCACAGAAGTCATTGTCTTAGCCGTTGCAACTTCAGGAGAAACCTCTTCAAAGTGTTGGAAAGGTGTTTCTATGAATTCACCATCTAACTCCACATAGAGGAAAGAGTTAAGGTGGCTTATCATATACTCCTCCTCACCATGAACTGTTATGATTTTACCCTGGACTGGGTATTTGAGCATTTTGTGTAGAGAAGAAGTGACTGCCCCAGCGTTGTGGATCCATGGCCTTCCCAACAAGCATGAATATGAAGGACGGATGTCCATCACATAAAATGTAGAGTTGAAAATTTCCGTTCCCACCTTAATTGGGATGTCCACCTCTCCGTGGACCATCCTCTTAGAATCGTCGAAGGCTCTAACAATGATATTATTGGGCTTTAAGGTCAAACCTTCACAGTCTAGTCTGTCCAATGCTCTATTTGGTAGGACATTTAAAGATGACCCGGTATCAAACAGAACATGAGCAAGTGTGGTCCCTCTGCACTCTACCGAAACATGCAGCGCATCATTATGCTTTCTTCCCTTAGATGTTAGATCGGCGTCACAGAAGACAAGACCATTATCGACTGTAAGGCTAGCCACACACTCTTGAAACTGATCCGCAGAAGTCTCTTGAGGCACGTGTGCCGTCTTCAGAAATTTGATCAAGGCTTTGGCATGAGCATCGAAACAGAGCAATAGGGCCAACATGGAGATTTTTGAAGGGGTTTTCCCCAATTATTCTACGACATCATAGTCGCTCTTTTTGATTATCTTTAAAGTTTCCTCCATTTCCTTTTGGGTGGTCTCGGGGATAACCAAAGGCTGAGCCCTCGTCCTGACGGGCACTTCTTCGATTCCCTTACCTTTATCAACAATAACAGCGGAGGGTACAACTTCAGGAGTAACAATTTCTTCGATCACTGGACTTTGCACAGATATCTTGACTGGCACAGGAGCACTTGAGGGTCCGAAGATTGCCCTTGGAGGAGCAATCTCCGGAGAGAAGATTCTTCTGCTACGAGTTATCTTACTTGTCCCTGCAATATTTCCTACATCAGGAGTTTCTTCATCGGAATTCTCTTCCACTGATTCAATCGGCTTAACACCGTGGTAGAAGATCTCTCCTCCATAATTCCACGGTATCGTCTTGTTGGACTTATATGGGATAGGCCCTGGCATAGTAATCTTCAGCGGTATAAACTTTGGATCAGGTGTAATCTTAACAGGTCTTTTGCAGGCCTTGGAAAGATTGTCGGAAATGGTGATTAAAGCGACATCGCTGATAAGAGTAACAGGAGTAACAAGAGTAACAAGTGTTTTTTGAAAGAGGATCTCTTGATTATCCATCAGGCGTTGGACGCCTAACTTCAATAACGAAAAGTCAGATTGTAGGGACAAACAAAAGTAACAATCTTTTTCACAGACTGGGAAGATCCTAACTTTCAACAGATTCATCTTGATCATTGGAAAAGGGGTCATTAAGTCATCAACAACAATAACATATAGATCCTCTTCAATAGCATGGGTATTGTGACCATGCTTTGGCATTGGGGCAGAAATCACATTCGGCTTTTCGGGCGCATCGAATTTTACCTCCTTGGCATCTATCAAATCTTGGATCTTGTTTTTGAGGGCCCAACAGTTGTTGGTGTCGTGACCTATGCCGTCTGAATGGTAGGCACATTTAGCATTGGCATGATAAAAAGGAGAAGTTGTATTCGAATTTTGTGGCGGATCTCTCAAGGTTGTAAGGTTCAGCTTCAAGAGATGGGGGAGAACCTGGGCAGGCGTCATGTTTATTTTGGTGAACTGCCTAGCAGGCCTTCCCCCTCTTTGTTGGTTGGTTCTTGGATGATCATTCCTAGGTTGATCAGCTGCAGTCTTTTGGATCATTACAGCCCCCACCGTTGGCCGACGCTCTTCTCTTCCTCGACCTTTTTGAGAATAAACAACTGACACCTCTTTCTTGGCCGGAAAAGGTTTTTTGACAGCGGCAGAAGCATATGTATCTTTTTGAATCTTACCACTCTTGATGCCAGCTTTAACTCGTTCACCAGTCAGAATTAATTCAGTGAACCCTGCCGATGAACTCCCTATCAAGTGATTAAAGAACGGACCAGACAACATTCCCAAAAACATATCAACCAGCTCTCTTTCAGACAATGGTGACTGCACCCTTCCGGCCAGATCCCTCCACTTCTGGGCACACTCCTTAAATCCCTCATTAGAAACCATACCCATACTCTGTAGTTGAGTACGAGTAGGTGCTAAGTCAGAATTATATTGATATTGTCGGTAGAAGGCAGCAGCCATATCCTCCCAATTATGTACGCCAGCCTTCTCAAGCTGATAGAACCAATCCAATGGTGTACCCGAAAGACTTTCTTGAAAAAAGTGGACCCACAAATCCTTATCAGAAGAATGAGGTCGAATCTTTCTGACGTAAGACCGTAGGTGCATCTTCGGGCAAGATAAACCATTGTATTTAGCGAACAGAGGAACTTTGAACTTGGGGGGAATGATAATCCCAGAAACCAAGCCTAACTCTTCGAAATCCAACCAAGGCACTCTTTGTATCGCCATAGCTGCCAACCGCTCTTCCAGATTTTTATACTTGTCATCTGCAGGAGGGTATTGCTGCTCAGAATAATCTTCATCCTATTCTTCTTCTTCTTCTTCAGCCTCAGACTCGGATGGTACTGCAACTCCTTTTCCTTTGCCAACCCCTTCATCAGATGTTGAAGGGAAGTCCAAGACTCTTCTAGATTGATTCTCAAATCTTCTTCCCATAGTGGCCACACCAGCTCTTTTTTTCTTTTTCTCCTTTCCTTTTTCCTTCTCCTTCTTAACAGTGCTTTAAGGTCCTTCTGACCCTTTGCCAAGGTCATGAGGAGTTGTTGGAACTGGGAATTCTGTGCTTGCAGATCTTTGACCTCCTGCTCTATATCCATCTTGCTGAAATAAACAGCAGAAAGATAAGGAAACCTGGTGTGAAGACCTGTTTGTGCATATGATGAATGATATGTATTCATGTAATGCATTCAAGGATTCAGAAATTCAAAGTTTTTGCAAACAAAAAGAACACACGTCATATTAATAAGAAGAAATTTGTTAGTACATAAATGCCCCATGGGCAAAATATTACAAAATTCTTAATGTAAAAAGAAGTTGCGCATCCTCTTTGGTGCAATGTAGGTGTTGAGATTCTGCTCTTCATGGAGTCGACGAGTAAGTTCCAAAACCTTCTTCTCACTGGCATAGAAGCTGACTTCAAAAGTATTCTGTTCTTCCTTGAGCTGTATCCAACTCTTTTGCAAATCTTCCAATGATGTTGGCATGGCAGGATGCAGGAGGGTGTATGGAACCTCTCCTTCCATAACAGGCTCTTTGATCACAGGGAGAATGTAGGGGAAACACATCATAAGACTCTGGGCGTGGGTTCATACCCACTTGAGGTAACGCTCAAGGGGGATGGAATTCTTGTGTCCCAGTGTCTTACTGTCCACTTTGTTGGGCATCCTCTAAGCTCGGATAAACCTTTGTCGAAGTCCTTGAGCATCGTTGTCGAAGTCAAAAACTAAATTCGGAATCAGCATGTCATGTGGGCCATCCCTTCGAGCATATCCAAACTGTCTTAGAGCCAAACAGGGGTTGTAGGTAATGCCTCCCCTAATGCCAAGTAATGGGACATTAGGGAATTCCCCACAATGATCAATGATAATGACATTTTCTCTGGATCGAGAACACCAATGAACATCAGAATGTGTAAGAGTCATCAATCGTTGTGACCACCTCAAGCCTTTTTCATTCTTCAAGACTGACTGGGGAGGGTGAGAAATAAACCACCTTGCTAGAAGAGGAGTACAACACATGAGAACACCTCTTTTCCTCATTGTTCGTGTGTGAAATGAGTGGAGGATGTCCCCAAGCAATGTAGGCATAGGATTCTGAGATATGAAAATATTGACAACATTCACATCTATAAGCTGATCAGGATTTGGAAACAAGACCAACCCATAGATGTGAAGTGCTACAATCTCCTCAAAAGCTTGTAGATCTAGAGAATTCCAGCATTCTTGTGCCTTCTCAAACAGAAACTTTGCCAGGAAACCCTTGACACCACTTCTGGCTTCCCAATGACCTTTGATATCAGATGGTTGCAAGTGTAAGGCTTGAGCAACACCTTCAGGCTTTTGCTATCTTTCCATACCGTTGTAGGGTAGTTAATGGAGAATAGGAATCCTCAGGAGTTGAGAAAATTCCTCCAAAGTAGGAACTAGTTGGTAATCAGGAAATGTAAAGCAATGGTGTAGGGGGTCAAAGAACTGGAAGAGAACTTTCACCATGTCTTCTTCAATGTTGGAGTTGACCAAGTTGAGAAGTCTACCATGTCTTTCACTGAAGGGAGAATTCTATGGAATCTTGGAAGTAAGCTCCTTGAGTAGAGGATGGATTCTCACAAGGTTTACCTGAATTGTTTTTCTGCGGAGTGAATCCATTACCTACAAAACAGGAACAAAGATGAAGATCCAAACCCTTGAAATGGTTAGTGGATGCAAATGATGCTTCATGATGCTTCATGATGTATGCACAAGTATATGTACAAGCAAATCACACAAGATCCTAGTTTCAGGCTTGCATGGGGTTTCATAGGTAAGTACCCTCTTGAAATTAGTTGGCTCAACCTGTCCTATAAATAGTAACCGGGTTCTAAGGAGCTCAATATCACTAGATTATTTTCTGTGTTCATTGTTTCAGTTTAGCCACTTTACTGGAGACCGAAATATTCCAAGAAAACAACCCTCAATGAGTGTAGTATCGAGTATCTACCAACTTCAGACTGCACCAAAGCCGGTCATCTCACTACCCATAATAAGGCCAAGATGGTCAAGTAAAGGTTCTAAGAGTCCATTAGTGCTTCATGACATCACTCAGCGGCACCGTATTCTCTTTGATTGACTCAAAGGCTACCGGTACCTACAAATATGTCACACTAATATAATTATTGCTTAGACTGTATCGGTATACCCCGTACAGTTTCCACAACGTATTGCTATTTACCTATGAATGTTTCCCAAATCCGGGAAGAGGATTTCAAACCCAAACAATAGAACCAAATGTAAAGCAATCAAAGCAAACAAGGTAAGTATGTAAAGGTGATCTAAACCCTAAGGTAACCCCACTTTTAAGTTATTCCCCAGCAGAGTCGCCCGTTCTGTGATACGGTGGGAGAACTGACTTGAGGTTTTGCGTTTGTGTTCTCAAATGTTTCGGTTTAGCAAGAGTCACCACCGACTTTTTATTTTATCCAAAGGAAAGGTCAAAAAGCACAGGAAAGACCTTTGAGATGTTTTCTTGGGTTCGGTGGGTAGATTATGAAAAGAGAAGGTGCTAGCACCCTTTTCATCCATGGTTATCCATGGACTCTTAATTACTTGTTTAGATCACTTGCTTTTGCTTTTCAATTGTTTGAAATGGTGCTTTGTGTGTGGTTTTGGAAAATGCTTTGAAAAAGAGGCCTTGTCTAGGCAACCTTTGTAATGATTCTTGTTTGAATATATATAAAGGTGTTTGTCTTTTGAAAAGATATTTCAATGTTTGAAAGTTTGATTTGGGAAATGTTTTGAAATTGTGTTGTGAGGTGTGTTTGAAAAATAACAAGGATGTTTTGCAAGTTTTGATCAAGTACCTAAGAGTTGTCTACCCTATTATACTCAAAGATATTTCCTATACGTTTTTAACCCTTTTGACAGTGTTGTTTTACCATTGCATTTGGTAAACAACCTTGTATTTGGATGTTAAACGGGACAGGCGCGGGTCA
The DNA here is from genome assembly GCA_948472305.1 of Vicia faba. Taxonomy (NCBI): domain Eukaryota; kingdom Viridiplantae; phylum Streptophyta; class Magnoliopsida; order Fabales; family Fabaceae; genus Vicia; species Vicia faba. Next base: position 193,354 of record CATIWC010000739.1, on the reverse strand, counting down.
TCGTATGGACCATGATAGTAATTATGGTAAGTATTTTTAGCAAATTTTCTGAGGGACTAGATCATTTTATGTAGGCAACCAAGATAGCGTCATCGAGGGACTATGATCTTTTTGTTTTGTTTTTGTTTTGCCAAGATACTCAACATGCATAACATGGCCATTTTCAAGGCAACAAGTGGATGAAACCCTAGGGGTGCATGTGTGTATTGTGTTGTCAATTTTCATGCTTTTTTTGTCTTTGCATTAGTCAAGCTATTTGTTTCGATTTTGGATTTCTCGCATACAAACCCTAATCTCTAACATGACATATTTGTAAGCATAAAGTGTGCAAAATAAATCTACACCATTACAATATTTGATATGGGAAGGGGGGATAGAATTTTGAATGGGGATTATTTTGCAAGAAATTAAAACCCTAATATTTACTATTACATCCAAATTGAATAAATGGTACAAATAATAAATAGACAAGTATTTAAATGGTCAATACAAAATATTATGAATATGCAAAAAATGTTTATGTTTATTTTTTACGTATGTAAACAATATTTAATGTGTATATAAAAAAAAGAAATAAAAGATTATTATATTTTATTTATTAAGGGTAAAACCCTAATTTTCTTTTAAGAAAGTATGTATATATATTAATTATTTATGCACAATAAAAATAAAAATATATTCAAGTGTTAAAAAGATAAAAAAGATATTAAAAAAAAGTATTATTTTTAATAAGGGTGGAAACCATAGTTTTTTATTTATTTTAAGATAATATATATTATATTAATTGTTTTTGTGTATAATAAAATAAAATATAAATATATACAAATATTTAGAAAAAATAATAGTATATGAGAAAGTATTATTTAAATATATAAATACTAAAAATATTATATTTTTATGTATTGTTTACAAGTTTTTATTAAATAAAATAAAAGTATATACTACTTAATAATTATTTTCATGTTAGAAAAATCAAATAAAAATATAAAAATAAATGTGAAAATTTATAAAAATGTTTTTGGTATTTTTTATGTTTAGAAAATATAAAATAAAATCAAAAATGAAAAATAAATAGAAAAATATAAACAAATAAAGAAATTGGGCCAGGGGGGTGCAATCAGTAAAAGGGGTGTCAAAGACAAGAAGCAAAAGCCCAGCCCAACTCCAAGCTTCGTCTTCAACCTTGGTTCAAAAATGCGCGCGCCTGACTTCAAACATGAACAACCAGCATGCGTGCTCTAATGCAAAAACCCATAACATCAAAGTTGTAGCATTTTTCAAGACGAATCCAACCATGTAAAGAACTCATTCTAACTCTCAAAGACCAGAGAGAATTTTTATGGCCCTAAATCCTAACCTAATTTTTTCAGGAAGTTCATGAATCAAATTCTCTTAACATGCTTAACTTAAATGAAAACTGAGCATATGTACAGCTTCATGGCTATGAATACTACATTTTTTATTCACAAACCTAAGCCTAATGATTCCTAAATAGAGAGATAGGAAGTTGACAAAAACCTGTTTCAGTTGACTTCGTGTATGGCAATGTGGAGCTTTTCAGTGAGGCCTGAGATGTTTGGGAGCTTGCTTGAACTTCCTCTGACCTTCCCCAATGCCAAGTTTGCCTTGAATGTGCTTGAACAAGCCTATAGAACTCAACCTGCACAAGCTGAAATAAAAAATGGTAAACCTTGCAAATGGAGTTACAGTCAGCGTTTAAGGGTTGGGATAGCTTGGATAGGTTATGTGGAATGTGTTTGAACCAATTTGAGGCAAAACGCACGAGGAGTTTTTGCTATGGAAGTCAAACTGCTGGGAGTGCCCTGTTTTGCCAATGGAAGGTGATTTTGTGCTATGGAAGGTTTTAGGGCTCAATGGCTCGTGTTTTTGGCTCAAGGGAATGTGAGAAACTTGTTTCAAAAGCTTGCAAGAGTTGGTTTTCACAGATGTGCAAGATCTGTTGTGTTTGACAAGTTTCTTAGTTATGAAGCAAAATGAGAAGTGACAAAGAGCAGGCCTGTATAGGCTAGCTCTAACCCTGAATACATTGTGTAAGCTTGGCCCCAGGTTTTTGGATTTGATTTGCTTCCTAAGATCTTGTTCAAGGCTCAAGGATTCTATTTGACATAAAGCAAGATTTTGACAAAAATGGCAAAGTTACCTTTTACTATTTTTGGATTAATCTAATGTATAATCCTCTAATGACAAAAACAAAGCCTTAGACCAATGGATTTTCATTTAATTATTGAGTATGGAAGGGTTTTGAGACCTGTAATCAAGTACAAACAAGGCTGATTAGAGTTTGCAACTTGTATCAATATGAACATGCCATGGATCAAAAGTGAGTTTTTGCCAACTTTAAGCTTTCGATCCTCCCTAACCACAAATGATTTTGGAGAGTTCTTGGACATTTTATAAAGCTTGTGACATTCTCTAAAATCCATATTTAAAATGCATTTTGAAATTACAAGTGGAACTAGGTGAAAAATTGCCAAGAAGATAGGTCAAAATCCTGCCTAAACTAGGGAAAATTTCACTAAGTTAAAAGTTTCATGGACCCTTGTTCCAAAAATCATAACTTGAGATCCAAGCTTCTTTTGGGAAAACTTTGTGAATCAAAGTTGTAGATTTTGTGGAGGACTACAACTTTCATGTTGGAAGTTTTGTTTGAATACAATTGCATCATGATGTATGCACAAGTATATGTACAAGCAAATCACACAAGATCCTAGTTTCAGGCTTGCATGGGGTTTCATAGGTAAGTACCCTCTTGAAATTAGTTGGCTCAACCTGTCCTATAAATAGTAACCGGGTTCTAAGGAGCTCAATATCACTAGATTATTTTCTGTGTTCATTGTTTCAGTTTAGCCACTTTACTGGAGACCGAAATATTCCAAGAAAACAACCCTCAATGAGTGTAGTATCGAGTATCTACCAACTTCAGACTGCACCAAAGCCGGTCATCTCACTACCCATAATAAGGCCAAGATGGTCAAGTAAAGGTTCTAAGAGTCCATTAGTGCTTCATGACATCACTCAGCGGCACCGTATTCTCTTTGATTGACTCAAAGGCTACCGGTACCTACAAATATGTCACACTAATATAATTATTGCTTAGACTGTATCGGTATACCCCGTACAGTTTCCACAACGTATTGCTATTTACCTATGAATGTTTCCCAAATCCGGGAAGAGGATTTCAAACCCAAACAATAGAACCAAATGTAAAGCAATCAAAGCAAACAAGGTAAGTATGTAAAGGTGATCTAAACCCTAAGGTAACCCCACTTTTAAGTTATTCCCCAGCAGAGTCGCCCGTTCTGTGATACGGTGGGAGAACTGACTTGAGGTTTTGCGTTTGTGTTCTCAAATGTTTCGGTTTAGCAAGAGTCACCACCGACTTTTTATTTTATCCAAAGGAAAGGTCAAAAAGCACAGGAAAGACCTTTGAGATGTTTTCTTGGGTTCGGTGGGTAGATTATGAAAAGAGAAGGTGCTAGCACCCTTTTCATCCATGGTTATCCATGGACTCTTAATTACTTGTTTAGATCACTTGCTTTTGCTTTTCAATTGTTTGAAATGGTGCTTTGTGTGTGGTTTTGGAAAATGCTTTGAAAAAGAGGCCTTGTCTAGGCAACCTTTGTAATGATTCTTGTTTGAATATATATAAAGGTGTTTGTCTTTTGAAAAGATATTTCAATGTTTGAAAGTTTGATTTGGGAAATGTTTTGAAATTGTGTTGTGAGGTGTGTTTGAAAAATAACAAGGATGTTTTGCAAGTTTTGATCAAGTACCTAAGAGTTGTCTACCCTATTATACTCAAAGATATTTCCTATACGTTTTTAACCCTTTTGACAGTGTTGTTTTACCATTGCATTTGGTAAACAACCTTGTATTTGGATGTTAAACGGGACAGGCGCGGGTCATCGTATGGACCATGATAGTAATTGTGGTAAGTATTTTTAGCAAATTTTCTGAGGGACTAGATCATTTTATGTAGGCAACCAAGATAGCGTCATCGAGGGACTATGATCTTTTTGTTTTGTTTTTGTTTTGCCAAGATACTCAACATGCATAACATGGCCATTTTCAAGGCAACAAGTGGATGAAACCCTAGGGGTGCATGTGTGTATTGTGTTGTCAATTTTCATGCTTTTTTGTCTTTGCATTAGTCAAGCTATTTGTTTCGATTTTGGATTTCTCGCATACAAACCCTAATCTCTAACATGACATATTTGTAAGCATAAAGTGTGCAAAATAAATCTACACCATTACAATATTTGATATGGGAAGGGGGGATAGAATTTTGAATGGGGATTATTTTGCAAGAAATTAAAACCCTAATATTTACTATTACATCCAAATTGAATAAATGGTACAAATAATAAATAGACAAGTATTTAAATGGTCAATACAAAATATTATGAATATGCAAAAAATGTTTATGTTTATTTTTTACGTATGTAAACAATATTTAATGTGTATATAAAAAAAAGAAATAAAAGATTATTATATTTTATTTATTAAGGGTAAAACCCTAATTTTCTTTTAAGAAAGTATGTATATATATTAATTATTTATGCACAATAAAAATAAAAATATATTCAAGTGTTAAAAAGATAAAAAAGATATTAAAAAAAAGTATTATTTTTAATAAGGGTGGAAACCATAGTTTTTTATTTATTTTAAGATAATATATATTATATTAATTGTTTTTGTGTATAATAAAATAAAATATAAATATATACAAATATTTAGAAAAAATAATAGTATATGAGAAAGTATTATTTAAATATATAAATACTAAAAATATTATATTTTTATGTATTGTTTACAAGTTTTTATTAAATAAAATAAAAGTATATACTACTTAATAATTATTTTCATGTTAGAAAAATCAAATAAAAATATAAAAATAAATGTGAAAATTTATAAAAATGTTTTTGGTATTTTTTATGTTTAGAAAATATAAAATAAAATCAAAAATGAAAAATAAATAGAAAAATATAAACAAATAAAGAAATTGGGCCAGGGGGGTGCAATCAGTAAAAGGGGTGTCAAAGACAAGAAGCAAAAGCCCAGCCCAACTCCAAGCTTCGTCTTCAACCTTGGTTCAAAAATGCGCGCGCCTGACTTCAAACATGAACAACCAGCATGCGTGCTCTAATGCAAAAACCCATAACATCAAAGTTGTAGCATTTTTCAAGACGAATCCAACCATGTAAAGAACTCATTCTAACTCTCAAAGACCAGAGAGAATTTTTATGGCCCTAAATCCTAACCTAATTTTTTCAGGAAGTTCATGAATCAAATTCTCTTAACATGCTTAACTTAAATGAAAACTGAGCATATGTACAGCTTCATGGCTATGAATACTACATTTTTTATTCACAAACCTAAGCCTAATGATTCCTAAATAGAGAGATAGGAAGTTGACAAAAACCTGTTTCAGTTGACTTCGTGTATGGCAATGTGGAGCTTTTCAGTGAGGCCTGAGATGTTTGGGAGCTTGCTTGAACTTCCTCTGACCTTCCCCAATGCCAAGTTTGCCTTGAATGTGCTTGAACAAGCCTATAGAACTCAACCTGCACAAGCTGAAATAAAAAATGGTAAACCTTGCAAATGGAGTTACAGTCAGCGTTTAAGGGTTGGGATAGCTTGGATAGGTTATGTGGAATGTGTTTGAACCAATTTGAGGCAAAACGCACGAGGAGTTTTTGCTATGGAAGTCAAACTGCTGGGAGTGCCCTGTTTTGCCAATGGAAGGTGATTTTGTGCTATGGAAGGTTTTAGGGCTCAATGGCTCGTGTTTTTGGCTCAAGGGAATGTGAGAAACTTGTTTCAAAAGCTTGCAAGAGTTGGTTTTCACAGATGTGCAAGATCTGTTGTGTTTGACAAGTTTCTTAGTTATGAAGCAAAATGAGAAGTGACAAAGAGCAGGCCTGTATAGGCTAGCTCTAACCCTGAATACATTGTGTAAGCTTGGCCCCAGGTTTTTGGATTTGATTTGCTTCCTAAGATCTTGTTCAAGGCTCAAGGATTCTATTTGACATAAAGCAAGATTTTGACAAAAATGGCAAAGTTACCTTTTACTATTTTTGGATTAATCTAATGTATAATCCTCTAATGACAAAAACAAAGCCTTAGACCAATGGATTTTCATTTAATTATTGAGTATGGAAGGGTTTTGAGACCTGTAATCAAGTACAAACAAGGCTGATTAGAGTTTGCAACTTGTATCAATATGAACATGCCATGGATCAAAAGTGAGTTTTTGCCAACTTTAAGCTTTCGATCCTCCCTAACCACAAATGATTTTGGAGAGTTCTTGGACATTTTATAAAGCTTGTGACATTCTCTAAAATCCATATTTAAAATGCATTTTGAAATTACAAGTGGAACTAGGTGAAAAATTGCCAAGAAGATAGGTCAAAATCCTGCCTAAACTAGGGAAAATTTCACTAAGTTAAAAGTTTCATGGACCCTTGTTCCAAAAATCATAACTTGAGATCCAAGCTTCTTTTGGGAAAACTTTGTGAATCAAAGTTGTAGATTTTGTGGAGGACTACAACTTTCATGTTGGAAGTTTTGTTTGAATACAATTGCATCATGATGTATGCACAAGTATATGTACAAGCAAATCACACAAGATCCTAGTTTCAGGCTTGCATGGGGTTTCATAGGTAAGTACCCTCTTGAAATTAGTTGGCTCAACCTGTCCTATAAATAGTAACCGGGTTCTAAGGAGCTCAATATCACTAGATTATTTTCTGTGTTCATTGTTTCAGTTTAGCCACTTTACTGGAGACCGAAATATTCCAAGAAAACAACCCTCAATGAGTGTAGTATCGAGTATCTACCAACTTCAGACTGCACCAAAGCCGGTCATCTCACTACCCATAATAAGGCCAAGATGGTCAAGTAAAGGTTCTAAGAGTCCATTAGTGCTTCATGACATCACTCAACGGCACCGTATTCTCTTTGATTGACTCAAAGGCTACCGGTACCTACAAATATGTCACACTAATATAATTATTGCTTAGACTGTATCGGTATACCCCGTACAGTTTCCACAACGTATTGCTATTTACCTATGAATGTTTCCCAAATCCGGGAAGAGGATTTCAAACCCAAACAATAGAACCAAATGTAAAGCAATCAAAGCAAACAAGGTAAGTATGTAAAGGTGATCTAAACCCTAAGGTAACCCCACTTTTAAGTTATTCCCCAGCAGAGTCGCCCGTTCTGTGATACGGTGGGAGAACTGACTTGAGGTTTTGCGTTTGTGTTCTCAAATGTTTCGGTTTAGCAAGAGTCACCACCGACTTTTTATTTTATCCAAAGGAAAGGTCAAAAAGCACAGGAAAGACCTTTGAGATGTTTTCTTGGGTTCGGTGGGTAGATTATGAAAAGAGAAGGTGCTAGCACCCTTTTCATCCATGGTTATCCATGGACTCTTAATTACTTGTTTAGATCACTTGCTTTTGCTTTTCAATTGTTTGAAATGGTGCTTTGTGTGTGGTTTTGGAAAATGCTTTGAAAAAGAGGCCTTGTCTAGGCAACCTTTGTAATGATTCTTGTTTGAATATATATAAAGGTGTTTGTCTTTTGAAAAGATATTTCAATGTTTGAAAGTTTGATTTGGGAAATGTTTTGAAATTGTGTTGTGAGGTGTGTTTGAAAAATAACAAGGATGTTTTGCAAGTTTTGATCAAGTACCTAAGAGTTGTCTACCCTATTATACTCAAAGATATTTCCTATACGTTTTTAACCCTTTTGACAGTGTTGTTTTACCATTGCATTTGGTAAACAACCTTGTATTTGGATGTTAAACGGGACAGGCGCGGGTCATCGTATGGACCATGATAGTAATTGTGGTAAGTATTTTTAGCAAATTTTCTGAGGGACTAGATCATTTTATGTAGGCAACCAAGATAGCGTCATCGAGGGACTATGATCTTTTTGTTTTGTTTTTGTTTTGCCAAGATACTCAACATGCATAACATGGCCATTTTCAAGGCAACAAGTGGATGAAACCCTAGGGGTGCATGTGTGTATTGTGTTGTCAATTTTCATGCTTTTTTGTCTTTGCATTAGTCAAGCTATTTGTTTCGATTTTGGATTTCTCGCATACAAACCCTAATCTCTAACATGACATATTTGTAAGCATAAAGTGTGCAAAATAAATCTACACCATTACAATATTTGATATGGGAAGGGGGGATAGAATTTTGAATGGGGATTATTTTGCAAGAAATTAAAACCCTAATATTTACTATTACATCCAAATTGAATAAATGGTACAAATAATAAATAGACAAGTATTTAAATGGTCAATACAAAATATTATGAATATGCAAAAAATGTTTATGTTTATTTTTTACGTATGTAAACAATATTTAATGTGTATATAAAAAAAAGAAATAAAAGATTATTATATTTTATTTATTAAGGGTAAAACCCTAATTTTCTTTTAAGAAAGTATGTATATATATTAATTATTTATGCACAATAAAAATAAAAATATATTCAAGTGTTAAAAAGATAAAAAAGATATTAAAAAAAAGTATTATTTTTAATAAGGGTGGAAACCATAGTTTTTTATTTATTTTAAGATAATATATATTATATTAATTGTTTTTGTGTATAATAAAATAAAATATAAATATATACAAATATTTAGAAAAAATAATAGTATATGAGAAAGTATTATTTAAATATATAAATACTAAAAATATTATATTTTTATGTATTGTTTACAAGTTTTTATTAAATAAAATAAAAGTATATACTACTTAATAATTATTTTCATGTTAGAAAAATCAAATAAAAATATAAAAATAAATGTGAAAATTTATAAAAATGTTTTTGGTATTTTTTATGTTTAGAAAATATAAAATAAAATCAAAAATGAAAAATAAATAGAAAAATATAAACAAATAAAGAAATTGGGCCAGGGGGGTGCAATCAGTAAAAGGGGTGTCAAAGACAAGAAGCAAAAGCCCAGCCCAACTCCAAGCTTCGTCTTCAACCTTGGTTCAAAAATGCGCGCGCCTGACTTCAAACATGAACAACCAGCATGCGTGCTCTAATGCAAAAACCCATAACATCAAAGTTGTAGCATTTTTCAAGACGAATCCAACCATGTAAAGAACTCATTCTAACTCTCAAAGACCAGAGAGAATTTTTATGGCCCTAAATCCTAACCTAATTTTTTCAGGAAGTTCATGAATCAAATTCTCTTAACATGCTTAACTTAAATGAAAACTGAGCATATGTACAGCTTCATGGCTATGAATACTACATTTTTTATTCACAAACCTAAGCCTAATGATTCCTAAATAGAGAGATAGGAAGTTGACAAAAACCTGTTTCAGTTGACTTCGTGTATGGCAATGTGGAGCTTTTCAGTGAGGCCTGAGATGTTTGGGAGCTTGCTTGAACTTCCTCTGACCTTCCCCAATGCCAAGTTTGCCTTGAATGTGCTTGAACAAGCCTATAGAACTCAACCTGCACAAGCTGAAATAAAAAATGGTAAACCTTGCAAATGGAGTTACAGTCAGCGTTTAAGGGTTGGGATAGCTTGGATAGGTTATGTGGAATGTGTTTGAACCAATTTGAGGCAAAACGCACGAGGAGTTTTTGCTATGGAAGTCAAACTGCTGGGAGTGCCCTGTTTTGCCAATGGAAGGTGATTTTGTGCTATGGAAGGTTTTAGGGCTCAATGGCTCGTGTTTTTGGCTCAAGGGAATGTGAGAAACTTGTTTCAAAAGCTTGCAAGAGTTGGTTTTCACAGATGTGCAAGATCTGTTGTGTTTGACAAGTTTCTTAGTTATGAAGCAAAATGAGAAGTGACAAAGAGCAGGCCTGTATAGGCTAGCTCTAACCCTGAATACATTGTGTAAGCTTGGCCCCAGGTTTTTGGATTTGATTTGCTTCCTAAGATCTTGTTCAAGGCTCAAGGATTCTATTTGACATAAAGCAAGATTTTGACAAAAATGGCAAAGTTACCTTTTACTATTTTTGGATTAATCTAATGTATAATCCTCTAATGACAAAAACAAAGCCTTAGACCAATGGATTTTCATTTAATTATTGAGTATGGAAGGGTTTTGAGACCTGTAATCAAGTACAAACAAGGCTGATTAGAGTTTGCAACTTGTATCAATATGAACATGCCATGGATCAAAAGTGAGTTTTTGCCAACTTTAAGCTTTCGATCCTCCCTAACCACAAATGATTTTGGAGAGTTCTTGGACATTTTATAAAGCTTGTGACATTCTCTAAAATCCATATTTAAAATGCATTTTGAAATTACAAGTGGAACTAGGTGAAAAATTGCCAAGAAGATAGGTCAAAATCCTGCCTAAACTAGGGAAAATTTCACTAAGTTAAAAGTTTCATGGACCCTTGTTCCAAAAATCATAACTTGAGATCCAAGCTTCTTTTGGGAAAACTTTGTGAATCAAAGTTGTAGATTTTGTGGAGGACTACAACTTTCATGTTGGAAGTTTTGTTTGAATACAATTGCATCATGATGTATGCACAAGTATATGTACAAGCAAATCACACAAGATCCTAGTTTCAGGCTTGCATGGGGTTTCATAGGTAAGTACCCTCTTGAAATTAGTTGGCTCAACCTGTCCTATAAATAGTAACCGGGTTCTAAGGAGCTCAATATCACTAGATTATTTTCTGTGTTCATTGTTTCAGTTTAGCCACTTTACTGGAGACCGGAATATTCCAAGAAAACAACCCTCAATGAGTGTAGTATCGAGTATCTACCAACTTCAGACTGCACCAAAGCCGGTCATCTCACTACCCATAATAAGGCAAAGATGGTCAAGTAAAGGTTCTAAGAGTCCATTAGTGCTTCATGACATCACTCAGCGGCACCGTATTCTCTTTGATTGACTCAAAGGCTACCGGTACCTACAAATATGTCACACTAATATAATTATTGCTTAGACTGTATCGGTATACCCCGTACAGTTTCCACAACGTATTGCTATTTACCTATGAATGTTTCCCAAATACGGGAAGAGGATTTCAAACCCAAACAATAGAACCAAATGTAAATCAATCAAAGCAAACAAGGTAAGTATGTAAAGGTGATCTAAACCCTAAGGTAACCCCACTTTTAAGTTATTCCCCAGCAGAGTCGCCCGTTCTGTGATACGGTGGGAGAACTGACTTGAGGTTTTGCGTTTGTGTTCTCAAATGTTTCGGTTTAGCAAGAGTCACCACCGACTTTTTATTTTATCCAAAGGAAAGGTCAAAAAGCACAGGAAAGACCTTTGAGATGTTTTCTTGGGTTCGGTGGGTAGATTATGAAAAGAGAAGGTGCTAGCACCCTTTTCATCCATGGTTATCCATGGACTCTTAATTACTTGTTTAGATCACTTGCTTTTGCTTTTCAATTGTTTGAAATGGTGCTTTGTGTGTGGTTTTGGAAAATGCTTTGAAAAAGAGGCCTTGTCTAGGCAACCTTTGTAATGATTCTTGTTTGAATATATATAAAGGTGTTTGTCTTTTGAAAAGATATTTCAATGTTTGAAAGTTTGATTTGGGAAATGTTTTGAAATTGTGTTGTGAGGTGTGTTTGAAAAATAACAAGGATGTTTTGCAAGTTTTGATCAAGTACCTAAGAGTTGTCTACCCTATTATACTCAAAGATATTTCCTATACGTTTTTAACCCTTTTGACAGTGTTGTTTTACCATTGCATTTGGTAAACAACCTTGTATTTGGATGTTAAACGGGACAGGCGCGGGTCATCGTATGGACCATGATAGTAATTGTGGTAAGTATTTTTAGCAAATTTTCTGAGGGACTAGATCATTTTATGTAGGCAACCAAGATAGCGTCATCGAGGGACTATGATCTTTTTGTTTTGTTTTTGTTTTGCCAAGATACTCAACATGCATAACATGGCCATTTTCAAGGCAACAAGTGGATGAAACCCTAGGGGTGCATGTGTGTATTGTGTTGTCAATTTTCATGCTTTTTTGTCTTTGCATTAGTCAAGCTATTTGTTTCGATTTTGGATTTCTCACATACAAACCCTAATCTCTAACATGACATATTTGTAAGCATAAAGTGTGCAAAATAAATCTACACCATTACAATATTTGATATGGGAAGGGGGGATAGAATTTTGAATGGGGATTATTTTGCAAGAAATTAAAACCCTAATATTTACTATTACATCCAAATTGAATAAATGGTACAAATAATAAATAGACAAGTATTTAAATGGTCAATACAAAATATTATGAATATGCAAAAAATGTTTATGTTTATTTTTTACGTATGTAAACAATATTTAATGTGTATATAAAAAAAAGAAATAAAAGATTATTATATTTTATTTATTAAGGGTAAAACCCTAATTTTCTTTTAAGAAAGTATGTATATATATTAATTATTTATGCACAATAAAAATAAAAATATATTCAAGTGTTAAAAAGATAAAAAAGATATTAAAAAAAAGTATTATTTTTAATAAGGGTGGAAACCATAGTTTTTTATTTATTTTAAGATAATATATATTATATTAATTGTTTTTGTGTATAATAAAATAAAATATAAATATATACAAATATTTAGAAAAAATAATAGTATATGAGAAAGTATTATTTAAATATATAAATACTAAAAATATTATATTTTTATGTATTGTTTACAAGTTTTTATTAAATAAAATAAAAGTATATACTACTTAATAATTATTTTCATGTTAGAAAAATCAAATAAAAATATAAAAATAAATGTGAAAATTTATAAAAATGTTTTTGGTATTTTTTATGTTTAGAAAATATAAAATAAAATCAAAAATGAAAAATAAATAGAAAAATATAAACAAATAAAGAAATTGGGCCAGGGGGGTGCAATCAGTAAAAGGGGTGTCAAAGACAAGAAGCAAAAGCCCAGCCCAACTCCAAGCTTCGTCTTCAACCTTGGTTCAAAAATGCGCGCGCCTGACTTCAAACATGAACAACCAGCATGCGTGCTCTAATGCAAAAACCCATAACATCAAAGTTGTAGCATTTTTCAAGACGAATCCAACCATGTAAAGAACTCATTCTAACTCTCAAAGACCAGAGAGAATTTTTATGGCCCTAAATCCTAACCTAATTTTTTCAGGAAGTTCATGAATCAAATTCTCTTAACATGCTTAACTTAAATGAAAACTGAGCATATGTACAGCTTCATGGCTATGAATACTACATTTTTTATTCACAAACCTAAGCCTAATGATTCCTAAATAGAGAGATAGGAAGTTGACAAAAACCTGTTTCAGTTGACTTCGTGTATGGCAATGTGGAGCTTTTCAGTGAGGCCTGAGATGTTTGGGAGCTTGCTTGAACTTCCTCTGACCTTCCCCAATGCCAAGTTTGCCTTGAATGTGCTTGAACAAGCCTATAGAACTCAACCTGCACAAGCTGAAATAAAAAATGGTAAACCTTGCAAATGGAGTTACAGTCAGCGTTTAAGGGTTGGGATAGCTTGGATAGGTTATGTGGAATGTGTTTGAACCAATTTGAGGCAAAACGCACGAGGAGTTTTTGCTATGGAAGTCAAACTGCTGGGAGTGCCCTGTTTTGCCAATGGAAGGTGATTTTGTGCTATGGAAGGTTTTAGGGCTCAATGGCTCGTGTTTTTGGCTCAAGGGAATGTGAGAAACTTGTTTCAAAAGCTTGCAAGAGTTGGTTTTCACAGATGTGCAAGATCTGTTGTGTTTGACAAGTTTCTTAGTTATGAAGCAAAATGAGAAGTGACAAAGAGCAGGCCTGTATAGGCTAGCTCTAACCCTGAATACATTGTGTAAGCTTGGCCCCAGGTTTTTGGATTTGATTTGCTTCCTAAGATCTTGTTCAAGGCTCAAGGATTCTATTTGACATAAAGCAAGATTTTGACAAAAATGGCAAAGTTACCTTTTACTATTTTTGGATTAATCTAATGTATAATCCTCTAATGACAAAAACAAAGCCTTAGACCAATGGATTTTCATTTAATTATTGAGTATGGAAGGGTTTTGAGACCTGTAATCAAGTACAAACAAGGCTGATTAGAGTTTGCAACTTGTATCAATATGAACATGCCATGGATCAAAAGTGAGTTTTTGCCAACTTTAAGCTTTCGATCCTCCCTAACCACAAATGATTTTGGAGAGTTCTTGGACATTTTATAAAGCTTGTGACATTCTCTAAAATCCATATTTAAAATGCATTTTGAAATTACAAGTGGAACTAGGTGAAAAATTGCCAAGAAGATAGGTCAAAATCCTGCCTAAACTAGGGAAAATTTCACTAAGTTAAAAGTTTCATGGACCCTTGTTCCAAAAATCATAACTTGAGATCCAAGCTTCTTTTGGGAAAACTTTGTGAATCAAAGTTGTAGATTTTGTGGAGGACTACAACTTTCATGTTGGAAGTTTTGTTTGAATACAATTGCATCATGATGTATGCACAAGTATATGTACAAGCAAATCACACAAGATCCTAGTTTCAGGCTTGCATGGGGTTTCATAGGTAAGTACCCTCTTAAAATTAGTTGGCTCAACCTGTCCTATAAATAGTAACCGGGTTCTAAGGAGCTCAATATCACTAGATTATTTTCTGTGTTCATTGTTTCAGTTTAGCCACTTTACTGGAGACCGAAATATTCCAAGAAAACAACCCTCAATGAGTGTAGTATCGAGTATCTACCAACTTCAGACTGCACCAAAGCCGGTCATCTCACTACCCATAATAAGGCCAAGATGGTCAAGTAAAGGTTCTAAGAGTCCATTAGTGCTTCATGACATCACTCAGCGGCACCGTATTCTCTTTGATTGACTCAAAGGCTACCGGTACCTACAAATATGTCACACTAATATAATTATTGCTTAGACTGTATCGGTATACCCCGTACAGTTTCCACAACGTATTGCTATTTACCTATGAATGTTTCCCAAATCCGGGAAGAGGATTTCAAACCCAAACAATAGAACCAAATGTAAAGCAATCAAAGCAAACAAGGTAAGTATGTAAAGGTGATCTAAACCCTAAGGTAACCCCACTTTTAAGTTATTCCCCAGCAGAGTCGCCCGTTCTGTGATACGGTGGGAGAACTGACTTGAGGTTTTGCGTTTGTGTTCTCAAATGTTTCGGTTTAGCAAGAGTCACCACCGACTTTTTATTTTATCCAAAGGAAAGGTCAAAAAGCACAGGAAAGACCTTTGAGATGTTTTCTTGGGTTCGGTGGGTAGATTATGAAAAGAGAAGGTGCTAGCACCCTTTTCATCCATGGTTATCCATGGACTCTTAATTACTTGTTTAGATCACTTGCTTTTGCTTTTCAATTGTTTGAAATGGTGCTTTGTGTGTGGTTTTGGAAAATGCTTTGAAAAAGAGGCCTTGTCTAGGCAACCTTTGTAATGATTCTTGTTTGAATATATATAAAGGTGTTTGTCTTTTGAAAAGATATTTCAATGTTTGAAAGTTTGATTTGGGAAATGTTTTGAAATTGTGTTGTGAGGTGTGTTTGAAAAATAACAAGGATGTTTTGCAAGTTTTGATCAAGTACCTAAGAGTTGTCTACCCTATTATACTCAAAGATATTTCCTATACGTTTTTAACCCTTTTGACAGTGTTGTTTTACCATTGCATTTGGTAAACAACCTTGTATTTGGATGTTAAACGGGACAGGCGCGGGTCATCGTATGGACCATGATAGTAATTGTGGTAAGTATTTTTAGCAAATTTTCTGAGGGACTAGATCATTTTATGTAGGCAACCAAGATAGCGTCATCGAGGGACTATGATCTTTTTGTTTTGTTTTTGTTTTGCCAAGATACTCAACATGCATAACATGGCCATTTTCAAGGCAACAAGTGGATGAAACCCTAGGGGTGCATGTGTGTATTGTGTTGTCAATTTTCATGCTTTTTTGTCTTTGCATTAGTCAAGCTATTTGTTTCGATTTTGGATTTCTCGCATACAAACCCTAATCTCTAACATGACATATTTGTAAGCATAAAGTGTGCAAAATAAATCTACACCATTACAATATTTGATATGGGAAGGGGGGATAGAATTTTGAATGGGGATTATTTTGCAAGAAATTAAAACCCTAATATTTACTATTACATCCAAATTGAATAAATGGTACAAATAATAAATAGACAAGTATTTAAATGGTCAATACAAAATATTATGAATATGCAAAAAATGTTTATGTTTATTTTTTACGTATGTAAACAATATTTAATGTGTATATAAAAAAAAGAAATAAAAGATTATTATATTTTATTTATTAAGGGTAAAACCCTAATTTTCTTTTAAGAAAGTATGTATATATATTAATTATTTATGCACAATAAAAATAAAAATATATTCAAGTGTTAAAAAGATAAAAAAGATATTAAAAAAAAGTATTATTTTTAATAAGGGTGGAAACCATAGTTTTTTATTTATTTTAAGATAATATATATTATATTAATTGTTTTTGTGTATAATAAAATAAAATATAAATATATACAAATATTTAGAAAAAATAATAGTATATGAGAAAGTATTATTTAAATATATAAATACTAAAAATATTATATTTTTATGTATTGTTTACAAGTTTTTATTAAATAAAATAAAAGTATATACTACTTAATAATTATTTTCATGTTAGAAAAATCAAATAAAAATATAAAAATAAATGTGAAAATTTATAAAAATGTTTTTGGTATTTTTTATGTTTAGAAAATATAAAATAAAATCAAAAATGAAAAATAAATAGAAAAATATAAACAAATAAAGAAATTGGGCCAGGGGGGTGCAATCAGTAAAAGGGGTGTCAAAGACAAGAAGCAAAAGCCCAGCCCAACTCCAAGCTTCGTCTTCAACCTTGGTTCAAAAATGCGCGCGCCTGACTTCAAACATGAACAACCAGCATGCGTGCTCTAATGCAAAAACCCATAACATCAAAGTTGTAGCATTTTTCAAGACGAATCCAACCATGTAAAGAACTCATTCTAACTCTCAAAGACCAGAGAGAATTTTTATGGCCCTAAATCCTAACCTAATTTTTTCAGGAAGTTCATGAATCAAATTCTCTTAACATGCTTAACTTAAATGAAAACTGAGCATATGTACAGCTTCATGGCTATGAATACTACATTTTTTATTCACAAACCTAAGCCTAATGATTCCTAAATAGAGAGATAGGAAGTTGACAAAAACCTGTTTCAGTTGACTTCGTGTATGGCAATGTGGAGCTTTTCAGTGAGGCCTGAGATGTTTGGGAGCTTGCTTGAACTTCCTCTGACCTTCCCCAATGCCAAGTTTGCCTTGAATGTGCTTGAACAAGCCTATAGAACTCAACCTGCACAAGCTGAAATAAAAAATGGTAAACCTTGCAAATGGAGTTACAGTCAGCGTTTAAGGGTTGGGATAGCTTGGATAGGTTATGTGGAATGTGTTTGAACCAATTTGAGGCAAAACGCACGAGGAGTTTTTGCTATGGAAGTCAAACTGCTGGGAGTGCCCTGTTTTGCCAATGGAAGGTGATTTTGTGCTATGGAAGGTTTTAGGGCTCAATGGCTCGTGTTTTTGGCTCAAGGGAATGTGAGAAACTTGTTTCAAAAGCTTGCAAGAGTTGGTTTTCACAGATGTGCAAGATCTGTTGTGTTTGACAAGTTTCTTAGTTATGAAGCAAAATGAGAAGTGACAAAGAGCAGGCCTGTATAGGCTAGCTCTAACCCTGAATACATTGTGTAAGCTTGGCCCCAGGTTTTTGGATTTGATTTGCTTCCTAAGATCTTGTTCAAGGCTCAAGGATTCTATTTGACATAAAGCAAGATTTTGACAAAAATGGCAAAGTTACCTTTTACTATTTTTGGATTAATCTAATGTATAATCCTCTAATGACAAAAACAAAGCCTTAGACCAATGGATTTTCATTTAATTATTGAGTATGGAAGGGTTTTGAGACCTGTAATCAAGTACAAACAAGGCTGATTAGAGTTTGCAACTTGTATCAATATGAACATGCCATGGATCAAAAGTGAGTTTTTGCCAACTTTAAGCTTTCGATCCTCCCTAACCACAAATGATTTTGGAGAGTTCTTGGACATTTTATAAAGCTTGTGACATTCTCTAAAATCCATATTTAAAATGCATTTTGAAATTACAAGTGGAACTAGGTGAAAAATTGCCAAGAAGATAGGTCAAAATCCTGCCTAAACTAGGGAAAATTTCACTAAGTTAAAAGTTTCATGGACCCTTGTTCCAAAAATCATAACTTGAGATCCAAGCTTCTTTTGGGAAAACTTTGTGAATCAAAGTTGTAGATTTTGTGGAGGACTACAACTTTCATGTTGGAAGTTTTGTTTGAATACAATTGCATCATGATGTATGCACAAGTATATGTACAAGCAAATCACACAAGATCCTAGTTTCAGGCTTGCATGGGGTTTCATAGGTAAGTACCCTCTTGAAATTAGTTGGCTCAACCTGTCCTATAAATAGTAACCGGGTTCTAAGGAGCTCAATATCACTAGATTATTTTCTGTGTTCATTGTTTCAGTTTAGCCACTTTACTGGAGACCGAAATATTCCAAGACAACAACCCTCAATGAGTGTAGTATCGAGTATCTACCAACTTCAGACTGCACCAAAGCCGGTCATCTCACTACCCATAATAAGGCCAAGATGGTCAAGTAAAGGTTCTAAGAGTCCATTAGTGCTTCATGACATCACTCAGCGGCACCGTATTCTCTTTGATTGACTCAAAGGCTACCGGTACCTACAAATATGTCACACTAATATAATTATTGCTTAGACTGTATCGGTATACCCCGTACAGTTTCCACAACGTATTGCTATTTACCTATGAATGTTTCCCAAATACGGGAAGAGGATTTCAAACCCAAACAATAGAACCAAATGTAAATCAATCAAAGCAAACAAGGTAAGTATGTAAAGGTGATCTAAACCCTAAGGTAACCCCACTTTTAAGTTATTCCCCAGCAGAGTCGCCCGTTCTGTGATACGGTGGGAGAACTGACTTGAGGTTTTGCGTTTGTGTTCTCAAATGTTTCGGTTTAGCAAGAGTCACCACCGACTTTTTATTTTATCCAAAGGAAAGGTCAAAAAGCACAGGAAAGACCTTTGAGATGTTTTCTTGGGTTCGGTGGGTAGATTATGAAAAGAGAAGGTGCTAGCACCCTTTTCATCCATGGTTATCCATGGACTCTTAATTACTTGTTTAGATCACTTGCTTTTGCTTTTCAATTGTTTGAAATGGTGCTTTGTGTGTGGTTTTGGAAAATGCTTTGAAAAAGAGGCCTTGTCTAGGCAACCTTTGTAATGATTCTTGTTTGAATATATATAAAGGTGTTTGTCTTTTGAAAAGATATTTCAATGTTTGAAAGTTTGATTTGGGAAATGTTTTGAAATTGTGTTGTGAGGTGTGTTTGAAAAATAACAAGGATGTTTTGCAAGTTTTGATCAAGTAACTAAGAGTTGTCTACCCTATTATACTCAAAGATATTTCCTATACGTTTTTAACCCTTTTGACAGTGTTGTTTTACCATTGCATTTGGTAAACAACCTTGTATTTGGATGTTAAACGGGACAGGCGCGGGTCATCGTATGGACCATGATAGTAATTGTGGTAAGTATTTTTAGCAAATTTTCTGAGGGACTAGATCATTTTATGTAGGCAACCAAGATAGCGTCATCGAGGGACTATGATCTTTTTGTTTTGTTTTTGTTTTGCCAAGATACTCAACATGCATAACATGGCCATTTTCAAGGCAACAAGTGGATGAAACCCTAGGGGTGCATGTGTGTATTGTGTTGTCAATTTTCATGCTTTTTTGTCTTTGCATTAGTCAAGCTATTTGTTTCGATTTTGGATTTCTCGCATACAAACCCTAATCTCTAACATGACATATTTGTAAGCATAAAGTGTGCAAAATAAATCTACACCATTACAATATTTGATATGGGAAGGGGGGATAGAATTTTGAATGGGGATTATTTTGCAAGAAATTAAAACCCTAATATTTACTATTACATCCAAATTGAATAAATGGTACAAATAATAAATAGACAAGTATTTAAATGGTCAATACAAAATATTATGAATATGCAAAAAATGTTTATGTTTATTTTTTACGTATGTAAACAATATTTAATGTGTATATAAAAAAAAGAAATAAAAGATTATTATATTTTATTTATTAAGGGTAAAACCCTAATTTTCTTTTAAGAAAGTATGTATATATATTAATTATTTATGCACAATAAAAATAAAAATATATTCAAGTGTTAAAAAGATAAAAAAGATATTAAAAAAAAGTATTATTTTTAATAAGGGTGGAAACCATAGTTTTTTATTTATTTTAAGATAATATATATTATATTAATTGTTTTTGTGTATAATAAAATAAAATATAAATATATACAAATATTTAGAAAAAATAATAGTATATGAGAAAGTATTATTTAAATATATAAATACTAAAAATATTATATTTTTATGTATTGTTTACAAGTTTTTATTAAATAAAATAAAAGTATATACTACTTAATAATTATTTTCATGTTAGAAAAATCAAATAAAAATATAAAAATAAATGTGAAAATTTATAAAAATGTTTTTGGTATTTTTTATGTTTAGAAAATATAAAATAAAATCAAAAATGAAAAATAAATAGAAAAATATAAACAAATAAAGAAATTGGGCCAGGGGGGTGCAATCAGTAAAAGGGGTGTCAAAGACAAGAAGCAAAAGCCCAGCCCAACTCCAAGCTTCGTCTTCAACCTTGGTTCAAAAATGCGCGCGCCTGACTTCAAACATGAACAACCAGCATGCATGCTCTAATGCAAAAACCCATAACATCAAAGTTGTAGCATTTTTCAAGACGAATCCAACCATGTAAAGAACTCATTCTAACTCTCAAAGACCAGAGAGAATTTTTATGGCCCTAAATCCTAACCTAATTTTTTCAGGAAGTTCATGAATCAAATTCTCTTAACATGCTTAACTTAAATGAAAACTGAACATATGTACATCTTCATGGCTATGAATACTACATTTTTTATTCACAAACCTAAGCCTAATGATTCCTAAATAGAGAGATAGGAAGTTGACAAAAACCTGTTTCAGTTGACTTCGTGTATGGCAATGTGGAGCTTTTCAGTGAGGCCTGAGATGTTTGGGAGCTTGCTTGAACTTCCTCTGACCTTCCCCAATGCCAAGTTTGCCTTGAATGTGCTTGAACAAGCCTATAGAACTCAACCTGCACAAGCTGAAATAAAAAATGGTAAACCTTGCAAATGGAGTTACAGTCAGCTTTTAAGGGTTGGGATAGCTTGGATAGGTTATGTGGAATGTGTTTGAACCAATTTGAGGCAAAACGCACGAGGAGTTTTTGCTATGGAAGTCAAACTGCTGGGAGTGCCCTGTTTTGCCAATGGAAGGTGATTTTGTGCTATGGAAGGTTTTAGGGCTCAATGGCTCGTGTTTTTGGCTCAAGGGAATGTGAGAAACTTGTTTCAAAAGCTTGCAAGAGTTGGTTTTCACAGATGTGCAAGATCTGTTGTGTTTGACAAGTTTCTTAGTTATGAAGCAAAATGAGAAGTGACAAAGAGCAGGCCTGTATAGGCTAGCTCTAACCCTGAATACATTGTGTAAGCTTGGCCCCAAGTTTTTGGATTTGATTTGCTTCCTAAGATCTTGTTCAAGGCTCAAGGATTCTATTTGACATAAAGCAAGATTTTGACAAAAATGGCAAAGTTACCTTTTACTATTTTTGGATTAATCTAATGTATAATCCTCTAATGACAAAAACAAAGCCTTAGACCAATGGATTTTCATTTAATTATTGAGTATGGAAGGGTTTTGAGACCTGTAATCAAGTACAAACAAGGCTGATTAGAGTTTGCAACTTGTATCAATATGAACATGCCATGGATCAAAAGTGAGTTTTTGCCAACTTTAAGCTTTCGATCCTCCCTAACCACAAATGATTTTGGAGAGTTCTTGGACATTTTATAAAGCTTGTGACATTCTCTAAAATCCATATTTAAAATGCATTTTAAAATTACAAGTGGAACTAGGTGAAAAATTGCCAAGAAGATAGGTCAAAATCCTGCCTAAACTAGGGAAAATTTCACTAAGTTAAAAGTTTCATGGACCCTTGTTCCAAAAATCATAACTTGAGATCCAAGCTTCTTTTGGGAAAACTTTGTGAATAAAAGTTGTAGATTTTGTGGAGGACTACAACTTTCATGTTGGAAGTTTTGTTTGAATACAATTGCATCATGGTGAAAATGTTGGGCAAAGTTGGAAAAAATTAAGAAAATTTCATAACTTAGAAAATTTCTAAGTTATGAAATTTTTCAATCTTAAACCCTAATTTGCAAAATTGGGTTTCTTGATGAACAAGTTTCATGTTTTGGCACATCTTGATGGAAAATGACCCTTGGCACTTGATTTTGACCAAAAAGTCAAAGTTTGACTTTTCAGTGTACAGTCAAATTTTGATCAGTTGACTGAAAAATTCATATGTCAATCCAATGCAATTGAGATCTTTTGAACCTTGTGAATAGGTCAAGATTATTCCATTGAGTCCTTGAATCCATGCTTGAACCCAATTTGCCATTGGCTAGGTTAAAAGTCAGATATTGCCCTTCTGCAGTCAAAACCCTAAAAATGACCATTTTGCCCTTTTGGTGATCTGATCAAATTTCTTGAGGAGTTGTGGTCCAAACTTTATCAAATGATTCATATGAACTTATATTGTTGATGTGGGTCAAAATTTATGAGGTTTGACTGTAAATTGGCCACAGTTGACTTTTTCCCTAATACAGTTGATTTTTAGGTCAACTGTCCAATTGACTGGGCAAAAATTTGATTCAAGGCTTGAAACTTGGTATGGGAAATCTTATAAGTCCAACATGAAGTATGAAAGTCACTTTGAGCATTGAAAGTCCAAAAATCCTTGTGCAAACTCAAACCCTAATTTAGGTCAACAGTGCAAGGAGATGTCTTGAGCAGAGTAAACCCTAGCTTGATCTTGAGTTCAAAGAGTCTTGTGATGAGAAATATTGATAAAATGAGAGGGAAAATTTTGGGGTACAACACACCTCCTTCGATGAATTTGGTTCCGTTTGTTAATGAAGATATGTGTCGTCCTTTCCCTCCGCCGAGTGAAGACTTGGGTCTTTATGACAGAATGGATGATTTCCAAGAGCAGTTTGATAGAATGCGAAGAGAGATGAAGGCTCTTAGGGGAAAAGAGTTATTTGGGCAGAATGGGAATGAGCTGTGTTTGGTCCCGAATGTTAAAGTGCCTTCTAAGTTCAAGGTCCAGGAATTTGAGAAGTACAAAGGCAACACTTGCCCTCGTGCTCATTTGGTGATATATGTAAGGAGAATGTCTACCCACACCGATGATCAACGTCTGCTGATTCACTTTTTCCTGGATAGTCTGACCGGCGCAGCATTGAAATGGTACATGAGTTTAGACAGCACCAACATCCATACTTTTAATGATTTGGGAGAAGCATTCATTAAACAATACAAGTACAATATGGACATGGCGCCCGACCGTGACCAGCTTAGGGCCATGGTTCAGAAAGGCAGAGAGTCGTTCAAAGAGTATGCGTAGAGATGGCGTGAAGTGGCTGCACAAGTGATTTCTACCATGGAAGAGAAAGAAATGACTAAGATTTTTCTGAAGACGCTGGGCGCTTTCTACTACGAAAGAATGGTAGCAAGTGCCCCAAGTGATTTTACAGAGATGGTAGGAATGGGTGTCCCCCTAGAAGAGGCAGTAAGAGAAGGCCGTTTGACAAAGGGTGAAGGATCTGGAGGTGTGAAAAAACCAGCTTATGGGTTTACAAAGAAGAAAGAGGGGGATACAAATGCTGTTATGCAAGAGAGAAGGGTAAACGCTCCTGGAAAGAATTATTAGCGTCATCAACAAGTCGCCTCAGTTACTCCTGTTATGAATGCCGCTCCGACTACCATTGCTTATCAGAGACCGTCCCAGCAGGGGAATCAAGGGTATAATCAGAGAAGGGAGAACTATGATCCTATTCCCAAGAGCTATGCAGAGCTACTACCAGCATTGATTCAGAAGAAGTTGGTCCAGACATGACCACCTCCCACCATACCATCACCATTGCCTTGGTATTACAAAGCAGACCAGACGTGTGCCTTTCATCAGGGAGTACCAGGGCATAGTGTTGAGAATTGTTATCCTTTGAGGACTGAAGTACAAAGGTTGGTAAAGTATGGAATTTTATCTTTCAAAGATGTGGGACCTAATGTGAAAGAAAATCCTCTACCCAAGCACGGGGGAGTGAATGCTATAAATATGGTGGCCGGTTGTCCAGGCGACTTTCGAATTTTTGACATTAATACGGTTAGAGGAGATTTGGTGAAGATGCACGCAGACCTTTGTGAATTCAGTTATTATACACATGACCATGCCGGTTGTGCTATTTGCAGTATGAATATACTGGGTTGCGAGAAGATAAAGGTTGATTTACAAGAGATGATGGATGAAGGATTAATCCATATAATCAGGCCTAGGGCAGAGTACGAAGAGGAAGTGAATATGGTTTCTGGATGTCCGGGTGAATTCAGAATTTTTGATGTGGATCATTTGAATGAGGATCTCGTACAGTTGCATGCTACCTTATGTCGTACTGCTGGTCAGGTGGAACACTAATATGGATCTTGCATAGTTTGTTGTCGAAATCCACAAGGATGTTCAATTGTGAGGGAAGGTGTTCAGTTGCTGTTAGACAATGGAACTATCAAGATCACAGGTCAAAGAGATGATTATCATGAGATTGATATGGTGGAAGTTTCTTTGATGGAAGAAGAGTCAGAGGAAGAGTATGCCTCCGCAGATGAGTATTTCTCTTCAGACGAATATTTATTTGCCGGAAATGACTTTTTGATGGCTAATTGTGTTGAGGAAGGGGTAAACGTCATTGTACCTTGTTTTGGTGCACCCACTCATCTTGAGGTGGAGTACCATAGCAAACCAGCTGTTACCCCATTGGTAATTAGTCTTCCAGGTCCTGTTCCCTATGAATCAGACAAGGTTGTGCCTTACAAATACAACGCTACAATCTTAGAAGACGGGCTGGAGATTCCTATCCAGCCAATGCCAGATGTTGGAAATATAGCTGATAATAGCAGGGTGGCCCGTAGTGGTCGTGTGTTTGCGCCGGTTATTCGAAGAGATGTTGTTGCTGGGAAGAAAATTGCTGAGAACGATGAGCCTAAGAAGGCTACAAGAGAGACTAGTGGAGCTATATTAGAGAAAGAAGTGGATGATATTTTGAAGATAATTAAGATGAGCGACTACAAAATTGTAGATCAGCTATTGCAGACTCCTTCAAAGATATCTATTCTAGCTTTATTGATGAATTCCTCTGCTCATAGAGAATCACTGATGAGAGTACTAGACCAAGCTTTTGTGGAGAATGACATGCCATTAGATTAGTTCAGCAGCATAATTGGAAACATTACGTCATGTAACAATTTGAGTTTCTGCGATGATGAGTTACTAGATGAAGGGAGGAATCACAACCTGGCCCTCCATATATCTATGAACTGCAAGAATGATTCGCTATCCAATGTGCTAATTGATAACAGATCCATGCTGAATGTTATATCGAGGAGTACCCTCATGAAGTTAAAGTATCAAGGAGCACCTATGCGCCCGAGTGGCGTCATTGTGAAGGCTTTTGATGGGTCGAGGAAATCTATCATCGGTGAAGTGGACTTGCCCATCCATATAGGGCCACATTTGTTCTTGATAACCTTCCAGGTTATGGACATTATTCCCGCATATAATTGTTTGCTTGGACGGCTATGGATACACGAAGCAGGGGCTGTCACTTCAAATCTGCATCAGAAGTTAAAGTTTGTGCGCGAAGGGAAGGTGGTGATCATAAATGGGGAGCAGGCGTTGTTAATATCCCATCTATCCTCTTTCAGTATTGTAGAAGCGGATGAGGCTGCTGTTGGAACCGAGTTCCAAGCCCTATCTATTGACAACATAAGGAGGAATGAGAATTCTGTGATTTCGCTGAAGGACGCGCAACAGGTTATGCGCAATGGTCATAGTGCAGTTTGGGGACAACTTGTGGATCCACCCGTGAACAAAAACAGAACTGGTTTGGGTTTCTCTTCGAAGAATGGCAAAGGGGAAAGTTTGAAGTCAAAGTATTCTGTGAACAGTTATCATGATGTTTTCCGCAACGGAGGCTACCTCCATCCAATTGGTTCTGGAATTAATGCTGTTAAAGGGGATGAAACAGAGCAGGAGGTACCGAATTATGTGACGCATGGAGTCCGAGTTCAGAACTGGGTCACCATTGATGTTCCTTCTTGCATACATATTTCAGAGTAATTTGTTTTGTTAATCTGTTTCTTTCTTTTGAAAAGCTTTCGCTCTGCCCAAGGTGAAAGTATTGTATGGGCTTATCTGTTTGCTTTGACTGTTAAGATCATTAATAAAAGTTGTATTTGCTTTCAAAAATATGTCTTTATTTTTTGCTTTTTCTTGGGAAATGGTAATCAAATAAAAAACCCTTTCAAAATAAATAATAATTGAAAATTAATCTGCATGATCACTTGTTATATGTGTTAGTTTCTAAAAGCAATCATAAATCACATGTGCAGATTAAATAAAAAACCTGTTGAATACAATGACCCTGCACCCTCTCCCAACTTTGATTGTCCTGTGTTTGGAGCTGAAGAAGAAGATTATGATGAGATTCCAGAAGAGGTCTCACGGTTGCTTGAGCACGAGGAAAATACCATTCAGCCATATAAGGAGCCTTTGGAAGTGATTAATGTGGGTTCAGAAGAAGATCCAAAGGAAATTACGATTGAAGCATCGTTGCATCCTGGTATAAAGACCGGGTTGATTGAGATGTTGAAAGAGTATGTGGATATTTTTGTTTGGTCTTATCAAGATATGCCTGGTCTAGATACAGACATTGTTGAACATCATTTACCGTTGAAGCCAGAGTGTCCGCAAGTTAAACAAAAGTTGAAAAGAACCCACCCAGATATGGCAGTAAAGATCAAAGAGGAGGTCCTAAAGCTGATTAATGCTGTTTTTCTTGTGACGTCAGTGTATCCTCAATGGATTGCCAATATTGTGCCAGTACCGAAAAAAGACGGAAAAGTCCGCATGTGCGTAGATTACAAAGATCTAAATAAAGCTAGTCCGAAATATGATTTTCCATTGCCTCACATTGTCATGTTAGTGGACAACGCAGCAAAATTCAAGGTATTATCGTTCATGGACGGATTTTCCGCGTATAATAAAATAAGAATGGCTCCAGAGGACATGGAAAAAACAACGTTTATCACACCCTGGGGAACATTCTGTTACAGAGTGATACCCTTCGGGTTGAAGAACGCTGGTGCAATGTACCAGAGGGCTATGACAACCCTATTCCATGATCTGATGCACAAGGAAATTGAAGTATATGTTGATGATATGATTGCAAAATCCCAAACTGAAGAAGGGCATATAAAAGATTTGTTGAAGTTGTTTCAGCGTTTGAGGAAGTATCGTCTCCGCTTAAATCCAAATAAATGCACCTTCGGAGTTAGATCGGGGAAATTGTTGGGTTTTATTGTTAGCCAGAAAGGAATTGAAGTTGACCCTGATAAAGTCAAAGCAATTCAAGAAATGCCAGCACCAAGAAATGAAAAGCAAGTCAGGGGTTTCCTCGGGCGTTTAAATTATATTTCCAGATTCATTTCCCACATGACTGCAAAATGTGGACCGATCATTAAGTTGTTAAAGAAAGATCAAGGTTGTGTATGGACGGATGACTTCCAAAGGGAATTTGAAAGTATTAAAGAGTATCTGCTTGAACCTCCTATCTTGCTCCCTCCCGTAGAAGGAAGACCGTTGATTATGTATCTAACAGTATTAGATAAATCCATGGGTTGTATTCTGGGATAACAAAATGAAATAGGGAAGAAAGAGTTCGCCATTTATTATCTCAGCAAAAAGTTCACTGATTGTGAGTCGCGGTATTCCATGCTAGAAAAAATGTGTTGTGCTTTGGCCTGGGCGGCAAAGCGTTTGCGGCAGTATATGTTGAATCATACCACTTGGTTGATCTCTAAAATGGATCCAATCAAGTATATTTTTGAGAAGCCTGCTCTTACTGGGAGAATTGCCCGCTGGCAAATGTTGTTATCTGAATATGATATTGAGTACAACACTCAAAAAGCTATCAAAAGTAGTGTGTTGGCAGATTACCTTGCTCACCAGCCGGTGGAAGATCATCAGTTTGCAGAATATGAATTCCCCGATGAAGATGTGATGTTCTTGAAAGTGAAAGATTGTGATGAACCATTGCCTGAGGAAGGCCCCGACCCTGAATCTCATTGGAGTATGATATTTGATGGAGCGGTGACTGCTTATGGTAAAGGAATTGGTGTTGTGATCGTCACTCCTCATGGATCGCAGATTCCTTTTATTGTAAGGTTAACATTTGATTGCACTAATAATATGGCGGAATATGAGGCTTGCATCATAGGTCTTGAGGAAGCTATTGATCTCAGAATCAAAATTCTAGATGTGTATGGTGATTCAACTTTGGTAATAAATCAGATTAAAGGAGAATGGGATACTCGTCACCCTGGCTTGATCCCTTACAAAGATTATGCTAGAAGATTACTACCCTTCTTCAATAAAGTTGAATTCCATCACATTCCTAGAGATGAAAATCAAATGGCGGATGCTCTGGAAACTCTGGATTCCATGTACCAAGTGAATACTTGGAATGATATACCCTGTATTACAGTTCGACGGCTAGATAAGCCCGCTCATGTGTTTATGACAGAGGAGGTAGCAGATGAAAAACCTTGGTATTATGATATCCAACATTTTCTTCAGACTCAGGAATACCCGATTGGTGCGTCGAGGAAAGATAGAAAGACACTGAGAAGATTGGCAGGCAGTTTCTTCCTCAGTGAAAATGTGTTATACAAGAGAAATTATGACATGGTCTTGCTCAGATGCGTGGATAGACACGAAGCAGACATGTTGATGCATAAGATTCATGAAGGTTCATTTGGCACTCATGCTAATGGACATTCGATGGCTAAAAAGATGCTAAGGGCCGGTTACTATTGGTTGACAATGGAATCTGACTGTTACAAATTTGCAAAGAAGTGCCATAAATGCCAGATTTATGCAGACAAGGTCCATGTGCCTTCGACACTTCTCAATGTGATTTCCTCCCCGCGGCCTTTCTCTATGTGGGGTGTAGACATGATCGGGATGATAGAACCCAAAGCTTCGAATGGACACCGTTTCATCTTGGTAGCAATTGACTACTTCACCAAATGGGTAGAGGACGCTTCTTATGCCACTGTTACCAAACAGGTGGTTGTGCGTTTCATCAAAAACAATCTTATATGCCGGTATTGTGTGCCGAGTAGAATTATCACTGACAGAACTATGTGAAAAATTCAAGATTGTCCATCACAATTCGTCTCCATACAGGCCAAAGATGAATGGGGTTGTTGAAGCTGCTAATAAGAATATCAAGAGAATTATCCAGAAAATGGTTGTTACTTATAAGGATTGGCATGAAATGCTCCCTTTTGCTCTGCATGGATATCGAACATCTGTCTGCACTTCAACAGGAGCAACCCTGTTCTCCCTGGTATATGGAATGGAAGATGTACTCCCTGTTAAGGTAGAGATTCCCTCGTTGCGTGTGATAATGGAAGCCAAGTTGACAGAGGCTGAATGGGTCCAGAACAAGTTTGACCAATTGAATTTGATTGAAGAGAAGAGAATGACAACTTTGTGTCATGGGCAGTTATATCAAAAAAGAATGAAGAAAGCATTTGATAAAAAGGTCAAACCTCGTGAATTCAGAGAAGGCGACCTCGTGCTCGGGAAGATCATGTCTTTTAACACTGATTCTAGGGGCAAGTGGACTCCCAATTTTGAAGGCCCGTATGTTGTCAAGAAAGCCTTCTCCGGTGGTGCATTAATTCTTGAAACTATGGATAGTGAGGAGTTCCCACGTCCCATGAATGCCGACGCAGTCAAGAAATACTTCGCCTAAAGAAATAAAAGAACAGCTTGCTAAGTTGAAAACCCGAAAGGGTGGCTTAGGAAAAAAGGAGCGTCTCGGTAGGCTGAAAACCCGAAAGGGCAGTCTAGGCAAAAATTAGAGACATAAACAGAATAAATGTCCCGCTAAATTGAAAACCCGCAAGGGCAGCTTAGGCAAAAGTTAGGGATTTTTCTTGGCAAGTAACTACGTCAGAAAAGACTTGATCATTGAAGCAACAATCTTCTCGGATCCTCACCATACTTCAACAAAAGCTGCTGCTCAGGATTTCAAAAGTTGTTAGGGGGAATGGTGGTCATTGTATCTCAATGTATCTTTTCCATTATATATTACCATTTCCCAAACTTTGTAATCATCCATGGAGTCTCGCCATTCGCAGACTACCATTCTATTAATGAAATTCGAGCTTTTGCCCAATTCTTTGTGTTCTTATTTTTATTTAGCTTGCAAAGACTCCATTTATTACTGATAATAATTTTTAAAATAAAAAGATTAAAAAGCAAAATTGAATTTTCAAAAAAAAGGGAGATCTTCACAATTCAATTTACTTTGGGATTTGTGATGAAACAATGACAACAAAAATGGCGATCCCAGGAATGAAAAAACTCTGGTTGTTTTTAAGAAGATTTACTTCCTTCATGAAGGTTTTTCTCAGGTCATCTTGTTGGTATGTGCGCAATCTTTATGTGTTTCTCAGATAGTTAGAGATGATACCATTGGTGCAAGGTACAATATTATGTTTGTGATCCCATTATCCCCGGCCGAGTCTTGGTTCGCTTTTGATTTTGGGTTTGCATGGTCATAAGCCTTCGTCCCAGATTCCCCAGCGAAGTTTTCCCTCATATGATGAAAGGTTTTATTCCCTCAGTGTGCTAAGATATTGCTCTTTTTGCAGTATTGGCATTAGTGTTGACTTCTTGATCTCCCGGGAAGGCTATCCCAGGGCATCTTTTGTTGGAATAGGTTTGTATGATATGAAGACTCAATTCAATATTCTCCAGTGAAGGCCTCGTTTATTTGATAGAAGTCCTTTCTCCCCAAAGAATTTGGTGCAATAATTACTCTCGAAGAACACGTATCTCTGGTTTCCCCAGTGAAGAACGTATCTTGGTTTCCCCTCGATGATGTGGTTTTGACCTCCCCAATGAAGTCAGCATGAAGTCCCCAGTAGATGTCTCGATGATGAAGCATTGTCTCCCTTAGTGAAGTCTGTATGTTTTTCCTCCTTCAAAATGGGTCTGAATTCCCCAGTGAGGTTTGATTGTCTCTGCGTCAGTCTGCTTTATTTGAGGCTGGTCTTGCAATCTCCAGTAGGTATGTTGCTTTTGAAAAATTGGTTTCTTCGATGAAACCGGAAGAAAGATGTTCTATCCCGGTATCTGTTTGATTTAGCTACATCCGGATTATGTTTCTCCTCAGTGAAGTTAGGACAGGTAATAGGTTTGGTTTCTGCAATTGCTTTTACCTTTCTTAGATTGATCTTTCTGGTTGAAGTTTAGCCCAATGTTGTTGGTACCTTAGGCGGTTTTGTTTGTTTGTACTAATTATGTATCCTTTTACCAGCATATGCACGATATCACTCATACATTCATACATGCATCATGCATTGCTACAAATCATTTCTTTATTATTGTGTTCTAACCTTCCTGCAGTGCTCCTTGCTTAGGTGGATTTGGTTTTCCCTCTTGAGTTTATTTCTCAAAGGATGTATCTTTGTTGGCCGTCTCGCTCCAGTTTGTTTCTAATTAGATTCGTGGTTGTATGACAATATTATTTACTTTGGATTTCTGAGAACTTTTAGTTTTGGTTTGTGTATTCATTTTGCATGAGAAGACTTTATCTCCTCAGTAGGAATACCGTGGCATTTCCCCAAGAAGCCATATCTCTTTCCCCAGGAAGCCATATCTCTTTCCCCAGAAAGTCATATCTCTTTCCCCAGGAAGCCATATCTCTTTCCCCAGGAAGCCATATCTCTTTCCCTAGGAAGTCATATCTCTTTCCCCCAAGAAGCCATATCTCTTTCCCCAGGAAGCCATATCTCTTTCACCAGAAAGTCATATCTCTTTCCCCAGGAAG
This sequence comes from Vicia faba, assembly GCA_948472305.1. Lineage (NCBI taxonomy): Eukaryota > Viridiplantae > Streptophyta > Magnoliopsida > Fabales > Fabaceae > Vicia > Vicia faba. The sequence goes on along the minus strand of CATIWC010000739.1, from coordinate 161,142 downwards.
TCATATCTCTTTCCCCAGGAAGTCATATCTCTTTCCCCAGGAAGCCATATTTCTATCCCCAGAAAGTTATTTCTCTTTGCAATTCCCCTTGACAATGAGTGGAAGTCCCTTTATTTGAGATAAGCTTACATATTACCCTTTCCAGGCAGAGTGCCTTGTTTAAAGAAGAAGTTGAGACCCGTTCTAGGTGAAGCACCAGGATTTTGGGGAAAACTTGATATATTTTCTCTTTCTACCTTCAGTGAACGTTGGTAGTACATCGGCAGTGAACTCCGGTGTTTCTTATATTTTTGCTATCATCAGTGAACAGTGATAGTTCATCGTCAGTGAACGGTGGTGGTATGATATTTTCAAATCTACCCTCAGTGAACATTGGTAGTACATCGACAGTGAACGTCGGTGTTTCTTATCTTTTTGCTATCATCAGTGAATGGTGATAGTTCATCGTCAGTGAACGGAAGTGGTATGATATTTTCAAATCTACCTCCAGTGAATGTTGGTAGTACATCGGCAGTGAACGTTGGTGTTTCTTATCTTTTTGCTATCATCAGTGAACGATGATAGTTCATCCTCAGTGATACTTTGCGTCTCTTTTGTTTTGTTCATATGCATTCATAATCATAAGCATTGCATGGCATCTTAGAGACAAAAATAGGGCTTGTACAAAAATAGGGCTTTTCCATACAAATCCTAATTTACTAGCATTTATATATAAAGCAATAAATTTCTGAAAAAAAATACTAAGCTATTACATCATTAGGGGAGGGGGTGTACAAATTTACAAATGTGGATTTTGCAAGAAAATTAAACCTAATTATCTATTACAACCATATTGAATATTGTACAAAATTGAAAATAAAATGCATGAATATAAAATGGAAAAAGAAATGATTTTTGTTTGGATTTTTATGAAAGGTTCTAATCTTGACCTAATTAAGAAAATGATTAATTAAAAATTAAACAAAACTAAAACTTAAATTAATTAGCAAAGAAACTAAGTTAAAAATGATTTTTAGGGTTTTTTATGAAAAGGTTTTAAGTTAAAAAATAAATGAAAATTATTTAATTAAAATAAATCTAAGCTCTAAATTAATTTTAATTAAGAAAAGAAAATAATATAATAATTAATCCTAAGTATAAATATTAATTAATAAAAAGAAATTAATTTGTTAAAAGAAATTTTTTTGGTCTTTTTTTGTATTTATAGAGAAAATAAAATAAGTAAGTATAAATAATAAATAAAATATTTTTTTATATTTTTATTAATAAATAATAATAATGATAATAATAATAATAATAAAAATAAAAATAATGAAGAAAATATGAAATAGAAATAAAATAGAAAATAAATAAAATGGAAAATAAAATAATGGGCCAGGGGTGCAAACATAGTCAGGGGTTAGTAAAAGAAAAAAGATAGTTAGGCCCAAGTTGGAGGCCCAACGCTGTAAACAAAAATAAAAAAAATGTGAAAAAAATGAAAAACAAGCAAAAGGGCACCACTAGGGCTCGAACCTAGGTTCCTAAGGTAACAGGCGTGCGGTTTAACCACTGGGGTGGTGATACATCCGTTAACTTAAACAAAACAATAAATATATGATACATGATTTGCCCTGACAATACTTCACCTTCAACCTCTAGCCAAAGGATCTGTAACTTGTTCATTTCTCAGCTATTTTCAAAAGTGTAAACATGAAACTTGTGCATTTTTCCACCACGAATCCAACTATGTAACTAACTTAAGCTAACATTCAAAGATAACGATAAATTTATGAAAGTACCAAATTCTGACCTAAATGTTTCAGCAAGTTCAAACTCAAAATTCTCCATGCTCAAGCAACATAAATGAAATCTATAGACATGTATAGTTTCAGGGCAATGATATCTACATTCTATCTTCACAAATGCAAGCCTAACAATGCCTAAATAATGAGTTAGAAGTTCAAGAAAAATACCTCAAAACTGGAAATCGTGAAATGAGTTTGAGCTTGCTTCAAGTGATGGTGATGATCAGGTTAGCTTCCTTGAACCTCTAGGAAGCTAATGCAATACTTACTTGATACTGGGAGTGCTTGAATCCTGCTAGAGTAGTCAAGATGCAAGCTCTATTTTTTGGTTATAGAAGTTGATGAAGATGGTGTTACAGTTTGATAACAGGTGTTGGGATTGTTTATGTGTGATGTTTAGAAGCTTTTGGAAGCAAAAGGCCAAGAAACGCACGAGTGGTTTTTGGTTTTTGGATTTCTGGCCAGAATATGCAACAATGGAGGTTTGTTATGCAAATATGACTTTGAGGGAGTTTTAGAGCTTGTGTATTCGTGTATTTTCTTACAAACAACTTGTGCATATGTATGGAAGAGGTTCTTGCACTTGAGAGGGCCAGAAGCACACGATATAGACTTATGGCTATGTTACTTGATTTTGAAGAAAAGTGGAAATATAGTTTCAAGGAATAGTACAAGCATGTCCTGAGTTTATGGGAGGCTCTAGACATGTTGCTTTTGCCTTTGACATTTCTTGTGATAAGAAGGAAACAAGTGCAAAGCTCTATGCATTGACTTTGTGATTAAAGCCTCTTTACAAGAATGGAAAGGTTACTTTGTGCCATAAATGGAAATGCAACTTGGATAATAGCTCAAATGCTTGGATCAAAGCTCTAACAGCTATGTAAACATTTAATTATGGAGTGACAAACAAGTTTGAGGCCTATAAAGCTAAGATTATGCAGCCTAGCTATGAATTGGTCAAGCGTTCATCACAAATTCTGCCTTGTAAATCAAGAATGAAACCCTAACTTCATCTCTTAGATTCTCTTAGCTCAAGAATAATCTAAATGAGTTCTTGGACATTTTGGAAAGCTTGTAACATCCTCTACAACCTATATGTTGAACATTTTTTAAAATTTCCCTTGGAACTATGTGAAAAATTTCCATGAAGTTAGGTCAAAATCCTGCCTAAACTAGGGCAAAATTTCACTAAGTTTCCAAGTTTCATGAACATGTATTCACAAAATCATAAATTGAAATCCATGAACTTATAGAATAAGTTGTGTTCTACAATTTTTTAGATATCATTAAGATCTACAACTTTCATGTTGAAAGTTTCCTTTGAATCATCTTGCACCATGGTGAAAAATTGGCTCAAAATTGTGAAAAAATATGAAGTTTTCAACACTTAGAAAAATTTCTAAGTTTAGAAATTTTGACTTTTCAAAATGAAATCTTGACTTTTTGATTTCTTGATGAACAAGTCTTATATTTTAACATGTTTTAATGAATTGTGATCTCGGACACTTGATTTTGACCAAAAAGTCAAAGTTTGACTTTTCAATGTACAGTTGACTTTTGATCAGTTGACTGAAAATTCATCTATCAATTGATCTTGAAAAATGTTTTGAGTCATGCCATTAGGTAAAAATGATGCAATTGAACCCTTGAGATCATGTCTCCAACCAATCAACCATTTGCTAGGTCAAAAATCAGAAATTGCCCTTTCTCAGTCAAAACTCTAATTTTGACCATTTTACCCTTTTGATGATCTGATCAAATTTCTTGAGGAATTGTGGTCCAAACTTGATCAAATTATATATATGAGTTCATAAGGTTAGTATGGATCCAAAATTATGAAGTTTGACTATAAATTAACCACAATTGTCTTTTTTCCCAATACAATTGATTTTTAGGTCAATTGACTGAGCAAAAATGTGATCCAAGACTAGAAATTTGACATGAACAATCTTGAGGGTCCAAATTGATCCATGAAAGTCATATCAGGCATTAAAAGTTCAATTATCCTTGTGCAATCTTAAACCCTAATTTTCAGTCATCAGTGCTTAAGGAGGTATCTTGAGCTGATCAACCCTAATGCAGCCTTGAACCAAAGGAGATCTTGTGAGAGATTACTTGATAAATGAGAGGGCAAATTTTGGGGTACAACAGTAACACAATTTCCTTCATCCTCCATAACCAAAATCAGAAGCTTGCACTTGGACTTCTCCAGCACAATTCATACACTTCCAGCTCAAAGTAATTATTGGAATAGCTTCCTGGGAACTTGAGGAACCTAACCTGATCATTGCAGCACCTTGAAAGAAGCTCAAACTCATTTCATGATTTCCAGTTTTGAGGTACATTTTCTGAACTTATATCTTCTCATTTAGGCATTGTTAGGCTTGCATTTGTGAAGATAAAATGTAGACATCATTGCCCTGAAACTGTACATGTCCATAGATTTCATTTATTTTGATTGAGCTAGGAGAATTTTATGTTTGAATCTATGAAAATTACTAGGATAGAACTGGCGACTCTGCCGGGGAAAACTTAAAAGTGGGGTTACCTTGGGGTTAGATCACCTTTATTTGCTTTCATTGGTTGATTTGTTTGCTTTACATTTTGGTTCCTTGTTTAGGCTTGTTCTAATCCTCTACCCGGATTTGGGATACCTTATAGGTAAGTAGCAATACATTGTGGAAACTGTGCGGGGTATACCTACATGGTCTAAGCAATATCTATGTTAGTGTGACACAGTTATGGGTACCGGTAGCCCTTGAGTAGTCAAGGAGAATACGAGGCCACTGTGTGGTGTCATGAAGCACTAACTGACTTTAAGAACCTTTACTTGACCAACTTGGCCATTAGGACGTAGTGAGATAACCGACTTTGGTGCAGTCCGAAGTTGGTTGATACTTGATACTACACTCATTGAGATTTGACTTCTCAGGATATTTCGGTCGCCGTGAAAGAGGCTTGCGCTAAAACAATGACCGATAAGACAAATCAGTGATATTGAGATCCTTAGAACCCAGTTGCTATTTCTAGGACAAGTTTGAGCCAACTAAACTTTAAGAGGGTACAGCCTATGAGACTTCATGCAAGCCTAAACCTAAGGATTTGTTTTCCTTGTTTGTATATACTTACTTGTACATAACATCATAAACATCATGACATCATACTCATTCTCACTAACCATTTCGAGGACATGGCTTCTATCCGCATGAACACTATCCAAATCAATCTCGTAAGGATTCCTCCTCAACTCAAAGATTTAGCAACAAGGATCCCTGAATGTTCTTCATTCACCGAAAGACATGGTCACCTCCTAAACTTGGTTACTGTTGTAACCCAATTTTTGCCCCTAAGATTCCCCTATCATATCATGTCAACTTGATCATAACAAGATCACATTAGGGTTGGTTCTTCCTCTTTTTTCTATCTCTTATCTTTAAGTTTGCTCTTGAGGAATTTCCAAGCGCCTTGGTTGGGTATTTTATATATGTGTTGTTGACTAACTTCTAATCAAAATATAAAAAAATATTTGTCTTTGTATATTTTTGTTTTGTAGGTACCAAGTCGAAGCATCTGAAAAATAAGGTTTTCCGTATGTTTCGACACATGCATGTTGTGTCGAACTCATGCAAAGCAATCAATTATGTATTGTGTCGAAAGGCAGCTTGTATCAATCCACATGGGCTTGTGTCGAACTCATGCAAGTTGATTCAATTCTGTATTGTGGTTAAAGACAACATGCATCGACCCATAAAGGTATGTATCGACTCATCCTATTGTGTATAACTAGCATGTGTTGACACATGCATGTTATGTATCGACTCATCCTATTTGTATAACTAGCATGTGTCGATACATACGTGTTATGTGTCGACTCATACAGATTGTTTGATTCTGTAATGTGTGGAAATAGCAGCATGCATCGACCCATAAAGGCATGTATCGACTCATCCTGTGTTATACAACTAGGATGTGTCGACTCATGCTTCTCATGTGTCGACTCATAGCAGCAAAATACACGTGTTTTTTTTTGAAAAAAAGCCAGCAATTTCAAAACTATCATCTTTTTGGCTCCAATTTTTCTGCATAATTTGAAATTACATCATTAATTCAATTTTGGCTCCAAGAATAAATTACTAAATTACCACTAATCCCAATCCTAAAACTCTATAAATAGAGACCTCATTTCATTAAAATCACAAGCTTTTGATAGCCAAACTCATCTTGCTAAAAAATCACTCAATTCTCTCCACCTACCAAATTCACTCAAAGCTCCATTTTCAAAAAAAGGATAGTAAGCTTTGCATTGAAGCTTACTAATATTTGAGCTAAACCTTCATCCAAACACTTTTTCTTCATCAATTCTTTACATCCAAGCTTTGGTAATTGATTCTTGTGGTCGAATTGCAGCAAATTCTGGAAGTTGTTTGATAATTCTCTAATTCTACCTTTGGTAAGTTGGATCATCATCTTTCACAATGTGATCTCTTGTGGATTTCTGGTTTTGATTCATTGAGCACTGTTTTATGATTCCATTAGTTCTATTTTCTCATAATTTGATGGAATTTTCATGCTCAATTAGATCCATGATCATAAGGTGTTTGATGAAAAGTTGGAACAAGAATTTGATCCTTGAGTTGCTGTTTTCGACTGATTTTAACAGGTTGCAATCAATGTTGTAACATTGCAATTGATTGTCATAGAAAATTGATTTTAAAAAAAACTACATTGATGCAATAGGTTGCTGTCGAAGCACAATTGATTGCAACAGTGTCGAAAATACTTTTTCTGCCTTATTTTGGGGCTGTTTCGATTTAAATACTTTTTTTGCCTTATTTTGGGACTGTTTCGACTCAAATATTTTTCTGCTCACTCTCTTTGATGGATAACTTGGATTGCAATTTTAAATGTCCAATTTGTCTTTAAACCTAATGGACTTTGTGATGTAGATGAAGTTGGATAAATGTTCATCAATTTAAATCTACCTAAGAGTGAATTATTTAACTTATTTTTGGTGCTTTGGATTAATGATATATTTAGTGCTTTAATCCATCTAGAGGAGTTGTTGAATTTAAAGATGAAAGAATTTTGAGATGGTGATCCAAATAAGCTTATCATTCCTCTCCCTCTTCATCTTATCCCTTTCTTTTTTAATTGTGCTACATGTTAAAGGATGGTGATCTCTATATCATTTATCCAAACATGAAGTACATAGATTGCTATTGACCGACCTCAAAATAGGTGCGACTTCTACATAAGTCCACTTACGATTGCTTAACATAGCACTAAATTTTGTCCTGATTCGAATAAATGATCATTCGTGGCCCAAACTTATGATTGCAAACCCAAGTATATTAATTTGATCTCTTTGATCCAATAACCTTGATATTCATTGTGTGGAGGCTTTGGTTATACCAATCCTCTAATGGATCTACAACACCTTTGGTCAACGCGGATCACTTAAACATCGTTGATCATTAAATGTTACTTTTGAGGATTCTAAAATGGATGATATACTTGACAAAAAGCAAATGCAACTTGTTGTGTGGAGGTTTTGGTTCTACCAATCCTCTAATGAGTTCCAAATACAAGTTTCAAGATGGTCATCCAACTAACCACTAATTTCTAACAATTGACTTTACTTTATGCTTTTATTTTTTATGCTTTATGTACTATTTAATTTAAGCATTTACATTTTGTGCCTTCTTTTATTTTGCTCACTTGAGCATTTACTTTTATGTCATTTTCATTTTGCTCACTTGAGCTTTTCTTTTCCTTTTAAAAACACCTAATAATCAACATGAACCATAAAAATCTTTAATGATACTTGGACTATTTGGTTACTATCCTTGGCATTATTGAGTATTGGATTTCTTGGACTTAGGATTAGAAACCTTGGCCTATCTTGGAGACTTTGTGACTTTATTTGATATTTTGTCTGGAGTTCTTGAGGTTTATCTCAAGACATTGGGTTGTTTGTTTGTGTTGTGTGCAAGTTATTGTGATTACATACTTTGTTTGTAATCTGGAATTCACCCGTATACAGCCGTTACTCTGTCCAATTTTTGCGAAGATTTAATACACTTGAAGTTTGGTTCTCTCAATAGGTCAAGTATCTTTGCTTGCTTAGTTTCAATCCGAAGAATGGGAATTCTATATGGACTCATAATGTCAAGTATTGGCTTCTTGTTGGTTAGATGGTTCTTATCCATAGCTTTTACCTTATGCTTTAGGATAGTCTCTTCATCTCCTCCCATCTTCTTTAATTTCAAAAAATCTTCTCCCTCCTTTTAAAAACTCTTCTTATTTCTAAACTTGAAACACTTTCATAATAAACTTGGACTTAGGTCCATGCATTTTCAAAACATTTTCATAAATAAATTTCAATCAATTTAATAATACCTTGACATTTTTGTGAGAAGACTAAAAGTCAATCAATCTCATTTCAAACCATTTTTGCCACTTTGGCTTTTTATTTTAAAACTTTTCTTAAAATATTAGACTCTTGTCAATCCTTGTAGTGATGCAAACAACTATACTTCTATAATATGTAGTAAAGAGAGATATTTTCCACTTGGGTGTTAAGTGAGGCATTGTTGATTTTAAAATCCAAGCCATATCCTCCACTTTGAGATGATGCAAATTCTCCTTTCTCATGATTGTGGGTAGTAAGTATGTTTTCCACATGGACAATGACAATGATGTCTTATCTCATAAAATTAACCAACACACTTGTGTTTCAAAATTTTAAAAGAGGAACTACGTGTACCCTGATCCCCTATTGCACGAAAGGTGGTACGTAGGCACTAAAGGTTCACAACCGCGGCGGGTGCAAAAATCATAAAAATATTTCTTTTCTCACCTCCACCATCCATTTTATATACAACACATTTTCATAGCCAAAATATACATATTTTTCAAAGAGGTTCATGCGGAGTACCGTAGATGTTTAAGGTGCTAATACCTTCCCTTTGTATAACCAACCCCCTTACCTTTAATCTTTCCCCCTTTTTTAGGTTATTCGCTCTTTTCCCATTCCTTTGGAAACAATAAATCGCGGTGGTGATTTTTATTTTAATTTGTATAAAGTCTAGTCAATCCAATGGCTTAGTCTTGAACATTTCTACCGCTACAGTTACCTCCAACACTGATGAAGATATGATGAAGGTGCTTTTCCAATTCTTTGATCCCCTACACCATTGCTTCACTTTTCTCGATTATCAACTTGTGCCAACTCTAGAAGAATTCTCACAACTCTTGAGGATTACCATTCTCAATCAACTACCTTTCAAAGGTACGGAAAGAGATCCAAAACCATAAGAGATTACCCAAGCACTACACTTGCAATAATCTGATATCACAACTAATTGGGAAACAATGAGTGGTGTCAAAGGTTCCTTACCCAATTTCTTGTTCGAGAAAGCTCAAGATTGTAGGAACTCCTCGGACTTACAAGATTTTGAAGAAATCTTGGCCCTTCTCATCTATGGGATGGTTTTATTTCCAAACCTTGACCAACTCATAGATGTAAATGCTGTCAAAATCATCATGTCTCGCAATCTAGTGCCTACTTTGTTGGGAGATATCCTACATTCTTTTCACTCTCGCACTATGAGGAAGAGAGGGATCCTCACGTGTTGCACTCCTCTCTTAGTAAGATGGTTTATTTCTCATCTTCCATGATCCGTGTTGAAGAACGAGCAAGGTTCGAGGTAGTCCCATAGGTTGATGACGCTCAGACATTCAGATGTTCATTGGTGTTCTCGATCCTTGGACAATGTTACTATCATTGACTGTTGTTGGGAATTCCCTAATCCCTTTGCTTGGCATTAGAGGAGGTATCACTTACAACCCTTGCTTAGCCTTACGACAGTTTGGTTATGCCTGAAGGGATGGTCCATATGAGATGCTCATCCAAGGAGTGGTATTCGACTATGAGAGCGATGATCAGAGTTACCGTCAGAGGTTTATAAGAGCTTGGAGGGTGGTAAGAAAAGTGGATAGCAAGACGCTGGGACACAAGAATTCCATTCCCCTTGAGCCTTACCTTTGGTGGGTGCGACCTCGTGCTCAGAAACTTGTGATGCCTTATCCCTCCGTCTTACCAGTTATCATGGGACTTGTGGTTGAAGGAGATATCCCGTACACTGTCCTCCATCCCGACATGCCTACTTCTCTTGAAGACTTACAAAACGGTTGGATTCAGCTCAAGGAAGAACGAGATACTTTCGAAGCTCAATTCTATGCTAGTGAGAAGAGGGTCTTGGAGATTACAAAGCAGCTACAAGAAGAGAAAAGTGTGAACGCCTACCTTGCATCGAAGAGGATGCGTTCAGTATTTTTATCTTAGCGAATTATTTTGTAAGCCCAAGAGGCATGATGTAATCATTTTAAACTAATTAATGAAAATTAACGTTTGTTCACTCTTTTGTCTATACAAATTTAAATTTCATAAATCCTTGAAATCATTTGCATATATATTCCGTGCATCATAACATGATAGGTTTTCACACAACATGTTTCCTTATCTTTCTGTTGTTTATAGAATCGAGATGGATCTAGAGAAAATTGTGAAGGATCTCCAGGCACAAACTCTCAATTCCAAGAGACTCTACTGGCCCTAGCCAGGGGGCAGCAAGATATGATGGCATTGCTGGCAGCTAAGAAGAAACCCAAGAAGAGAGCTCTGGTCAATATGGGTAGAAGGTTCAAAGAGTCAGTCCGTCAGATCCCGGTAGTGGAATACTCATATGAAGAAGATGAGAATCAGATTAGAGAAGCTAAGAGTACCCAGGATGGGTGCATCAACGATCAAGCGTCTAATGATGATTATTTCGACGAGCAGTATCCACCCGCCGATGTCAAGTATAAGCAGATAAAGAAAGATTGAAATTCGTCGAGATCCAAGTCGTCCCCGATTTAGATTTTAATGATTTGGGTTTGATCTCTGGGGGATGTTATTCCCCACAAATTCAAAATACTAGTGTTTGCAAAGTACGATGGAGTATCTTGTCTAAAACTTCACCTGAAATCTTATGTGCGTAAGATATAGCCGCACACTGCTGATAAGAAACTTTGGGTTCACTTTTTTCAAGAGAGCTTGGCCGGAATATAACTAGAATGGTTTTATCAGCTAGATGGTTCCCGTATCAATACTTGGGAGGACTTAGCTACTTCCTTCTACCATCAGTATCAGTATAATGCCAACTTAGTGCCGACAAGAGTTTAGTTGCAAGATATGACAATGGAGAAGAATGAAGGATTCAAAGAATATGCACAAAAGTGGAGAGACCTCGCCAGTAGGGTTCAACCACCTTTGACTGATAGGGAGCACATTGACATGTTTATGGGAACGTTATCTGGTCCATTCTTTAATTTATTGGTTGGCTGCTCCTCTTCTGGTTTCTCTGAACTAATATTAACCGATGAAAGAGTTGAAAGCGACATCAAAAGCAGGAAGATTCCCATGGCATCTGCCTCCACTTCCAATCCTGTAAAGAAACATTTTTCCGCAAAGAAAGAAGTTAATGTTGTGTATAGGGTAAGGGCCCATACCAAGAAGGTTGACCACCAGTCTGTTAATGTTGTCCGAATCTCCAATCCAACTCCTACTCCAAGACCATATGCTAATCATCAACATTTTGAAACTCCAAGAAAACAATTTACGAGGATAGGCATGTCACTATCCCAAGCCTTGCAACACATGCTAAAGGCTAATTTAGTGACATTGTGCAATCCTCCTGCCAATCCAGATACCTCTTCACCAAGTATAATTCGAACGCTAAATATGCTTACCACTCAAGTAGCCCCGGGCATGAGACTGACCAATGTTGGGCCTTGAAGAATAAAATTCAAGATTTGATTGATAATAAGACTATTGAGTTTGATCCTCCTCCAACTCTGAATGTGATCACCGCGCCTATGCCAAAACATGACAAGGGTGTCAATGAAGTTAATGATGTAGGTGATTCTGATGAAGAAGTTGCATTTGAAGATTGGGTGTATCCTACTCTAACAGAGCTGAAGAATTGGTATGCAAAGGACTTCGTTCCCATCTCCTTCATTGAGGAGTAATCTACTCGTTTATTGCTTTTCTTTTAATTCAAGAACATTTTGTCTGTAATATTTAACAATGACTTTTAAGCCATGTGCCTGGCCCAGGGCACTTTGGTCCATTTATCAAGGGTTTTATTTATGTTCATCTAATCATATGATTATTCAATATAAACCATTGGACTCTTTTGCATTCAAATCTTTGTGTTCATTGTCTTTTTTTCAAATACATTTTTCAAAATAGCCATGTATCTTACATACACACACACACACACTCTTGTAGGTCCTCATCCACTCTGGATCTTATTGCCAGTGACTCTACTATTGCCGACTATGACTTCGAATGTCTAATCAACCAAGCTGAAGACGAAGGTGAGGAAGATTGTGAAATACCGGGAGAACTAGCCAGATCTATATTACAATAGGAAAAAGCTATTCCGCCGCATGAAGAGTCAGTTGAAGTCATCAATCTGGGTACCGAGACGGACAAGAAAGAGGTTAAGATTGGTGCTAACTTAGAAGAAAGTGTCAAGAGCAGGTTGGTTCAAATGTTGCATGACTATGTGGAAGTGTTTGCTTGGTTGTATGAAGATATGCTGGGGTTGGATACTGACATCGTAGTTCATCGTCTGTCGACAAAAGAAGATTGTCCTCCTGTCAAACAAAAAGTTTGTCGTATGAGGCCTGACGTGTCTGAGAAGATAAAAGCTGAAGTGATGAAACAATTTGACGCAGGGTTCCTAGCTAGGACATCTTATCCCCAATAGGTTGCCAATGTCGTGCCAGTGCCGAAGAAGGACGAAAAAGTTTGCATGTGCGTAGACTATAGGGATATGAATAGGGCAAGCCCCAAGGATGACTTCCCTCTACCACACATTGACGTCTTGGTCGATAAAAATGCTCAACATAAAGTCTTCTCTTTCATGGATGGTTTCTCCGGCTATAATCAGATAAGGATGGCTCCCAAAGACATGGAGAAGACAACTTTCGTTACACAATGGGGCACCTTTTGTTACAAGGTCATGTCGTTCGGATCGAAGAATGCAGGGGTAACATATCAAAGGGCTATGGTATCTTTGTTTCATGATATTATCCATCATGAAATAGAGGTATATATGGATGATATGATTTCCAGATCACAAACTGAAGAGGAACACCTTGATCACCTGTACAAGCTATTCGAAAGGTTGAAAAAGTACAAGTTGAGGTTGAAGCCTAACAAGTGCACATTTGGAGTACGATCTGGAAAGCTTCTAGGTTTTGCTGTCAGCAATAAAGGCATTGAAGTTGATCCTGCCAAGGTAAAGGCCATCCAAGAAATGCCAGTCCCCCATTCTGAAAAGGAAGTTAGAGGATTCTTGGGTCGTCTTAATTACATCGCTCGCTTCATATCTCACTTGACTGCTACTTGTGAGTCGATCTTCAAACTCTTGAAGAAAGACCAGGTAGTCAGATGGAATGATGAATGCCAGACTACCTTTAAAAAATCAAAGAATATCTACAAGAGCCTCCTATTCTCATGCCTCAAGTTGAAGGAAGACCCTTGATCATGTACTTGACAGTACTAGAGAATTCTACGGGGTGTGTTTTGGGCCAACATGACGAGTCTGGCCTAAAAGAGCATGCTATTTATTTCCTGAGCAAAATGTTTACCGACTATGAAACCAGATATTCACTGCTCTAGAAAACTTGTTGCGCTCTAGCATGGGCTGCTCTCCGGCTAAGACAGTATATGTTGACTCATTCCACTATGTTGATTTCTAAGATGGACCCAATCAAGTACATCTTCGAGAAACCCGCTCTTTCCGAACGGATAGCCAGATGGAAAATGATCTTGACTGAGTACGACATTTAATACCCGATGCAAAAGGCCATCAAAGGAAGTGTACTAGCGGATCATTTGGCAAATCAAGCTGTTGATGATTATCATTCCATGAACTTAGACTTCCCTAATGAGAACATCATGCTAGTGATCGACAATGCGAAACCTGGACCGTATGACGGACCTGAACAAGGATCCCGATGGACTATGGTCTTCGATGGGGCTTCCAACACCTTAGGTAACGATATTGGTGATGTAATCATCTCCCCTAAAGGTTGCCACACTCCTTTCACTACCAGATTATGCTTCGATTGCACGAACAATATGGCTGAGTACGAAGCGTGCATCTTGGGTCTGAAAGCTGCCATTGATTTGAGGATCAAACATTTGAATGTGTTTGGGGACTCCGCTCTAGTGATCAGCCAAGTAAAAGGAGATTAAGACATTAAGCAACCTAATCTCATCCCTTACAAGGAACTTGTGCTATCCCTAATTCCCTACTTCGAAGGGATCACCTTTTAGCACTTCCCTAGGGAAGAAAATCAGTTGGCTGACGCCTTGGCAACCATGTCTTCAATGTTCAAGGTCAGATGGGGCAACGAAGCCCCTATGATTACAATTGAAAGATTTGACGAACCGGCGCACTGCTGTGAGCTTGACACTAACACAGAAAAGCCCTGGTACCATGAGGTGAAGAGATACCTTAAAGCACAAGAGTATCCAGAGGGAGCATCCATCAACGACAAAAAGTTCTTACGAAGATTTTCAGCCAAATTCTTCCCAAGCAACGAAATTTTATACAAGCGCAACCATGACTCTACTCTACTCCGATGTGTGGACAAGAAGGGGGCAGATGAAATTATGGAAGACATGCACGATGGTCTCTTTGGCACTCACTCAAGCGGACATACGATGGCCAAGAAAATCCTGAAAGCTGGTTACTATTGGTCAACAATGGAGACTGATTGCCATCAACACCCAAGCACTTGTCACAAATGCCAAATTTATGCTGATAAGGTCCATGTGCCTCTTATCCCTTTGAACGTCATGACCGCTCTGTGGCCATTTGCAATGTGGGGCATTGACATGATTGGAGAGATCAAGCCCACCGCTTCTAATGGACATCACTTCATTCTTGCCGCTATCGACTATTTTACCAAATAGGTCGAAGCCGTCTCTTTTGCCTCAGTCACCGAGAATGTGGTAGCTAGATTCATCAAACATAACCTCATCTGCCGCTATCGTATCCCCAAAAGGATCATCACCGACAATGGGACTAACCTCAATAATGCTATGATTACCGAACTTTGCACTCAGTTCAAGATCAAGCATCACAATTCTTCTCTATATAGACCTAAAATAAATGGCGCGGTCAAAGCGGCCAACAAAAACATTAAGAAGATTATGCAGAAGATGGTAGTAACCTATAAGGATTGGCATGAGATGTTACCATTTGCTCTACATGGCTATCGTACTTCAGCTAGGACATCAACTGGGGCAACTACCCTTTCTCTAATCTATGGCATGGAAGCTGTTTTGCCAGTAGAAGTTCAAATTCCCTCACTGAGGATTATGAATGAAGCAGGCTTAAGCAAAGACGAGTGGGTTCAAAAAAGATTGGATCAGTTGAACTTGATCGATGAAAAAGGATTGGTTGTTGTTTGTCATGGTCAGACGTACCAAAAATGTATGATCAAGGCTTTTGACAAAAAGATCAAGCCTCGAGTATATCAAGCTGGTGACTTGGTGATAAAGCGCATCATTCTGCCACAAGGCGACCCCAGAGGCAAATGGACCCCCACCTATGAAAGGCCATTTGTTGTCAAGAGAGTGTTCTTTGGCGGTGCCATGATGATGACTACCATGGATGGTGAAGACTTCCCACATCCTATAAACACAGACATAGTTAAAAAATACTACGCATAAGAGACCCGCTAGGTTGACACACCTAGGAAAAATAAGGGCATCCCGGCAAACCAAAAGGTTTGGGCAAAAATTAGGGATATATGTAAAAGATTGTACACCCGGCAAGTTGAAAACCTGAATGGGCGACTTGGGAAAAAATGGGTATCATGGTGGGCTGAAAACCCGAAAGGGCGGTCCAGGCAAAAATTAAGGATTGAAAGCGTATGACTATGTCCTGTAGAATCACCACAGTCAACTTTATCGCCAAGGTCCAAGTTCAAACGGTCCAAGATCAATCCAATCAACTTTTGTCAACGACAAGGGGCATTCGAAGACATTGTGGCAATAGTAGAGTTGGGATGCAATAAGATCATTTCCACATGGCTAATTGTTTTTGTTTTCAATTTTTGTTTTTCTTTTGACGATTTCCTCTGACTAGGATCTTTGTATCTTTGTACAAAAATTCCTATTCATGGGCAAAGTATCAATACAAATATACTTTGAAGTGCAAACTTTCTGTCTTTGTTTTGAATGCAAACTTGTCCAATGACTAAAATTGAAGGAACATATGCATATGAACATAATTAAAACTATTTGGCACATGTGTCATGTTAAACAGTAGCAAGCATCTCTTTAATATATATGGAATATCCCCACAGAGTTATTTCATTAACATTATCTCCACAAGGCCGGTTACGGTAAACCAATCCTCAACAGAGTTACCCACAAGGTCTCTTTGCATAAGTTGATCTCCAACCAGAGTCTCAATCACTTAACAACTCTCTCCCAACTAAGTTGGTCCTAAAAGGAGACGCCTTGTGGATCTCTTTCTCAAAGAACTCACCTTGTAAGCAGTTCATCAAGTATTCATCAACAGGGTTTATTTCCCCAATAGGGTTTATTTCCCCAACATACATCAATCAACGAACAACAAATTTCCCCTGCATAGTCTATCCTCCCCAACTGGGTCTGTCTTCCCCAACTGAGTTTATCCTCTCCAGCTTGAGTTTGCCTTTCAAACTATTGTAAATCATAGGGCCAGAACCCCTAATCCCCAGTAAAGTCGTCAACAAAACCTTTTCTACCTCTAAAAGATACTATGAAGCCTGGACCCGACCAGATAATAGTTCAACTCTTCAAAGATATAGAAGAACCTGGACTCAACCAGACCAAGGTTTAACTTCTTTTCCCTAGTAGAGTTTTCCTCTATCCCAACAAGTTACTGTGAAGCCTGGATCCGACCAGATATCAGTTTTCAACTTCATCTTTTCAAATAAGTTATTGTGAAGCCTGGATCCGACCGAATATCAATTCCCCTCAGAAGTTTGTTGTGAAACCTGGAATTCAACCAGATAACAACTAAGTCCCAAGCAATTAACTGTAAAGCATGGACCCGACCTGATATCAGTTTAACCCTATCTCTTCAGAAAAGTTAATTGTGAAGCTTGGACCCGACCAGATAACAATCTACTTAATCCACCTCAGAAATCTGCAAAGCCTGGAATCTGACCAGATTGTAGTTTAAAGTTATTAAGTTACTGTAAAGCCTGGATCCGACCAGATATCAGTTCAACTTCGTCTATTCAAGCAAGCTATTATGAATCCGGGAGTCTGACCATATAACAACTAGCTACAATGCCAGCAAGACACTATGAAGGCTGGACCCGACCAGATAATAGTATAACTCTTCAAAAACTATGAAGCCTGGACCCGACTAGATGATAGTTACCACTTCAAGTTACTATGAATCCTGGACCCGACTACATATCAGTTTAACTTCATCCGTTCTAGCAAGTTACTGCAAAGCCTAAAATCCGACCAGATAACAGTTAACTTCCTTATCCTTGGCAAGTTATTGTGAAGCCTGGATCCGACCAGATAACAATTCAATTTCAAGAAATCTTCTATGAAGCCTGGAATTCGATCAGATAACAAATAATTTATTCTTCCCCAATAAGTTAGCGTGGAGCCTGGAACCCGACCAAATATTAGTTGACTTCCTCATCCTCAGCAAATTGTGAAGCCTGGATCCGACCAGATAACATCTAACATTCAAGAGATATTCCCCAACAACAATCCAGATTCAAAACTCCTCAGTAATAGTCAGGGATATATTTTCCCGGACAAAATATGCATCCCACACTCATACATCATAGCATATACATACAAAATGCATTTAGCATAATACCACATCTTGTGAACAGCATGCATACATCTGCATTTAACTAACCCATTTTCCACAGGTAAAATATCAAGTTTTAGTATAAATCGACCAAAGATTTGTGTTGATACTTCTTCCAGTATTTACCATCATTCCTCCAAATGGCATCTATAAGCCCATTCCCAATCCATCTTCGAGTGCAAATTTCTGGGCACTCTAGTGTTCAATCATCTTCCACCTTCAAGTCACGAATGGCGGATCCGCCAATCTAACTCTTCAGGTTTAAGAAGATTGAACAGGGGAATCTGTTGTACCCCAAAATTTTCACTCTCATTTCTCAAGTGATATCTCACAAGATCTCCTTTGATTCAAGACTGCACAAGGATTGATTAGCTCAAGACACCTCCTCAAGTACTGATAACTAAAAATTAGGGTTTGAGTTTGCACAAGGACAAATGGACTTTTAATGCCCCTTATTATTTTCATGGATCATTTTGGACCCTCAAGATTGCTCATGTCACATTTCAAGTCTTGGATCACATTTTTGCTCAGTCAATTGATCAGATGACTTAAAATCAACTGTATTGGGGAAAAAGTCAAATGTGGTCAATTTACAGTTAAACTTCATAATTTTTGGTCCATATCAACATTATGAACTCATATATGTCATTTGATCAAGTTTGGACCATAATCCCACAAGAAATTTGATCAGATCATCATAAGGGCAAAATGGTCAAAATTAGGGTTTTGACTAAGAAGGTGCAATTTCTGATTTTTGACCTAGCAAATGACTTATTGGTTCAAGGAATGATCTCAAGGTTTCAAATACATCATTTTTACCTAATGGCAAGGCTCAAAACATTTATGAAGATCAATTGGTTGACAAATGAATTTCAATCAACTGATGAAAAGTCAACTGTACACTGAAAAGTCAAACTTTGACTTTTTGGTCAAAATCAAGTATCAAAGATCAAAATTCATCAAGACATGTAAAAATGTGAAACTTGTTCATCAAGAAATCAAAAAGTCAATATTTTACTCAAAACATTTTAATGTTGTCACAACAAGGAATGAGAAAGCTTCTGAAGAAAAGAAAGATGAGGTAAAATTTGATGATAATTGTTGCACCCCAAAATTTTCCCTCCCATATTTCTCAAAACTTTGCAAGAAAAATCTCCAAGTGGTTCAAGATTGCTCAAAAGTTGGACAGTCAAGCTACCTCCTAAGGCAGTCAACCTCAAATTAGGGTTTTGTGTTGCATTAAGGTACTTGCATCCAAATGAACTCAAGTTCTCCCCAATGTCCTAATATGTTCTCAAGTTCATCCATATCAAATTTCAAGCCTTGCAGAGGAAGTTTGCTCAGTCAATTGCTCAAAAGGTCCAAAAAATCAACTATGCTACGGCAAAAGTCAACTGTGACCCAAATACAGTCAAACTTTAAGATTTTTTGTCAAAATTCTCCTTTTGAAGGATATTTCATCATTTGATCAAGGTTTGATCATGATTCATCAAGGATTGCTCAAAATTCATCAAGACTCAAAAGTTGCTAAATTAGGGGTTTGTAGGAAAAGTCAACTCAACTTTGACCAAGCATAACTTTCTCATACTTTATGAGAAATGACCCATACAAAGCTCATTTTGAAGAGGATACAATTTCCTACAATCCATATTCATACCCCAAGATCAGAAAATGCACTCACAAGAAGTTATAAATTTGGACATTATAGGTCATTTTTGAAAGTCAACAAAAACACCTTTTTTTACAAAGCTTATAACTTGAGCATGGAATACAAAAATGAGATTAGACCAAAAGGGTTGTTTAGAGGACATCTCAAGCTTTCTAAAAAGTCCAAGAACACTTACAAAAGTTTAAAATTGAAGAAGTTATGCATTGTTGAATTTGGGCATTTTTGCAAAATTGCCAAAAGTCAACTATCCCCAAAACTTCAAATTTTGTCAAATGGGCCCATTCTTTTCCACTTGATTTGATC
Organism: Vicia faba; assembly: GCA_948472305.1. Taxonomy (NCBI): domain Eukaryota; kingdom Viridiplantae; phylum Streptophyta; class Magnoliopsida; order Fabales; family Fabaceae; genus Vicia; species Vicia faba. Next base: position 141,424 of record CATIWC010000739.1, on the reverse strand, counting down.
TTTTAACATTACACACGTGTCCTAGCTTCAGTCTTGTGACCATTTGTCAATTTTATTATTTAATTTGATTTTTTAATGAATTATTTCATTTTAAATCAATTTAAATCAAATAAAATCCAAACATTGATTATTTGATCTCTTTTTGGCTATTTCAGGACCTAATCATCATCATCAAGTGAATCAAATTCGTATCATACATTCCATGTGCAAAAAGATTGGATTTTGGACCAAATTGGAAGGTTATCAATGGTGAATCAAATCAAATCTCAAAACATCAATGTGCAAAGATTCAAGACCCAAAAGTTAACCTAATTCATTGCTTATTACATATACAAGTGAAAGGCACACGAATTAGAGGTTAGAGGCTGCAGAATCACCAAAAGCAAACTTGAAAATTTGGCAAAAAAGTGTGAAACTGAAATCGTGCATAAAGGGCAATTCAGAAGCAAATCTCAATGCTAATCAATTGTTGGGCAATCCTTGAAGCGAAACCAATCCCTAACAAGCTCTCACACCCTCTCAATCGCGCTGTAAGTACCTCAAAATACCGCCCTGTGTTCGAAATCGAAACTCCACATTCTTGCATTTTCTTGGCAAATCGTTGACATATTCATGATCCTTATTCAATTTACAAGCTTTCTGCATTATTTGATTGCATTTATATAGCATGTAACCCCCTAGCCGAATCTAGGATTCTTGGTTTGTGTTTTTGAGCGTTTCTTTTTCAGGCAAAATCAGCCCCATTAGTGGACATGGATGTAACCAGGGGAGGCAGACGAGCATGACCATGTGCTTGGAATCAATTTCCATGGCCTAGAATGGATTTTAAGGTTGACCTAGGGATTCAGCTGCGGATATGAATCCGCAGGAAATATTACAGGGATGAACGAGGAAGACGATGACGCGTCTCCCCCTGGTTGGCCGGTTTAAACTTCGCGCGTGTTTTTTATTTATTTCTGGCATATTATTGTTTTCCCCCATATTATAATTATTATCCATTGTATTGACAATTAAAACGCGCTGGTTGAGTGGTAGTTGAAAGTATGCAATGACTCACAGGACCTTGGTCGAATCCCAGGTCCCCCATATATTTGTTATATGTTTCTTTCATGTAATCCAATGTAAGCTCCAACGCGTGGTTCACCATACACCATCACCCAATCATCTGCCAGATGGCCCCAGGCCAGATCTGGTGGTCTAGAATGAAGACCTATGGTGGGATCAAGTCAAAAGGTGCATGGAGAATCAGAAAAGTCAATGCAGGCTTGCACAAATGGGCCTTGGAAATTGCTAAATAAGCCTCCATAATCAGGCCCATAACCTCCTAACCTTTTCTCTTTTTTATTTTATTATTTCTTTTATTTATTTATTGCTATTATTTTTATTGCTAATTAACCAATTAAAACTTTTTCTTAATAAAATTAAAAAACCAAAAAATATTTTATTTAATTTCAACATTTTTATTTTTGTTAATAAAATCAATTAATTAATTTAGTTTTAATTAGGAGTAACTTTTAATATATTTTACAATAATTAAAATCAATTTAGACAATTAGGTTTTCATTAACTTTGATTAATTTATTTTTATTTCTTTAAATATAAAATAACCACAAAAATCTTTTCTTTGATTAAAGGGTCAAAACCCTAGAATGCGCCCGATTTAATTTCCCACACGCGATCCATTTTTATTTCAATATTGTAGCTGTTTCCTGGGATGTAATAGTTTAATAGGACTTTAATTATTTTTATCACTTTATTTATTTTCCGCATTTTAATTTCAAGGGTTGCTTTTGGCGATGTAAATACCCGACGCCTTGTAATAGTTAGTTTTATTTCCGCAATTTAATTTCCGCAACTTATAAACTGTTAGATGTTTGATAATAGGGAATGCATGAAAAGATCGAATGTTTAAACCTAAAATCAACATAGATAACCATTGACATGTACAAAGATAAAATAAACTGAAAACAACACACTCGCACATGCGCACTCTTAGGGTACACCTCACTTGGTTGCCTTCGAACATGGTCATTGAGTATAGGAAGTTTTAGAGGTCGCCCTCTTCTCCAAAATCATAGTTGCCTCAAAACGGTTGCCTCGAAAAAATGATCTAAGACATTAGGGTTACCGCTAAGGCATCCTAACATTGCTTTAGTGACCACACGTCCCCTTAATCGAATTGACCCTTAAAACTCCAACGACAATGCTACCTACTCATTAATAGTGGGATAGTATTGTCTAAAGGACATTAGCACAGATTGATTCCTTTTTCCAGTAGGTAGATGGTTCTTAAGTACTTGATCTTTCAAAGCAAAACAAAACTTTTCGCACTTACACCTTTCAAAACAAAAAACTCTTTTCAAACCCACAAACACAAAGAAAGGAAAATTTTGAAAACACTTTGAGCAAGTACCTAAGAGCCTGTGGATAACCACGGATAGAAAGGGTGCTAACACCTTCCCTTTCTATAATCTACCCCCCGGACCCGAGAAACATCTCGAAAAAGGAATTTTTCTGTGCTTTTTTCCTTTCCTTGTTGGATAAAATAAAAGACAATGGCGACTCTTGCTTACCGCGACATTTTGCGAACACAAACGCAAAACGCGAACCAACATTCCAAAAACAGTCAATTCTCTCCCACCGTATCATAGAACTGGCGACTCTGCTGGGGATAATAATAAGTGGGGTGTACCTTAAGATTAGATCATTGTGTTTTCAATTGTTTGCTTTATATGCTTTATATTTGTGGGCTTGTATCGAAGTTACTATAGATCCTAACCCGGATCTGGGGATACCCTTTAGGTAAGTAGCAATAAACTGTGAGGGAACTGTACGACGTAGACCGATACGGTTGAAGCAGTAGCTACGTTGGTGTGGCACTTTAGTCTGTACCGATATTCGTTGTGTTGGAACGAGGAGAATATGGGTCTTCTAAGGGGTCATTAAGTACCAACTGACCTTAGAACCTTTAAATTGACCAACTTGGCCATAGAACCGTAGCAGTATGCTACACTCATTGAGACTAAACTCTCGCGATGATTCCGACCGCAAGTAAACGTTGCTAAACTAGAATTATGACCGATCGAGGGTAGTCAGTGATATTGAGATCCTCTAGAACCCGGTTACTATTTTTAGGACAGGTTTAAACCAACTGAACTGAAAGAGGGTAGTACATAAGCTCCTTGCCAGCCTGAAATCTAAGGGCTCTCTGTGTGACTTGTGTGCCTTTACCATGTTTTCTATTTGTGGATACTTGTGGTGTGCTTACTATCATGACATCATGACATCATAACATTGCATACATCTTGCATTGCGCTAACCTATTTCAAAGACAAGAGGGATTCATCTTTGTTCTGTTTTGTAGGTCATCATGATGCCTATGCGTAGGAACACCATCTGGATCAACTTTGTCCATATTCCCGCTATGCTTAAAGAGTTGATTGCAAAGATGCCCGATACTACCTCCTTCATCAGAAGACATGGGTATCTTCTCAGTTTGGTCACCTCCAAATTAGACGAGCAGATGATGAGTGTCCTAGTCCAGTTCTATGATTCGCTGTACCATTGCTTTACTTTCCAGGACTACCAGTTGGTCCCCACCCTAGAAGAATTCTCTGAGATGCTCGGTATCTCTATTCTGGAGCAGACCCCGTTTACTGGTTGGGAGAAGATTCTTAGGCCGGAAGAGATTGCTTCAGCCCTTCATATGACAAAAGATGAGGTAATGGCTAACTGGGAGACTAGAAGTGGAGCAAAGGGCTTTCTGACTAAGTTCTTGGTTGGTAAGGCTAATTATTTCTGGGATAGTCTAGACTTCAAGGCATTCGAGGATATTCTGGCTCTTCTGATATATGGCTTGGTATTGTTTTCGAACTCTGACTCCTTTGTTGATGTGAATGTGGTAAAAATCTTCATCTCTCTTAATCCTGTACCCACTCTCTTGGGTTACATTCTTCATCAGCTTTATGCTCGTACCGCCCGAAAGCGGGGAACCTTGATGTGTTGTGCTCCATTATTGGCGAGGTTGTTTATTTCGCACCTCCCCAAATCAGTGTTGAAGAACAAAGAAGGCATGGGCTGGGCTTATAGGGTTATGTCTCTCTCTCTCATAATGACATCATCTGGACTATCAAGGGTATGGACGAGGTGGCTATTATTGATCGATGTGGGGAGTACCATAATGTTCCACCGATAGGAACCAATGGAGGAATTTCTTACAATCCGTGCTTGGCCTTACGTCAGTTTGGGCGAGCCAGAAGAGAAGGACCCCATGAGCTGCTAATGCCTAGTATCATCTTTGATTTTCAAGGGGATAGCGACGAGCAATGCCGCAGATTCATAAGGGCTTGGGATAGAGTTCACAGATATGATCCACATGAGCTGGGTCCAAAGACTTCTCTCCCGATGGAGCCATATCTCAGATGGGTTCGTATCCGTGCCTAAAAGCTAGGTATGCCGTATGAAGCCGTTCTGCCTATCATTGTTGAAGTTGCTAATGAAGAAGGGGTTCTTCCGACCATCCTCCATCCTCATATGCCCACTGACATTGGGGCACTGAAAAGGTCTTAGATGCAGCTGAGAGAAGAGCGGGATGCTTACCGAGAAAAGTTTAATGAGCAAGAGCAGAAGTTGACTAGGAAGCTGGAGAACGAGCGGATTCTCAATGACTATGTCCGCACTGACAAGAAGAGACCATGGGAGTATTGATTGCCCTTTGATTATTTCCTTTCCAGTTTTATTTACTTTTCAGTATTTCCTTTCTTGTAATGCCTTAAGGGCATCTGTTGAACAATTTGAACTTCAAAGTTTATCTAATAAAGTGTGTTTCATTTCTTGTTTACAAATTTGAATCTCCTGATTGTCTTTGAAATCATGTCATACGCATTTCATCCCATGCACTTCATAACAGGTACCCATTACAGGTCTCTTATCTTCTTCGCTATTTATTTCAGCACTCATCATGTCTGCTGAACCTTCAACTGAGCAAGCAATCAAGGCCCTACAGACCCAGAATGCCCAATTCCAAGAGCTGTTCATGAATCTAGCTAAGGGTCAGCAAGATCTGAAGACCCTGATTCTGAAAGAGAAGAAGAAGAAGAAGAGGATAATCCTGTTTAACACAGGTCACGGGTTTGGAAACAGGCTTAATAATGAAGTTGATTTGACCACCTCATCTGGAGGGAAAGATAGTCAGGAAGAAAGGAGGGCTCCTAGCCCTGTGGTCTCAGACAATGAGACGGACTTCGACGAAGACCAGTATCCTCCGACCGAGGATAGATACAAACAACTGGAAGACCGGTTGAGTGCGATGGAAGTTCAGAAAGTGCCTAGTCTAGACTTTGGTGACCTAGGTCTATCATCTGGGGTGGTGATTCCCCACAAATTCAAAGCACCAGCCTTTGCTAAGTATGACGGAGTTTCTTGTCCGAAGCTGCACCTCCGGTCATATGTGAGGAAGATTCAGCCGTACACCGCTGATAAGAACCTATGGATCCACTTCTTTCAAGACAGTCTCTCAGGGACTCATCTTGAATGGTTTTACCAGTAGGACAGAGCCAGTATCCGCAGTTGGGAGGATTTGGCTACTGCTTTCTACAGGCAATACCAATACAATTCTGACCTCGCTCCCACGCGTACCCAACTCCAGGGTATGTCAATGGGAACGGGTGAAGGTTTCACATAGTATGCTCAGAAGTGGAGGGACCTCGCCGGAAGAGTGCAACCACCCTTGGCTGATCGGGAGCTTGTGGATATGTTTTTGGGGACCCTGTCTGGTCCATTTTTCAATAATCTGATTGGAAGCTCTTCGTCTGGGTTTACAGAGCTAATTATGACCGGTGAGAGGATTGAGGCTGGTATTAAGGCTGGTAAGATACAAAAGGGTGCTTCATCAAGCACCAAGAAAAAGCCTTTCAAGAAAGAGTCTAGTGCTGTCTACAGTTCGAAAAGCCAGAATAGACCTGAACGCCACCAAGTTGTTAATGCAGTTGTTATTTCAAGACCTGCTGGTGCTCCTCAGCACAACAATCAACAAAAGGACGAGAGACCTCGAAGGCAATTCACCCGTCTCAGCATGACTTTGTCTCAGATTCTGCCAGTTACTGAAAACCAATCTGGTGATTCCAAGGGAGGCCCCGAAGAATCCCAACACTACATCACCGAAGTATAACCCTAATGCCTGTTGTGCTTTTCACTCTGATAGCCCGGGGCATAATACAGATGATTGTTGGTCTTTGAAGAATAAGATACAGGACTTGATCGATGCGAAAGAGATTGAGTTTGGAGCATCAGAAAAACCTAAACAATATGCAGGGGTGAATGCTATCGGGGACGACAATGATGAAGAGTTTGACATTGACAGCTGGATCTACCCAACTGCCAATGGTGGATTAAGCAACTTGACAGTGAAGGATTCTATGCCTGTTTCTGTTATCACCCAGTAATGAAACTTTTTGTTTTGAATATGTAACAGACAATGTTTTAAACTTTATGGCCCGGTGTCTTACCCGAGGCACCGTGGCTTCATTTGTGAGGGATTTATGTGTGTCATTTTCATATATCATTAATAAAAGCATTGAACGTTCTTGCATTTCAAATTTTGCGCTCATTGTTTTTCTTTATTTTATATTGCAAAACAGCTATTTTACACACACTCACATATACAGGTCTACATCCACTCTGGATCCTACTGGTAACAACTCTGCTACTGCCAGTTATAAGTTCGAAAGTCCGATCAACATAGCCGAAGACGAAGGTGAAGATGATTGTGAAGTGCCTGGTGAACTTGCAAGACTGTTACTTCAAGAAGAGAGGGCTATACAGCCACATGAAGAGCCAATGGAATCAGTAAATCTGGGTACAGACGAGGACAAAAAAGAAGTTAAGATCGGTGCAAATCTGGAGGTTAGGGTAAAGCAACAGTTGATTCAGATGCTGCGTGACTACGTTGAGATATTTTCCTGGTCTTATGAAGATATGCCTGGGTTGGATACCGATATTGTGGTTCATCGTCTGCCTACCAAGGAAGACTGTCCTCCAGTGAAACAGAAAGTCTGCCGAATGCGTCCGGAGATGTCTGAGAAAATCAAGGCTGAAGTGATGAAACAGTTTGACGCTGGTTTTCTAGAAGTTACTTCTTACCCTCAGTGGGTGGCCAATGTGGTTCCTGTACCGAAGAAGGATGGTAAGGTTTGAATGTGTGTTGACTATAGGGATTTGAACAGGGCGAGCCCCAAGGATGACTTCCCTCTACCTCACATTGACGTTCTGGTTGACAACACTGCTCAGCATAAGGTCTTCTCCTTTATGGATGGTTTCTCCGGTTATAATCAGATCAAAATGGCTCCCGAAGACATGGAGAAGACAACCTTTGTTACTCAGTGGGGTACCTTTTGCTATAAGGTCATGCCTTTTGGATTGAAGAACGCTGGGGCAACATATCAGCGTGCCATGGTTGCTTTATTTCATGACATGATCCATCATGAGATTGAAGTATACGTCGACGATATGATTGCAAGATCTCAAACTGAGGAAGAACATCTTGACCACCTTCAGAAACTGTTTGACAGGTTGAAGTTGTACAAGCTGAGGTTAAACCCAAACAAGTGCACCTTCGGGGTGAGATCTGGTAAGCTGCTGGGTTTCATCGTAAGCAACATAGGTATTCAAGTGGATCCTGCAAAGGTGAAAGCTATACAGGAAATGCCAGCTCCCAGGACAGAGAAAGAAGTCAGTGGCTTTCTGGGACGTTTGAATTACATTTCCCGATTCATCTCACACCTGACTGCTACTTGTGAGCCAATCTTCAACCTGCTGAAGAAAGATCAAGTAGTACGTTGGAACGATGAATGCCGGGCCGCTTTCAAAAGGATCAAAGAGTATCTCCAAGAGCCACCTATTCTGATGCCTCCAGTTAAAGGGAGACCTTTGATCTTATACTTGACATTGCTCTTACTTGAGGAACCACCAAAACTGTTGCAACATCTTATGTATAATAGAATATGTCTGGAGAGTAAAAACTACTAGAATAACATTCGAACATACAACACTATGTTTTCTTTCACTTATCCTGGAATGAAATTCGACAAAACATACTCGAAAACAGGAGTCCCACCTACTTTGAGACTGCACGATCAAATCTGTCATCGAATAGGCACCATACTACCGGAAATTGGACATCCTCCCCAATATATATATATATATATATATATATATATATATATATATATATATATATATATATATATATATATATATATATATATATATATATATATATATATATATATATATATATATATATATATATATATATATATATATATATATATATGACACGAACAACGAAGTTGACAATAGAATGGAATGTTTCAGGTTTTTGTAACTACTTTCCAATACATAATTCGTTTCTCACTTCATTTCCTATCTTAGTTTTTCACCTTTCGTGCAATCTGTAGGGACAATAGAGTGATCCAAAGGGACATTGTCAACAATCTAAAGCTTATGTTAGATGAGTTAAATGTTCATGAAAAGGATTTTAGAATGGAAAGGTATATTTTGAAGGCTAATTCTTTCTTAGACTTAAAAATGAGGCTTATTTGTTATAGACCCGAGGATGGACGTGTCTATAAAAGACCTACAGTTTCAGAGGTTGTCGCCCTGATTGTTGGAGATATTGGTTATGCTTCTAAAAAAGACATCATCATTCATCCATGCGATGGTGTTTTGCAACGAATAGATGAGTTTCATCCTGCATATTTGTCATATCAATACCCTATTATATTTACGTATGGAGAAGATGGTTATAGAAATATTATACTTCACAAGTATCATTGTTAAAAGGAGGTTACTAATAAAAATCGTCAAAGCATCAAGGATTGGCTTTCCTACCCGTTGTACCCCAATTTTTGACCATAAGATTCCTCTATCATCTGATATCAACTCAATCACAACAAGATCATACTAGGGTTTGGTTCTTCTCCCTATCTCTAGGGTTGCTCATGAGAAATCAACAAGCACCTTGATTTATATATTGTGATCATCTATGTTTTGTATTGATTAACTTTTAACTAATAAATACAATGAATGTTTGCTCTAATTGATGATATTATAGGTAAGGGCACAACACATTTCATCTGTTTGATTTATAGGTTCATGAGTTTATTTTCATGCCTTTTTCAACAAAGTTTCATTGAGATTCAAGCTCCATCATTGAAGATACTTTAAATTAATATCATGACAAGGTCTACTATGATTTATCATGCCTCAATTTGTCAAATAAAATCAAAAGATGCAAGAGTTGATTGAAGAAGTTTGACCTAATTGGACAAGTTCTTGATTTCTTGATCACAAGTGCATAACTCTCTCAATTATTAATATTTGGAGGTTTTTTTTGTTTCTATGGGTTCTTATTATCATCCACAACAACTTCTATTCACATGGCAAGAGTTATTGTGCAAGAAAGATTGTCAAAATTGAAAGGGTTTTCCAAGTCATTTTGGTGCTCTAAGAGCTAGGGTTTTGAACTTCTAAGGGTTATATATTGCTCATTGTTGTACCCCAAAATTTTCCCTCTCATTTATCAAATATTTTCTCACAAAGATCTCTCTTGGTTCAAGACTACACTGGGGTTGATCAACTCAAGACACCTCCTTAAGCACTGATGACAAAAATTAGGGTATGAGATTGCACAAGGATAATTGAACTTTCAATGCCTCATGTGTCTTTCGTGGATCATTATGTACCCCAAAGATTACTCACGTCAAGTTTCAAGCCTTGGATCACATTTTTGCTCAGTCAATTAAGCAGTTGACCTAAAAATCAACTATATTGGGGAAAAAGTCAACCGTGGCCAATTTACAGTCAAACTTCATAGTTTTTTATCCACATCAACATTATAAACTCATATGTATCATTTGATCAAGTTTGGACCACAATTCCTCAAGAAATTTGATCAAATCACCAAAAGGGCAAAATGGTCAAAATTAGGGCTTTGACTGAAAAAGGGCAATTTCTGATTTTTGACCTAGCAAATGGTCAATTGGTTTGAAGTATGATCTCAAGAGTTCAATTGCATCATGTTTAACTAATGGGATGACCTAAAACATTGCTCAAGATCAATTGGATTGACAGTGAATTTTCAGTCAACTGATCAAAAGTCAATTGTACACTAAAAAGTCAAACTTTGACTTTTTGGTCTAAATTCAATGTCAAAGATCACAATTCATCAAAACATATCAAAATATGAAACTTATTCGTCAAGAAATCAAAAAGTTAAGATTTCATTTTTGAAAAAAAGTTTTATAACTTAGAAATTTTTCTAAGTGTTTAAAACTTCATGTTTTTTCATAACTTTAAGCCAATTTTTCACCTTGATGCAAGAGGATTCATAAGAAACTTTCAACATGAAAGTTTTAGATCTCCATGATATCTACAAAAGTTCTTTACAAAACTTCTTCTAAAAGTGTTTGGATCTCATGTTATTAATTCATAAAGTCATGGTCTTGAAATTAAACACTTAGTGAAATTTTGCCCTAGTTTTGGTCAGGATTTTGACCTAACTTCATGGCACTTTTTCATTTGGTTCCATGGGGAATTTTCAAAAGTGATTCGAATAGGATTTGTAGAGCACATTACAAGCTTTCCAAAATGTCCAAGAACTCCTTGAGATCATTCTTGAGCAGGAAGAATCGAAGAGATGAAGTTAGGGTTTTCACACTTGAAATACAAGTCATTTTGTGATGAACAAGATTCAAATTTCAAACCTATGCTGCATAATCTCTACTTTACAGGCCTCAAACTTGTTAGGAACTCCATAATTAATTGCTTTCACAGTTTTTAGAGGTCTCAATTCAAGCATTCAATGCAAGGCCATGCTTTATATCCATTTTGAGAAGAAAGTGCACAATGCCATTTTGATAAAGTAGCTTTTTACACAAAACTTGTTCTTGAGCCTTGCAATTATTTTTCTTCTGATCATACATGTCCTATAACTCAAGAGAAATTTGTTTAAACACTTACAATCACTCAGCCCATGCTTGTACTTCCTCTTGGAACCATACTTCCTACTTTTCTTCAAAATCAAGTAACATAGCAATCAGTCTAGAACTGGCACTTCTGACCCTCTCAAGCCCTCAAGCCTTTTGCTTATACATACACAAGTAATTTGTCACAAAAAAAGCATGCTTGAGCCCTGAAAACACCAAGAACTCAGATTTGTATCTCATACCTCCATTTTCACATAACCTGACCAAAAGTTTGAAACTCATAACTCCCTCGTGCGTTTTTAAGCCTCTTTGTTCCTAAAGCTTCTAAACATCATTTAGAAGTCATCCTTCATCCTGTTACAGTTCTGTAACACCTCCATCACCATCCTCCATTTCCAAAAACAGAGGTCTGTATCTTGACTTCTCCAGGCCAGTTCAAGCACTTACAACTCAAAGTAACCATTGCATTAGCTCCCTGGGACCTCAGTGGAGCTATTTTGATCATCACAACACCTTGAGGAGTGCTCATTTGCAGAACACGACTTCCAGTTTTGAGGTAAGTTATCTTAACTTTGAACTCTTCATACAAGCATCATTAATGTTTAATTTGTGAATGAAAAATGTAGACATCATTGTTCTGTAGCTAACCATGTCTTTAGATTTCATTTATATTGCTTGAGTAGTTAGAATTTTGAATCTGAACATCCTGAAAAAATTAGGTCAGAATTTGGTACCATTCAAAATTCATGTTCACTCTTGAGAATTAGTTTAAGTTGTTTATATTTCTGGAATCATGGTAAAATTTTACACAAGTTTCATGTTTACTTTGTTGCAAATGGTTGAGAAATAAACAAGTTACAGGTGGTATGGCTGGAGGTTGAAGATGAAGTGTAATCAGGGCGCATTTTATGTTATATATTTATGGTTTTGTATAAGTTAACAAACGTATTACCACCTCAGTGGTTAAAGCGCGCGTCTGTCACCATGAGGTCCTGGGTTCAAGCCCTAGCGTGACCTTTTGTGATTTTTTCACATTTTCACACTTTTTTGACTTATTTTTGCAGCGTTGGGCTTCACTCCTTTGGGCCTATTCTTTTTTGCTTATTCTGACTACCCTGGACTATTCATACCCCCGGCCCATTTTATTTTATTTTTCTCATTTTTCATTTATTTATATTCTTTAATATTTTATCTAATATTAAAAAAAAATCAGAAACAATATAAAAACATTAGATATATATTTTGATATAGTTTATTTATTTTTTACAATAAAAATTATTTTTATTTAATCATACTTTATTTATTTTACTAATTGTTTTGTAAATTTAATTAAAAACTAGGGTTTTAGTTATTTTCTTTTACACAATTAAAATATATTATTTTAAAACCAAAAAAGACCAAAAATATTTTATAATACTATAAATTATTTTTAAGACAAAAATACCAAAAATATTCTTCTTACAAACTTAATTTCTTTTTAATCAATTAATATTTAGATTAGGGTTTTATTTAAATTCTTTTCCTAGTAAATTTAGGTTTACTTTTTACTATTTTAATTAATTATTTTCTTTTAGTTAATTAGTTTAAAACCAAACCCTTTCCTAAAAAATCCAAACAAAATATCCATTTTCTTTATTTTTACATTCTTTGTATATTTATTCATTTTTGTACTTTATTTATTCAAATTCAATATGGTTGTAATAGATAATTAGGTTTATTTTCTTGCAATCCCCATTTGTAATTTGTACACCCCCTCCCACAAGTATTGTAATAACGTAGTAATTTTAAATTCCGCAATTTATCGCTTTATATACAAATGCTAGTAATTAGAGTTTTGTATGGTAAGACTAAAACCAATCAATTAGAAAACACTAATAAAAGACAAAACCAAGCATGAAAACAATACACTTGCACACAAGCACCCCTTAGGGTAAATCCACTTGGTTGCCTTACAAAAATGGCCATATTACGCATGTGAGGTATCTTAGCAAAATCAAGCAAAATACAAGATCATAGTCCCTCGATGACGCTATCCATATTGCCTTTCAAATGATCTTAGTCCCTAAAGAAAAATACTAAGATACCCTGCAACATTGCTAATCATTGTTATACGATGACCCACGCCCATCCCGTTCACATCCAAAGATATGGTTACTTACCAAATCAAATGGTAAGATAACAATGTCAAAGGAAAAAGGAAATAAACATGAAAGACTTTTGAGTAGGTAGAATGTTCCTAGTTACTTGCTCAATTTCAAAACAAAACATCCTTGCTATTTTCAAAACAAACACCAATACTTTCAAAAACATATTTCAAAACTTGGAAACATTTTCAAAAGACCAATACTTTATATACATTCTTACGAACGAGAATCATTACAAAGTTTTCCTAAACGATGACCTCTTTTCAAAATACTTTCAAAAACCACACAAAGCATATTTTCTAACAAAAAACAAGTGATCTAGAAAGTGACTAAGAGCCCATGGAAAACCATGGATGAAAAGGGTGCTAATACCTTCCCTTTTCATAATATACCCCCCGAACTCAAGAAAAAATCTCAAAGGTCTTTCTTGTGCTTTTTCACCTTTTGTTTTGGATAAAAGAAAAGTCGGTGACGACTCTTGCTAACCGCAACATTTGCAATAAAACACAAAACACCCAAGTCAGTTCTCCCACCGCATCACAGAACTGGCGACTCTGTTGGGGATAATTCTAAAAGTGGGATTACCTTAGGGTTATATCACATTTACTTGCTTTCATTGTTTGAACTGTATGCTTTACATTTTGGTTCTTTGTTTGGGTTTGAAACCTCTACCCGGATTTGGGATACCTTATAGGTAAGTAGCAATACATTGTGGAAACTGTGCGGGGGTATACCGACATGGTCTAAGAAATAACTATGTTAGTGCGACATATTTGTTGGTACCGGTAGCCCTTGAGTAGTCAAGGAGAATACGGGACCACTGAGTGATGTCATGAAGCACTAATGAACTTTTAAAACCTTTACTTAACCAACTTGGCCTTTAGGACGTAGTGAGATGACCAACTTTGGTGCATTCCGAAGTTGGTAGATACTCGATATTACACTCATTGAGGTTTGGTTTTTTGGGATATTTTGGTCGCCATTAAAGAGGATTGCGCTGAAACAATGCTCGAGGAAACAAACCAGTGATATTGAGCTCCTTAGAACCCAATTACTATTACTAGGACAGGTTTGATCCAACTAAACTTCAAGAGGGTACTTACCTACGAGACTCCATGCAAGCCTAAACCTAATGACTTGTTTGCTTTTTTTGTGTATATTTACTTTTACATAACATCATAAACATCATAACATCATACTCATACTCACTAACCATTTCAAGGATTTTTGGGATTTATCTTTGTTCTATTTTGTAGGACATGGATTTTATTCGCAGGAAAATCATTCAAGTCAATCTTGTAAGGATCCCTCCTCAACTCAAAGAGCTAGCATCAAGGATTCCTAAAAATTCTCCATTTACCGAAAGACATGTTCTCCTAATAAACTTGATTACCTCCAAAACTGACGAAGATATGAAGAAGGTGCTCTTCCAATTCTTTGATCCTTTACACTATTGTTTCACATTTCCCGATTATCACCTTGTGCCGACTTTGGAAGAATTCTCCCAAATCTTGAGGATTCCCATTCTCAATCAACTACCTTTCAAGGGTACGGAAAAAGATCCAAAGCCATAAGAGATTGCTCAAGCTCTATACTTGCAACCATCTGATATCACAACTAATTGGGAAACAAGGAGTGATGTCAAGGGTTTCCTAGCAAAGTTCTTGTTTGAGAAAGCCTAAAACTGTTGGAACTCTTTGGATTTGCAAGCCTTTGAGGAAATTGTGGCTCTCCTCATATATGGGATGGTTTTGTTTCCAAATCCTGACCAACTCATAGATGTGAACGCCATCAAAATCTTCATGTCTCGTAACCCGGTGCCTACTTTTCTAGGGGACATCCTACATTTCTTTCACACTCGCACGATGAGGAAAAGAGGTATCCTTATGTGTTGTTTTCCTCTCTTGGAAAGATGGTTTATTTCGCATCTTCCCCAATCTGTATTAAAGAACGAGCAAGGTTCAAGGTGGTCACAAAGGTTGATGACGCTCAAACATTCAGATATTCATTGGTGTTCCCGCTCTTTGGAGAATGTTACTATCATTGACCATTGTGGAGAAATCCCTAACGTCCCTTTACTTGCCATTAGACGAGGTATCACTTACAACCCCT
This sequence comes from Vicia faba, assembly GCA_948472305.1. NCBI lineage: Eukaryota > Viridiplantae > Streptophyta > Magnoliopsida > Fabales > Fabaceae > Vicia > Vicia faba. The sequence continues at coordinate 126,183 of CATIWC010000739.1, read as the reverse complement.
GCTTATCCCTATGACAGTTTGGTTACGCTCGGAGGGATGTTCCCTATGAGATGCTCATCTAAGGAGTGGTATTTGACTACGAGAATGACGATCAAGGTTACCGCCAGAGGTTTGTCCGAGCTTGGAGGATGTTGAACAAGGTGGATAGCAAGACACTAGGATACAAGAATTCCATTCCCCTCGAGCCTTACCTTAAATGGGTATGGGCTCGTGCTCAAAAACTTGTGATGCCTTATCCTTCCATTTTACCAGTCATCGTAGAGCCTGTGGTCAAAGGAGATATTCCCTACACTATCCTTCATCCCGACATGCCTACCTCTCTCGAAGACTTACAAAAGGGTTGGATCAGCTGAAGGAAGAACGAGATACTTTCGAGGCTCAGTTCTATGCTAGTGAAAAGAGGATTTTAGAGCTCACAAAGTAGCTACAAGAAGATAAAAATATGAACGCTTATCTCGCGCCAAAAAGGATGCATTCGGTCTTTTGATCCTCCTCCAACACCGAATGTAATTACCGCTCCAATGCCGAAGCATGACAAAGGTGTTAATGTTGTCGAAGATACAATTTTTATTGCCTCTATTGAAGAATTAACTACTCCGCTGAATATAATCAAGAACAATCTGTTGAAAGCTGGGATCTTCCCTGGCTGTGAAAAAGACTGTGTGTGTTGTACGAGACAATACAATGGTTATGAAAGGCTGAAGAAAGGCATTCAGCGCCTGATGGATAGCCACGAAATTTTGTTTGAAAAGACTCCACTTTCCAAGAGTTTGATTAACAAATGTGAAGACCTCTCCATTATTACCATCCCAAACAAGCCTATTAGGATCACCTCCAAAGGTCCTATTAGGATTTCAAATGAACCCACTATTGCTCCCTTAATAATTACCAGTCCCAGACCAATTCCCTACTCTTCAAACAAAGCGGTACCATGTGTTGCACCCCAAAATTTTCCCTCCTAATTTCTTATATCTGGCTTAGGCCCCTGCATTCATATATACATATCCCATTAGGTCATCAACATACATTTACATTCCATAAAGCGCTTGAGGTTCAAAGTTCAGTGGCTGTGTGATATCAGGGTTTCGTAACGGTTATGGTGTTCATATCCAATAAAGGCTGATTTCTTATTCAGGCAGTGAGCAGTGGAATTAGGATTGTGAGTCGTGGTCATGAGAATTTCTTTCTTCATTAAACTTCAAGGGCTATTATCCCTTCAATTTTGTCAATGTCAAAGATTAGAATTTACTTCCCTATACCAGGTCAAGAGAATCGGAGTTTCTCTTCATTTTGTTCAAGCTTGGTAGTGGTTCTTCAATGGAGGTTTATCGGACTAAAGTCTCACTTCAAGGCTACATGGAGCACTACCCTCCCCTTGTTGGAGGTTCGCCATCATCTAAGGACTACTTGCTTTATAAGTCGACTTTTTCCAAGATGCCTAAGGGATTGAATCAAAGTTTTCTCCTTTGACGAGTGATTAAGGATTGCTTTGGGTTTTATCAAGTCTAGATATGTCTTGTTAGTTAAGCTATGGGTCAGGAGTTCATTTAGCTCATTTTATCAAATGAAAGGTGTTTGTTTCAAATTCAAGATGACTAGAATTTATGGATTCAATTGAGATTAAGGTTCATTGATTAAACATGCCATGGAAGTATACTGATTTCATTTTCTTACCGAGCATTGGCCGACTCAAGGGCTCATATGTGTTATGAATTCTGTTGGCAAATAATCAAGAAGCATAATTCAAAGTATTGGTTTATGACTCCATTATGGCCGATTCAAGCATGTAGATTGGAAATCCCATTTATATGGATATGTTCTACTAGTGAGACTTTCAAGTGGATCAACATTTTAAGGTTGTAGGATCCATCCATAATGCAAAATCTCATTCAAGATTCAGTCGAGGTAAACCAAGGAATTTTGAAATAAAAGGCTAAGAAATTTTTGGGTGCATTGATATGGCCATATTGCACAAAGTTTGTATTTGATGATTGAGTCAAGTCTACATATCATTATGTTTATCTTGGTTAAAGGTTCGAGTTTCGACTATTCAAAAACCATTACAAAGATTTCAATGGCCATTACAAGTTATGTCCAAATATCCATTCAAGCTTCAAAGTTCACATTTAAAGTTCATAAGGATGGCATACAAAGTACAATCGCATCATTACAAAAAAATTACACAGAACATTTTCATTTAAAAGTTACTTCATGCGAAACTCCAAATTCTAGCAAAAGGCTTCAAGCATATCATGTGTAAGGCTATAAACTCGTTGCTACTATGTTGAGCCATCAAACCAAAATGTGCAGCACATTGGCATCTGCGGTACACAAGCTGCTGTAGGCATACCTGCAAACATCAAATTTATTCATTAAATTTGGATTCCCAAACCTGCATTCAACAAAAAAATAAATGACCAGTTCAGTATCAATAAAAAAATAAAATCAAAAGAACTAAATAAAGGAATTGCATTCGTTCAGCTCTGTGTTGAGACCGTTCAACGTATGTTCACGCAATAAAATTCAGAAGAAGGTTCATCAGTTCATAAATCAGACCAGAAACAAGGAATCTCTTAGCAGGTCAGGTTCTTTGGAGGATAATCAGAAACCGTTTTTAACAAACCAAAAGAACCATAACTAACTGCTAATAAAACCTTCATAACCAATTTCTAACAGAATTCCATAACTGCTAACAAACTCTACAAGTGTTTTAACCAATTCTCATCAATCTCCATATAACAAAACCTATAACTAACTGCTAAAAAACTCCTAACAGTTATAACCAAACAAACAAAATTTCCAAATCCCCTTCTAACCAACTCTACAAAAAATCTATATAACAGATGGCAGGGGGATTCATTTAGGATATACGATTATTCACTTGACAAAAAAATTCACAAAGAAGGATTCAGAAAACTCACCAAGAAAAAGCTGGAACTCTCTCTTTTCTTTGTTATTTCCCTGCAACATCACCATCCTCTCATAGTGATTCTCTCTCAAATCCCTCACCTTGAACCTCTTCATCAATTTACTTCTTCTCTCGGCAACAAACTTCTACAACGTCTTCAATTAACAACAAATCCTCAAAATCGCAACAAAATCATAGATCGCTAATAGCGAATCGACACTCTCATCAACACATATAACATCACGATGCTGCAATACAATTGAATAACACTGAGCACACAGAGATCCAAAATCATGAAAGTGGAAGAAGAAATTGAAAAGAAAGCGCAAGACACGAATACATGTATACCTGAGCTTCTCAACAAGATTTCCCGTCTTTATCGTTGTTACGGTTGAAGGAGGCGACATATTGGTTTCCGGCGAGTAAGCGTCGCTGTTCTCTTTTCGATTACATCAACTTGTATGTGTTTGGTGTTGAACAAAGATGAGTGGAGAGATGGGAATCAGACGATTACGCTGGAGGGAGACGGCGACGCGCTCGATTGGATGAAGGAGAGAAAGGGATGTGTCTGCCGCATGAAGAGAAACAATTGAAAAGAAGAAAATCTACACCGCTGATTTGAGATGAGAGGAAAAATGGGTAGCTGCGGATTTGTAAAAAAAGAGAGGAAGAAGGGGTAGCTGCGGATTTGTCAAAAAAGAGAAGAAGAAGGTGGGGGTTCAAGAGTTTAAAAGGGAGGCGAGACAATGAAGCCGCCGCGGATGATTTGTTCTTGAAGAAGGGAGAAGAGATATGATATCGTGGAAGTTGTAGAGCCACACTACTTCAACCCTAATTCTATTATATCCTTTCCACATTATTTCTTTATTTATTTTTATTATTTTTTTATAAAATCAATAATGACAAAAATATTCTGAATTGAATTGGATGTTGGGTAAGAGTGTGGACCGGATCACTCTTAGCCTTGGGCCCAAAAGGGAAATTTTTGGTAGCTTCTTGGTTCTTGAACAAAAATGTTAATGGACCTCATTTTGGAATAGGTTGTTACTTTTCAGCCCCACTGCCTGATCTATACACCACTTGGCTTTTTTTTTCCTTTAATTTTCATTTGGTTATTAATTTTGTGCAATTTACTTTTGATGATCCCTTCATGATCTTTTGCTTAAATTTTGGGTGGATGTTAATAGGTACGTGTGGAGGCCTTGGATCGCTTTCCTTGTACATCAGCCATTTGTTACTAATTTTATTACCTTTATCGCTTAAACTTCGATTTAAAATTCCTTGGATATTGTAACAAGCGAAGAAGTGTCCCATCCTTCCACGGAAGCTTTTGGTAGAGTTTTCTTATCACTTGTGTGGTTTTTTTTGAAGAGGCAACGAATCTTCTCCGTTCGGTATTATCACAACCTCGTTTTATTCCTCATCTCCGCATTTATCGCTTTCGAGAGATCATATGAAGTATGATAACTTTAGGTTTAGAAATTCTAACTCCCCTTGACTTTTCTTACCCTTTTTGCGCTTGCACTAAAAATAAAACTTCTTTTTTCTTTCAAACTTCAAAAATACATAAAAATTTACTGATAAGAATCATGTCTTTGCTAAGTTCAGGAGATGATAAGCGGGTTTCTTCTCGACCTTATTATTCTCTTATTCTAAGCTTCGGCATGGTTCAAGTCCCAAAGACTCATTTCATAAATAAGTGTAGAAATGACTAAAATCTCTCTCTTGAGATTAACTAGCTATTATCTACAAGCAAAAATACCAACAAACATAAAATTCTTTTTGCCTTCGGGCCTTTCTTTCAAAATCTTTTCAAAAAGAGCATATTGATTCACTTCTATGCTGACGCGTAAGTCTCCAAAGGTCGAGTTGCGGCAGAAGGAAAAAATAATATCGTTCGCTACAAACACAAACAAATTCAAACCTTTTTGTGCGCCCAGGAACATTTTCTCCAAACTTTTTCAGAAGAGCATGTTAATTCACTTCTGTGCTGACACGTAAATCTCCAAAGGTCGAGTTGCGGCAGAAGGCGAAATTAATATTGTTCATTAAAAAAATACAAACAAATAAAAACATATAAGCCGAACTACGGCTGCTCTGATTCCTTAAAAGGGATATGTAGGCATTGAGGTAGGGCCCGAGCGAGCACAATTTTATTTTTCCTACATTTCCCCCCTATCTTTTGCATGTATTCCCCCTTTAGCAGTAATAAACAGTAAGCATAGATTAAACACACCCATAAGATAGACAACAAGAGTGGATACCGTAGAGTACTACGGGCGTGTGGGGTGCTAATACCTTCCCCTCGCGTAACAGACTCCCTTACCCTTATCTCTTGGTCGTTCGACCTTGGTTTCACCCTTCTCAGGTTTTCTCGATGTTTACCTTTTCCTTCCTGTGGGATAAAAGACGTTCGATGGTGACTTCATTGTTTTGATGATTTTTAGCCGATTGTTTCACCATGGAATTACGGTGCTGATGTGTTCTATCATGGGATTAAACAAGTTGCCTGGATTGAAGAAGAAAAAGATGACAATGTTGGCAACATAGTTCGTTCAAGCAAAGTAACTAGAACTGGGAGAATATTCTAACCCAATATCTCACCACTCGTTATTACTAAGACGCCCATCCGCATTACTGCTGCCAAGCCTAATACCGATACCAGAGGAAAAGGGAAGGTTGTTGAGCCTGGCGTGATTGAAGTACCCTCCAAGGACGTAACTAATGAAGAACCCTCTGCTCGCGAGATGGACGAGATTTTAATGATCATAAAAAGATGCAACTTCAAAATTATAGAACAGTTGGGGCAAACCCCTTCTAAGATTTCAATGTTGTCATTGCTGCTTTGCTCCGATGCCCATGCTCGGACATTAATCAAGTTCCTGAAAAAAGCTCATGTCCCCTATGAGACAACAACAGACCTATTTGAGAATTGCGTGGCTAGCCTGACAGCTGATAATGGCTTGGGGTTTTCAGATGCTGACTTAACACCTCTCGGGAAGAATCACAACAAAGCTTTACATGTTTCTATCGAGTGCAAAGGGACTACCTTAGCACATGTGCTAGTCGACACTGGTTCTTCTCTGAAAGTATTACCCAAGGGGGTATTATACCATCTTGATTGTGAATATTTAATCTTGAAGCCAAGTGATATCATCGTAAGGGCATTTGATGGATCAAAGAGGACTGTTCATGGGGAAGTAGATCTTCCAATCAAAGTGGGCTCCCAAATATTCAACTCCACCTTCTATATTATGGATATTCGCCCTGCCTATTCTTTTCTGTTAGGTCGCCCATGGATTCATAAAGCTGGGGAAGTGACCTCAACCCTCCATCAGAAACTCAAATATCCATTCAAGGGCAGAATAGTCATCGTCTATGGGGAAGAAGAGTTTATGGTGAGCCACCTTAACTCTCTCAAGTACATAGAGATAGACGGAGAATTCATTGAAACCCCGTGTTAATACTTTGAGGTTGTACCGCCGATGATTGTTGCTACTAAATGTTCTTCTGATGAGTCCAAAGCTGTCAAGGCCACGCCAAAGACGGTTTCAGTCAAGGATGCCCGCGCGACAATTGAAGAATGGAACTGTGATACTTGGGGGCAACTCCTCGATATCCCATTTAAAGAAAACAAGTTTGATTTGGGCTTCACCATCAAAGCTCAGAAGGAAGTGAGGCGTGCTCGTGCTGGAAAGCCACCTCTCCGCATTGGAAGCCATGGAGTCAATGTCGTGGGTGATTCTGAAGAAGAGACTACATTTGAGGAGTGGGTGTATCCAACCACCATGGAGCTGAAGAATTGGCATACAAAGTACTTTATACCAGTCTCCTTCATTGAGGAGTAATCTACTTGTTTTTTATTTTCTTTCAATTCAAGAACTTGTTGTCTGTAATATTCAAACAATGACTTTTAAGCCATGTGCCTGGCCGGGGGCATTTTGGTCCATTTGTCAAGGGTTTTATTTATATTCATCTAATCATATGATCATTCAGTACATTAGACTCTTTTGCATTCGAATATTTGTGTTCGTTGTCTTTCCTTTATTTCAAATACATTTTCCAAAAAATAGCCATGTATCTTACATGCACACACACACACACACACACACACACACACACACTTTTACAGGTCCACATCCACTCTGGATCCTATTGCCAATGACTCTACTATTGCCGACTATGACTTTGAATGTCCTATCAACCAAGCCGAAGATGAAGGCGAGGAAGATTGTGACATACCGAGAGAGCTAGCCAGACTTCTATTACAAGAGAAAAAATATATTCAACCGCACAAGGAGTCACTTGAAGTTATCAATCTGGTTACTGAGGAAGATAAAAAGGAAATCAAGATCGACACTAACTTGGAATGCAGTGTCAAGAGAAGATTGTTTCAGATGTTGCATGATTATGTGGAAGTTTTTGCTTGGTCTTATGAAGATATGCCTGGGTTGGACACCAACATCGTAGTTCATCGTCTGCTGACAAAAGAAGACTGTCCGCCTGTCAAGCAAAAGGTTCGTCGCATGAGGCCTGATATGTCCAAAAAGATCAAAGCTGAAGTGATGAAACAATTCGATGCAGGGTTCCTAGCTGTGACATCCTATCCTCAATGGGTTGCTAATGTGGTTCTAGTGCCAAAGAAAGATGGGAAAGTTTACATGTGCGTAGACTATAGGGATCTAAATCGGGCAAGCCCCAAAGATGACTTCCCTCTACCACACATTGACGTCTTAGTTGATAATACTGCTCAGCATAAAGTATTCTCTTTCATAGATGGCTTCTCAGGTTATAATCAAATAAGGATGGCTCCTGAAGACATGGAGAAGACTACTTTCGTTATGCAATGGGGCACCTTCTGCTACAAGGTCATGCCGTTCAGACTAACAAGCGCAGGGGAAACATATCAAAGAGCTATGGTAGCTTTGTTTCATGATATGATTCATCATGAGATAGAGGTATATGTGGATGATATGATTGCCAGATCACAAACCGAAGAAGAACATCTCAATCACCTGCACAAATTATTCGAGAAATTGAAGAAGTATAAGCTGAGGTTAAACCCTAACAAGTGCACGTTTGGAGTACGCTCTGGGAAGCTTCTAGGTTTTGTCGTCAGCAATAAAGGCATTGAAGTTTATCCTTCCAAGGTAAAGGCCATCCAAGAAATGCCAGTCCCTCATTATGAAAAAGAAGTTAGAGGATTCTTGGGTCATCTCAATTACATTTCCCATTTCATATCAAACTTAACTGCTACTTGTGAGCCACTCTTCAAACTCTTGAAGAAAGATCAGGTAGTCAGATGGAACGATGAATGCCAGATTTCCTTTGACAAAATCAAAGAATACCTATAAGAACCTCCTATTCTCATGCCTCCAGTTGAAGGAAGACCCTTGATCATGTACTTGACTGTACTAGAGAACTCTATGGGGTGTGTTTTGGGCCAACATGACGAGTCTGGCCGAAAAGACCATGTTATTTATTACCTTAGCAAAAAGTTTACCGACTATGAAACCAGATATTCACTGCTTGATAAAACTTGTTGCGCTCTGGCATGGGCTGCTCGCCGGCTAAGACATTATATGTTGACTCATACCACTCTGTTGATTTCTAAGATGGACCCAATCAAGTACATCTTTGAGAAGCCTGCCCTTTCCGGACGAATAGCCAGATGGAAAATGATCTTGACTTAGTACGACATTCAATACATAACCCAAAAGGACATCAAAGGAAGTGTACTAGCAGATCATTTAGCCCATCAAGCTGTGGATGATTATCAGTCAATGAACTTCGACTTCCCTGATGAGAACATCATGCTGGTAACCGATTGTGTGAAACCTGGACCGTATGACGGACCTGAACAAGGATCCCAATGGACTATGGTATTTGATGGGTCTTCCAATGCCATAGGTAATGGAATTGGTGTTATGGTCATCTCTCTTGAAGGTTGCCACACTCCTTTCACTTCCAGAGTTTGCTTCGATTACACGAAAGTATGGCCGAATATGAAGCATGCATCTTAGGTCTGAAAGCTGCTATTGACTTAAGGATCAAGCATTTTAATGTGTCGGGGATTTCGCCCTAGTGATCAGCCAAGTAAAAGGAGATTGCGACACTAAACACCATAATCTTATCCCTTACAAGGAACTTGTGCTATCCCTAATTCCTTACTTCGAAGAGATCACTTTCGAGCACTTCCCCGGGGAAGAAACCAGTTGGCTGACGCTTTGGAAACCATGTCTTCAATATTCAAGGTCAGATGGGACAATGAAGCCCCTATGATAACAATTGAAAGATTCGATGAACCTGCACATTGTTGTGAGCTTGACACCGACGCGGAAAAGCCATGGTACTATGAGGTGATGAGATACCTTGAAGCACAAGAGTATCCAAAGGGGGCATCTATCAATGACAGAAAGTTCTTGCGAAGATTTGCAACCAAATTCTTCCTAAGTAACGGGATATTGTACAAACGCAACCATGATTCGACTCTACTCCAATGTGTGGACAAGAAGGAGGCAGAGGAAATCATGGAAGACATGCACGATGGTCTCTTTGGTACTCACTCAAGTGGGCATATAATGTCTAAGAAAATCTTAAGAGCAGGTTACTATTAATCAACGATTGAGACTGATTGCCATCAACATTCAAGAACTTGTCACAAATGCCAAATCTATGCTGACAAGGTCCATGTAACTCCTATCCCTCTGAATGTCATGACCGCTCCATTTGCAATGTGTGGCATTGACATGATTGGAGAGATCAAGCCTACCGCCTCCAACAGACATCACTTCGTTCTTGTTTCTATCGACTATTTTACCAAATGGGTCCAAGCTGCTTCTTTTTCCTCAGTCACCAAGAATGTGGTAGCCAGATTCATCAGACATAACCTCATCTGCCGTTATGGTATCCCCGAAAGGATCATCACCGACAATGGGACTAACCTCAACAATGCTATGATTACTGAGCTTTGCACTCAGTTTAAGATCAAGCATCACAATTATTCTCCATATAGACCAAAAATGAATGGCATAGTCGAAGCGGCCAACAAAAATATCAAGAAGATTATGCAGAAGATGGTAGTAACCGATAAGGATTGGCATGAGATATTGCCGTTTTCTCTACATGGCTATCGTACTTCAGCTAGAACATCAACTAGGGCAACTCCCTTTTCCTTAGTTTATGGCATGGAAGCTGTTTTGCCAGTGGAAGTTCAGATTCCCTTACTAAGGATTATGAATGAGGCAGGCCTAGGCAAATATGAGTGGATTCAAACAAGATTGGATCAGCTGAACTTGATTGACGAAAAACGATTATTTGTTGTTTTCCATGGTCAGACGTACCAAAAACGAATGATCAAGGATTTCAACAAAAAAATCAAGCCTCGAGTATATCAAGTTGGTGACTTGGTGATAAAATGCATCATCCTACCACAAGGCGATCCCAGAGGCAAATGGACTCCTACCTATGAAGGGCAATTTGTTGTCAAGAGAGTTTTCTCTGGAGGTGCCATGATGCTGACTACCATGGATGGTGAAGATTTCCCACATCCCATAAACACGGACATAGTTAAAAAATACTATGCATAAGAGACCCGTTAGGTTGACACACCTAAGGAGAAAAAAAAAGGCATCCCGGTAAACCAAAAGGTTTGGGCAAAAGTTAGGGATATATGCAAAATATGTACACCCGACAAGTTGAAAACCCAAAAGGGCGACTTGGGAAAAAAAGGGTATCTTGGGGGGCTGAAAACCCGAAAGGGCGGTCTAGGCAAAAGTTAAGGATTAAAAGCGTATGACTATTGTGATACGGTGGGAGAACTGAGTTGAGGTTTTGCGTTTGTGTTTGCAAATGTTGCGGTTTAGCAAGATTCGCCACCGACTTTTCTTTTATCCAAATAAGAAAGGTGAAAAAGCATAGGAAAGACCTTTAGAGATGTTTTCTTAAGTTCGGGGGGGTAGATTATGAAAAGGGAAGGTGTTAGCACCCTTTTCATCTATGGTTTTCCATGTGCTCTTAGTTACTTTCTAGATCACTTGCTTTTGTTTGAATGTGCTTGTGGTGTGGGTTTTGAAATTATTTTGAAAACGTCTTTGTAATGGTTCTCGTCTCTATAAGAACGCGTACAAAGTGTTTGTTTGGAAAATAGTTCAAAGATGTGTTTGTGAAATGTGTTTTTGAAATTGATTTTGAAAAGGAGTCTTTGTAATGGTTATCGTCTCTATAAGAATGCGTACAAAGTTTTGTTTTCAAAGATGTTTCAAAATAAGAGTGTTAGTGTATAAAATGTTTTTGTTGTAAGCAAGCGAGCAACTAGGAGCAAATCTACCTACTCAAAAGGTCTTAGATGTTCTTTTACTCCTCCTTTAGATGTTTGTATCTTGCCATTGATTTGGTAATAAGCCTCGTTGTTATATGTGAAGGGACGGGCGCGGGTCATCGTATAACCATGATAGCAATGTTGTGAGACGACTTAGCATTTTTTTCTTTAGGGACTAAGATCATTTCGAAAGGCAACTTTAATAGCTTCATCGATGGACTATGATCTTGTATTTTTTATTTGTTTGTGTTAAGACATCCCACATGCATAACATGGCCATTTTTGTAAGGCAACAAGTGGAATAACCCTAGGGGTGCTAGTGTGAAAGTGTATTTGATTGCATGCAGTTTAGTCTTGATTAGGGTGATCTATTTGTGGATTTTCATATCTTGCCATACACACCCTAATTACTAGCAGTGTATGAAAGCAATAAAAGTGCGGAAATGTAAAGTCCTATGTTATTACAATATTTAGGGGATGGGGGTACATATTTATGAATGGGGGGTTGCAAGTAAAAGTAAGTCCAAGTTACTATTACAACCATATTGAAATGTACAATACAAGAAAGAAAAAGATTTGTTTAGAAAATGGGTTTTTTATCTTAATGAATTAAGAAATAAATAAATTAGTAAAATAAAATATTTTTATGTCTTTTTATGTTAATATTAAAAATGACGAAAAGGGAAATAAATGAAAGACAGAAACAGCGTGCTACTGCAAGCAAAACAAATAGGGATCAGAAGTTCTGAAGCCAGGCGCATGATGACTCAGAAAGAAACGTTTGTGGGCATCGGAGGTTATGATTGGTACACTCTGAGGTCCTGTAAGAAATTTTAGAGGACAAATACAAAAAATTTGGGTTGCATTCAGAAAGTGGGTCACAAGTCAAAAGTTCCGTATTTCACTAAAATGGTGAGTAAACTTCAAAAGTTCAGTGTATTGTCAGCATGTGAAAATCAAAAACTCTGAGTGTTTGAAAACAGCGAATGGAAACATCAAAAGTTCAGTGTATTTGACATGTAAGGAGAACTCAGAAGTTCTGTGTTGTGTTAGAACAGTGGGTGAATCATCAGAAGTCTTGTATTGTGTTGAGCCAGTGAGTGAACATTAGCAGTTCAGTGCATTATTAGCATGTAAGAATCAAAAGTTCAGTGCGTGTTAACAGTGAGAAAAATCATAGAAGTTCTGCATGTTAAAACAGTGAGGAGAACTCAGAAGTTCTGTGTTGTGCTAAAACTGTGAGTGAACATCAGAAGTTATATGCCATATTTTAACTCTTAATCAGCACATCAACAATTTATTCAGTTCTTGTTAAACAACAAATCAGAAGGTTAACAACACAATAGTTTATAGAAGTTCTAATCCTGATTCTGAGCCTAGCCTTAATCAAGAAGTTCTGATCTACAGTTTTTCTACTTATGCAATGGTATGGACAACATCAATACTATGATATTTACATGTTTAATGATGTTCTGAATGAAAAAGATGCAAAGTCAGAAAGACTTACCTTGAACCTGGAGCGTGGGCTTGGAGCTTTGAGCTGCTACCTTTGGATGTTCTGGAATCAGCAAGAATAATGGAAGAGGAAATGTCAAGTTCTTTGATTCAAAAGGGAAGAACAAAGGTTTGTTTTTGTGTATGAGAAATCTGGATTTTTATGAAGATTTCACAACTTCCTTTTTTCTCGCTTTTGCCAATCTCTCTCCAAAAACCAGCCTCTCCCCCAAAGCCCAGCCCCTTGAACGTGTGATGGAGCAAAGTATTTATAGGTGAATTTGTTGTGATTTTGAGGGGAAAGACAAATGGGATTTTAAATCAATTTGGCATCTTGCTTCCTTGCTTTTTCATCACTGTTTTCGTATTCTAGTTTGGTGCAATTATGGGATGCAGGCGTAGGCCGAAGTAGCTGCTGATTAGCAGCTTTTAACCATGCTTAAGATGGAGTTGTCAGCAGGATTTAAGGAAAGGCAAAACAAAGCATGGGCCTAGTACCAAAGTTTTCTATCCCAAGACAGTAGAGGTACACGTAGTGAAAATCCTTTGGATAAAGACTCAGAAAGTGGTTGTGAGCATTAATGACGATGAGACTTATCACAACCAAAAATCCTGCAATGTGAGATTCTACACCAAGGCTTAGTTCTGGATCAGAAGTTCTGCTTCAGCGTAGCATCCAACCTCTGATCTTTGTATCTTCTGGCTCCAGCATGTTCTGAAGGAGTTTCCAGGCTCTCTAGGAAGTTTGTAACATGCTCTGTAAACCTTCTTTAAACTGCTCTTGCAAGCTCTGATTGAGCCTTTGTGAAAACTGGTCCAGAAGTTCTGACCAAACTCTGTTTTGAGAGTGTCCAGAATTTGCTGAGTATTTCAGTTTCAAGGACATGTCTTTGAGAAGTTATAACTTGAAATCCCAGCATTTCTAGGAGGAGTTCTATTTTGCAATGTTTCAGATCTTGTTGAGATCTAAAATTCTTGTGTCAGAAGTTGATCCAGAATCAGCTTGCGTCATGGTGAAAATCTGGTCAGAAGTTCAGAGCTTGTCATGTTTCTTAAACACTTAGAAGAGTTCTAAGTATTTAGAATTTTGACTTTTCCCAAAGTAGTTTTGACTTTTGAATTTCTTGACGAAACAAATCTCACATTCCAACATGTCTTGATGAAATATGATTCTTGAAGCTTGATTCTGATCCAAAAATCAAAGTTTGACTTTTCAGCATGCAAATAACCATTTTGCCCTTGCAGATGACTTTTCTTGAAAAATTGCAGTTCAAGGCTTGGAATTGGATGGAAGCAAACTTGAGGATCCAGGGTGATTCTTTGAGAAATGAGAGGGTACAACAACTATGTCCCGTGGAATCAACACGGTAAATTTTATCACTAAGGTCCAAGTTCAAATGGTCCAGGATCAATCCAATCAACTTCTATTAATGGCAAGGGACATTCGAAGACATTTTGGGAAATAGTAGAGTTGGAAGGCAATGAGATCATTTCACAAGGCTATTTGTTTTTTAATTCTTAATTTTGTTTTTCTTTCAACAATTTCCTCTTACTAGGATCTCCGTCTCTCTGTACAAAAACGCCTATTCATGGGCAAAATATCAATACAAATATACTTTGAAGTACACAATTTATGTCTTTGTTTTTGAATGCAAATTTGTCCAATGACTAAAATTGAATGAACATATGCATATGAACATAATCAAAACTATTCGGCACATGTGTCCTGCTAAGTAGTACTAAGCATCTCTTTAATGTATATGAAATATCCCCGAAGAGTTATCTCATTATCATTATCCCCACAAGGACGAGTGTAATAAACCTTTCCCCAACAGGTTTTATTTCCCTATCAATCATCGAGGAATCACATAACGCCCCAGCCGAGTTCAAATTTCCCCAACATACAACAATCAAGACACCACGAAGTTCCCCAGCTAAGCGTATCTTCCCCAGCCAAGGCTATTATCCCCAAGCGGATTTTATCCTCCCCAGTTGAGTGTATTCTCCCCAAGCTGGGACTGTCCTACTCGACTGAGTCTACACTCTCCAATTTGAATTTTCCTTTCAGATTATTGCAAATCATAGGGCCATAACCCCTGATCCCTTGTAAAGCCGTCAGCAAAGCCTTTACTATTCCCAAAAATATACTATGAAGCCTGGACCCGACCAAATATTAGCACAATTTTCAAGTAATTGTTGAAACCTAGACCCGACCAGATAACAATTTGAATATCTGAAACCTGGACCCAACCAGATAACAGTTGATCTTAATTTCAAGATACTATGAGACCTGGACCCGACCAGATAATAGTCTAACTCTTCAAAGATATAGAAGAACTTGGACTCAATCCAACCAAGGTTTAATTTCTTTTCCCCAGTAGATTTTGCCTCTGCCCCAACAAATTACTGAGAAACCTGGACCCGACCAGATATCAGTTTTCAATTCCATCTTTTCAAGTAAGTCATTTTGAAGCCTAGATCCAACCAGATAGCAATTACCCTCAGAGATTCATTGTGAAACCTAGAAATCGACCAGACAATAACTAAATCCCCAAACATTTTATTGTGAAACCTGGGCCCAACCAGATAGCAATTGACTTCATCAATCTCAGAAATCTGCAAAGCCTGGACCCAACCAGATAATAGTTTTTCAAACAATTTGTTGTAAAACCTGGAGCCCGACCAGATAACAACTAACTATGATCCCCAGAGAGACACTATGAAGTCTGGACTCGACCAGATAATAGTACAACTTTCTAAAGACCATGAAACCTGGACCCGACCAGATAGTAGTTACCACTTTAAGTTACTGCGAAGCCTGGATCCGATCAGATAACAGTTAACTTCCATATCCTCAGCAAGTTGTTATGAAGCTTGGATCCAACCAGATAACTATTCAATTTCAAGAAATTTCCTACAAAGCCTGGAATCCGACCAGATAACAGTTAATTCATCTCTACCCATAGTAAGTTGCCATGAAGCATGGATCCGACCAGATAGCAGCTGACTCCTTCATCCCAAGTGGCAATCAGGGATTTAACCCCCCATAATTTCCTCAACAACAGTCAGGGATTTATTTTCCCAGACAAAAACATACATCTCACATTCATACATCATAGCATGTACGTACCATATGCATTTAACATAATACCACATCTGGTGAACATCATGCATGCATCCGCATTTTACTAACTCTTTTTCTCACAAGTAAAACATCAAGTTTTAGTATAAATCAACAAGAGATTTGTGCTGATACTTCTTCCAGTATTTACCAACATTCCTCCAAATGGCATCTATAAGCCCATTCACCATCCATCTTCGAGTGCAAATTTCTAGGCACTTTGGTGTTTAATCATCTTTCACCTTCAAGTCACGAATGGCGGATCCGCCAATATAACTCTCCAGGTTTAAGAAGATTGAACAGGGGAAGCTGTTGTACCCCAAAATTTTCCCTCTCATTTATCAAATATTTTCTCACAAAGATCTCTCTTGGTTCAAGACTGCACTGGGGTTGATCAACTCAAGACACCTCCTTAAGCACTGATGACCAAAACTAGGCTTTGAGATTGCACAAGGATAATTGAACTTTCAATGCCTAATGTGACTTTCATGGATTATTATGGGCCCCCAATATTACTCATGTCAAGTTTCAAGCCTTGGATCACATTTTTGCTCAGTCAATTGAGCAGTTGACCTAAAAATCAACTGTATTGGAGAAAAAAGTCAACTATGGCCAATTTATAGTCAAACTTCATAATTTTTTATCCACATAAACATTATAAACTCATATGTATCATTTGATCAAGTTTGGACCATAATTCCTCAAGAAATTTGATCAAATCACCAAAAGGGCAAAATGGTCAAAATTAGGGTTTTGATTGAAAGAGGGTAATTTCTGATTTTTGACCTAGCAAATGGTAAATTGGTTTGAGGTATGATATCAAGAGTTAAATTGCATCTTTTTTACCTAATGGCATGACCTAAAACATTGCTCAAGATCAATTGGATTGACAGTGAATTTTCAGTCAACTGATCAAAAGTCAAATGTACACTAAAAAGTCAAACTTTGACTTTTTGATCAAAATTCAATGTCAAAGATCACAATTCATCAAATCATGTCAAAATATGAAACTTATTCATCAAGAAATCAAAAAGTCAAGATTTCATTTTTGAAAAGTCAAAGTTTTATAACTTAGAAATTTTTGTAAGTGTTTAAAACTTCATGTTTTTTCATAACTTTAAGCCAATTTTCACCATGATGCAAGAGGATTCAGAAGAAACTTTCAACATGAAAGTTGTAGATCTCCATGATATTTACAACATTTCTTTACACAAATTCTTCTAAAAGTGCTTGGATCTCAAGTTATTAATTCATAAAGTCATGGTCTTGAAATTAAACACTTAGTGAAATTTTGCCCTAGTTTTGGTCAGGATTTTGACCTAACTTCATGGCACTTTTTCATTTGGTTCCAAGGGGAATTTTCAAAAGTGATTCAAAGAGGGCTTGCAGAGCATATTACAAGATTTCAAAAATGTCCAAGAACTGCTTGAGATCATTCTTGAGCAGGGAGAATCGAAGAGATGAAGTTAGGGTTTTCACACTTGAAATACAAGTCATTTTGTGATGAACAAGATTCAAATTTCAAACTTATGCTGCATAATCTCTAATTTACAGGCCACAAACTTGTTAGGCACTCCATAATTAATTGCTTGCACAACTGTTAGAGGTCTCAATTCAAGCATTCAATGCAAGGCCATGCTTTATATCCATTTTAGGAAGAAAGTGCACAATGCCATTTTGATAAAGTAGCTTTTTGCACAAAACTTGTTCTTGAGCCTTGAAATTGTTTTCTTTTGATCATACATGTCCTATAACTCAAGAGAATTTTTTTTAAACACTTACAATCACTCAGCCCATGCTTGTACTTCCTATTAGAACCATACTTCCCACTTTTCTTTAAAATCAAGTAACATAGCAATCAGTCCAAAACTGACACTTATGACCCTCTCAAGCCCTCAAGCCTTTTGCTTATACATACACAAGTAATTTGTCACAAAACACATGCATGCTTGAGCCCTGAAAACACCAAGAACTCAGATTTGCATCTCATACCTCCATTTTCACATTACCTGACCAAAAGTTTGAAACTCGTAACTCCCTCGTGCGTTTTCAAGCCTCTTTGTTCCCAAAGCTTCTAAACATCATTTAGAAGTCATCCCTCATCTTGTTACAGTTCTGTAACAGCTCCATCACCATCCTCCATTTCCAAAAACAGAGGTTTGTACCTTGACTTCTCCAGGCCAGGTCAAGCACTTACAACTCAAAGTAACCATTGCATTAGCTCCCTAGGACCTCAGTGGAGCTATTCTGATCATCACAACACCTTGAGGAGTGCTCATTTGTAAAACACGACTTCCAGTTTTGAGGTATGTTATCTCAAATTTGAACTCTTTATACAACCATCATTAATGTTTAATTTGTGAATGAAAAATGTAGACATCATTGTTCTGAAGCTAGCCATGTATTTAGATTTTATTTATATTGCCTGAGTAGTTAGAATTTTGAATATGAACATCCTAAAAAATTAGGTCAGAATTTGGTACCATTCAAAATTCATGTTCATTCTTGAGAATTATTTTAAGTTGTTTACATTTCTGAAATCGTGGTAAAATTTTACACAAGTTTCATGTTTACTTTGTTGCAAATGGTTGAGAAATGAACAAGTTACAGGTGGTCTAGCTGGAGGTTGAAGATGAAGTGTAATCAGGGCGCGTTTTATGTTATATATTTATGGTTTTGCATAAGTTACCGGATGTATCACCACCCCAGTGGTTAAAGCGCGCACCTGTCACCATGAGGTCATGGGTTCAAGTCCCAACGTGACCTTTTGTGATTTTTTTCACTTTTTTCACACTTTTTTTACTTTTTTTGCAGCGTTGGGCTTCACTCCATTGTGCCTATTCTTTTTTGCTTATTCTGACTCCTCTGGACTATTCACACTCCCGACCCATTTTATTTTCTTTTTCTCATTTTTCATTTATTTATTTTCTTTAATATTTTATCTAATATTAAAAAAAATCAGAAACAATATAAAAACATTAGATTTATATTTTGATATAGTTTATTTATTTTTTAGAATAAAAATTATTTTTATTTAATCATACTTTATTTATTTTACTAATTGGTTTGTAAATTTAATTAAAAACTAGGGTTTCAGTTATTTTCTTTTACATAATTAAAATATATTATTTTAAAACCAAAAAAGACCAAAAATATTTTATAATACTATAAATTATTTTTAAGACAAAAATACCAAAAATATTCTTCTTACAAACTTAATTTCTTTTTAATCAATTAATATTTAGATTAGGGTTTTATTTAAATTCTTTTCCTAGTAAATTTAGGTTTACTTTTTACTATTTTAATTAATTATTTTCTTTTAGTTAATTAGTTTAAAACCAAACCCTTTCCTAAAAAATCCAAACAAAATATCCATTTTCTTTATTTTTACATTCTTTGTATATTTATTCATTTTTGTACTTTATTTATTCAAATTCAATATGGTTGTAATAGATAATTAGGTTTATTTTCTTGCAATCCCCATTTGTAATTTGTACACCCCCTCCCACAAGTATTGTAATAACGTAGTAATTTTAAATTCCGCAATTTATCGCTTTATATACAAATGCTAGTAATTAGAGTTTTGTATGGTAAGACTAAAACCAATCAATTAGAAAACCCTAATAAAAGACAAAACCAAGCATGAAAACAATACACTTGCACACAAGCACCCCTTAGGGTAAATCCACTTGGTTGCCTTACAAAAATGGCCATATTACGCATGTGAGGTATCTTAGCAAAATCAAGCAAAATACAAGATCATAGTCCCTCGATGACGCTATCCATATTGCCTTTCAAATGATCTTAGTCCCTAAAGAAAAATACTAAGATACCTTGCAATATTGCTAATCATTGTTATACGATGACCCACGCCCATCCCGTTCACATCCAAAGATAGGGTTACTTACCAAATCAAATGGTAAGATAACAATGTCAAAGGAAAAAGGAAATAAACATGAAAGACTTTTGAGTAGGTAGAATGTTCCTAGTTACTTGCTCAATTTCAAAATAAAACATCCTTGCTATTTTCAAAACAAACACCAATACTTTTAAAACTTGGAAACAATTTCAAAAGATCAACACTTTGTATACATTCTTACGAACGAGAATCATTACAAAGTTTGCATAAACGATGGCCTCTTTTCAAAATACTTTCAAAAACCATGCAAAGCACATTTTCAAACAAAAAGAAAGTGATCTAGCAAGTAACTAAGAGCCCATGGAAAACCATGGATGAAAAGGGTGCTAATACCTTCCCTTTTCATAATCTACCTCCCGAACTCAAGAAACAATCTCAAAGGTCTTTCCTGTGATTTTTCACCTTTCCTTTTGGATAAAAGAAAAGTCGGTGGCGACTCTTACTAACCGCAACATTTGTGATAAAACGCAAAACACCCAAGTCAGTTCTCCCACCGCATCACACTCATCTTTTGGTATTTTTGAGTGATTCCAAAGACATGCTTATATTTAAAGAGTTATCAACCAATCAATTCAAAAGTTTCAAGAAAATTTTATGTGGGAGATTCCTAATGATGAAGAAAGATTACATGTCCTCTAGATATGCCATCAAATTCTCTTATGTGACTTCAAAAGATCATAACTTGGTCAATTTTTATCTCCTTGAGCCCATTATTTTTCCATAATGATGTTAGGGATGTGAACTTTAACTCTTATTTTATGTGAAAAGCTTGAAAATGGATGGAAGATGCCCTAAGAATGCAAAAGATTATAGGTCATCTCATGAATTTTCACCAATTTTTGCAAGACTGTAACTATTTCAATACTTGTTATTTTTGAGTGATTCAAGTTTCACAATGCTCTTTGGAAAGTCTGCTTCAAGCTAGAATCATTGATCAAAGCTCAATTTTGAAGGAAGGCCTTGTTTGAACTCAAAAAATCATAGGTCACTTTTGAAGAAAAACTTAGAATTTTTCTAAGTACAAAAAGTCAGCATCTTTTTCTCAACTTTGACTCATCACAACTCCTACCTCAAGTATCCAATTGATCCCACTCTTTTCACATTGATCCCACTCATTTCTTTATACCTCAATTTCTTTATGCATCTGTGAGATTTAAGTCAATTCAATGGCTTAGTCTTAACATTTCTACCACTACACAACCGGTTGCAACAACGCCGCAACGAGGCAATATCATTACTTCACTCAAGACGTTTATTTCAATAGTTCTTAGTTGACGGTTATGCAATGATGGAATCTGAATGACTTAACTGGTAGAGAGATAATCAATCAAAGTTGCGAGTTGGAAAATATGATAGGTTGACTGATCAATGTGATGGTGGTGGGGCCAACCAACCATAAGAGAAAGGAAATTGTGTAGTGTTACCATCTACATTTGTTGGTAGCAAGAGATACATTGATCAGCTACATTTTGATGGTATGGCCATTTCAAGTAGGTTGGGATTCCCTGATTTATTTGTTACATTTACTTGCAATCCAACTTGGCCAGAAATCACGCGTGCTTTGTCTGGCACTGGATTACAACATCATGATCATCCTGATATTATTACCAAAGTTTTCAAAATCAAGTTTGATGAACTCATGGATGACATTACAAAACACAATGTTCTAGGCAAGGTTTTGGCATGTAAGTCATGTTCTCCATATTACATTTCAATTTTCTAATGTCTTTTATTCCGACAACATTACACCTTAACTAACTATTACCTTTATAGTTATGTACACCATTGAATTTCAAAAGTGAGGATTTCCTCATGCACATATTTATTCATTCCTATACCCTCAGTGCAAATATTCAACACCTGCAGACATAGATAACATCATTTGTGCTAAAATTCTTGACCCAAATGTTTACCCAAATTCATACAATTTAGTAAAGGCACACATGATGCATGGACCATGTGGGTAGTCAGGAATGAACTCACCGTGTATGAAAAATAAAAAATGATCTAAATACTTCCCCAAAAAGTTCATTGAACACACTGTTGTTGATGCTAAAGGTTATCCCCTTTACAGAAGAAGATCAAAATCTCACAATATTCAAAAAAATGGAATCAAATTAGACAATCGACATGTTGTACCTTATAATACAAGATTTCTTTTGAAATACCATGCACATATAAACATGGAATGGTGTAACCAAATTACATCCATCAAATATCTTTTCAAATAAATAAACAAAGTATTTTATAGAATAACAACAACAATTTCAAGAATTGACAAAGAACCAATTGACAAAATTAAACAATATCTGGACTGCAGGTATGTCTCCCCCAGTGAAGTGTGTTAGAAGATTTACTCTTACAATATTCATGGGAGAAAACCTGTGGTGGAGCGTATGTTATATCATTTAATAATTGAGAAAGTTGTTTATTACACTGACCACAATCGAATAGAGAATATATTGGAAAATGAAAGTGTCATTGAATCAATGTTTAGTGCTTGGCTGGTTGCAAATCCAAAATATGAAGAAGCCCGGTCACTGACTTACAGTCAATTTGTCTCAAATTTTGTTTATCACAAGAAACAAAGAGAATTGAGGCCTCGCAAGAAGGTGTTTATCATTGGTCATTTGATATCGGTTCCACCAACGACTGGAGAACTATTTTACCTACATATGATGTTAACAGTAGTCAAAGGACCTAAAACTTATGAGGAAATTCACAAAGTTGGTTACAACCAATGTAATACATTTAGAGATGCATACTTTGAAATGGGCTTTCTTGAGGACGATAAATAATACATTGGTGCTATCAAGGAGGAAAGTCAAAAAGGGTTCAGGTTATTTTCTTCAAAAACTTTTCAAGGTTATGTTTTTTTCGAGTGCTGTTAATCGGCGCACACGTGTTTAGAGAGAATCTTAGGTGCTATTATCCGATGGTGTCTTACATGCACAAAGATTATTGGCTCTAAATCCAGGTTTATTTTTATCTAAGTGCCACATATTTTTGCGCAACTCTTTTTTACCTACTACCTTACACATTTATAATATGAATTTGTCAATTATTAAAACAATATAAGTTACCTCCTATATTGCTTTTGAATTACTCATTACTTTCAACACGATAACACACCATGCGTATGTGTTTTTAATTAACTCACCTCTATTCTAACTACGTCCAAACTTTGTTTTCTAATATTTATCATTTCAGAATTGCTTTTGACAGAAGCCGAATTACATAATTTGACTTTAATAGAAATTGAAAAGGTGCTTTAGGCAAATAAAAGGACTCTCAAAGATTTTAGTCCAATTCCGTATCCAGATGGGTATGTTCTGCAGAAGTTAGGAAATAGACTCATATATGATGAACGTAATTATGATGTGTCGACAATGAAATCAAAATTCACAAATCTCTTTAGTGCTCTTACAAGTTACTCTTCGGGATTATTACTTTAATTTCAACATTACTGTTCTCTTTTTGGATTCTTATTTGATTGCTTCATTTCCATCATCACTCATCTCCATTTCTAGTTAGTAACTATTTCTTAGATGAAGAAAGAGGTATCTATGAAAAATTATGGGAGTTGTCCACTCGCAAAAGAGTGGCGTCTTCTTCTCATGGTTACAGCGGTACCGGTAAGACATACATGTGAAGAACACTAGCAGCAACTTTAAGGTCCAAACATGATATATGTTTAACTGATGCAACTTGTTCTGAACTGGCCCGATAACTTGAATGGTCCCAGTCTAGACCTTTCCTGTGGTATGGTCCACACGCCCGTGACCCGAACCGCCTGCTATCCGTCGGGCAATATTAATCATTTGGCCTCCCAATCCAACACTGGCCTAGGATGACCGACGAGCATCCTCTCAGCCTGCCCGACATCAACATCATGCAGGCCACCAGGAACTGACCAGAGAGATGCCCGTAACTGGCCCCTCCTCAAAACCAACGGCTAGTTACAGGCACATCTTCATGGTTTGACCAAGTCCTGGAAGTTACCTGATTTCGCGGAACCGCATATCCAAGCGTGAAATCAAGAACCAATGGCCACACGCCAGGGACATTATATAAACCCTCACACCTGTGAGGGCTAGTTATTGAATATTCACTATTCACCTCTTAATACTTTGCTTGTATCTCCTTGTTCCCACTCTTACTTGATTGTCGGAGTGCCTTGCAGGTACATGCCCCTTTTTCTCCTCAGCATCACAACCCGACTACAGATCATCTTCCGGACACTTCTTAGGTTCTAATCAACCGGTAAGATCAGTGGCACCATCTGTGGGAAACTTCTCTCCCCATCTTTCTTTCCTTGAAACTTAAGATCAAAGCAACTTTTTTAAGATTCCTCTCACTAATCATGGCTGACCATGATGATCTTTATATGCAGAAAAACTATTCTTTCCCCTGCTCACAAAACGGAAGAAATTCAGGAACATCCTCACCTCGAGGACAAGCTGGGCTTCCAAGATGGACGGACTGTGTCCCCATATTCAACCGAGGCTCGACACAGATATGACTAATTCTTGGACAAGGGACGTCCAAAGAATTCCACTGAGGAACTTCCCAAAGTCATGCAACCAGTTCCCATCCCTATCAACGACAACCCAACCATGGCAGAACTTCTCGCTACTATCAATCATACCAACACCCTCATCCTACAACATAATCAAAGGATATGGGCCTAGGAGAACAGGCGATCAAGATCTCCTCCTCGGAGAACCAGACGATGAAACTCCCCTAGTATATCACCACCCAGGCATGGCCCACCACCAAGAAAGGAGAGGAGCGACGTTTCTTTCTTCATGAAACACAACCGCACACCTCTTGCCAGAGATCAAGACTCCCCTTCATTCAAGAAGAGGAAAGACAACAGTCAAATCGACCATGCTCAGCTTCCTTTGCCCGAACCAAAGTAGAAATGGAGGAGCCCCTCCCCTCGATGAGACCGTGACGATCGACCGGGAAGAAACTATTACTCCCCTTCTCCATCCCCGCGGATAGTAAGGATGACGAGTCTTGTGGCTCGCTATCGAGGGATATTATAGAGTCCCCACTTTCTGTCGGCCTGGAGAAGCCACCTCCATTGGGAATCTATAATGGAACAACAGACCCTGACGAGCACATCGAGAACATCGACTTCATCCTCGACTATCGAGGGGTCAGAGGGGCTATAAAATGCAGACTCTTCCCAACCACTCTCGGGAAGGGGGCGATGTCGTGGTACAAAAGCCTCCCCGATGAATCCATCACCTCATTGAAGCAGCTCGGGAGGATATTTTCGAGGCATTTCACCACCTCTCATCGACACCTAAAATTGGAGGCTCCGCTCAAAGCAATCATTCAGGGCAGGGAGGAGTCTTTACGGGCATATATTGAACCCTTCAACAAGGAAGCAGTCCAGGTCACAACGACCGAATACATGAAGAAGTATCTCCTCGAGCGCAGGCTCCGTCCCTGCAGTTACTTTGCCAAAGTTGTAGGCATTGATACGCCAACCACGCTTGACTCCCTCCTCCTCAAGGCCTAGGCGTACATATAGTAAAAGGAGAAGGAGGTGGCCAACAACGCCAGGGAATCAAGGCACAGAGAGGGTATCAAATCCTTAAAGAACGACGAGCACTCGACATCCCGTCAGGGAGATAAGAAACAGGAAGACAAGTCTCGCGATTCCAAAGACTACAAGGGGCCAGTCGGTTGTTTCCATGGCTACACCCCTCTGACAACCTTAAGGGAGCGTATTCTTTCTAAATGCACCAATTCTGAATTTAAGCAAGCCGAGGTACTCTTCCCCCGAAAAACACCGTCCAAGTCGGGAATCGACAAGACTAAATATTGCAGGTTCCACAAGAATCACGGGCATAACATGGAGGATTGCATTCATCTCAAGGATGCAATTGAAATACTGATCAGAGACGGGCACCTCAAGCAGTATAAAAAGAAGGAGGGTGCCCGTGACGAAGCACCCTAAACCAAAAACGTCGAGGAAGGGAAGAAGTCCCCCGACCTCGACACCATTCTGGTCGCCATGATCATTTCACGGTCAGAAGATTTCTATTATCCGGAAATGGAGTACGTCCCCCTGTACTTCTCCTCCCATAGTCCTTGGGAATCCTTCCCTGTAACCATGGTCATCTTCGGTGGAGGATTCAACAGGCACACAATTGGGTCAGTGAAGAGGAGATTCGACCAACTCAGATATGGATGCCATGTTCGATAAATTCCGAGGAAGCTCTCATCCCCTCGCCTTCTACAGGGAAGAATTTCCGGGCGGGGCCTCGAATTCGAGCATCCCACTACTCGTGAGAGCTCGCATGGAAAATTTTGACATGTGTCATATTCAGGTCGGCCAAGGCAGCTTGGTGGACATCATGTATGCCTAGCTGTTCACCACTTTACAGCTGAATGAGAGCCACCTAACCCCTTACGTGGGATCATATCTTCATGGCTTCAATGGAGCCAGCACAAAACCCTAGGGATATGTCAATTTGATCGTCACCTTCGGGAGAGGGGTAACGGCCAGAGCCATCAAGACCCAATTCTTGGTGGTAGACTGCCCGTCTCTTTACCAGTGCATCTTCGGGAGACCCACTCTCGCCGAACTCATCGCGGTCCCTTTTACCGTGCATCTCAAGATGAAGTACTACACCATCGAAGGCTTGGTCGCCACCCTCCACGGGGACATCCAAGCAGCAAGAAGGTGTTTCGAAGCTTCAACCAAGGGCCTCAGTTCGATCAGCGTTTAACCTCGAACGACCACTGGAGCCACACTGCCCCCCAGCTCTGAGGAAGTCAAGCCTCTGTCGAGGGTTGATACCATTAACCTCGACAGTCACTTCTCCAAGAAAGACCAGGTCGAGCAAAGAAGGAAAGGAAATGAGCCTATGGTCAAAGACAAAGGGCTAGCCTCCTCTATTGATCACAATGAACTCTCGAGTCACGCACAGCCCATCCCGGACAGCGACTTCGAGCTAGTTCCCCTCGAAGAAGACCCCACCAGAGGAGTAAAGGTCGGAGCTGACCTCCCCGACCTGGCGAGAAGGCAAATCAAAGCTTGCCTAAGGCAGAATTGTGATATGTTCGCCTGGAGTGCAGTCGATATGCCCAGTTTAGATCCAGAGGTCGCATGCCATCACTTGACTATAGATCATTCCCTCAAGGCGGTCGCGCAGCACAAAAGAAAGCAGTCGTCTAAGAAAGCAAAGGCCGCAGAACTAGTTGTAAAAAACCTCCTAGAGGCACATTTTATTTCTGAATCCCAGTACACAACCTGGCTCTCAAATGTAGTTCTTGTGAAAAAATATAATGGAAAATGGCGCATGTGTATTGATTATACTGATCTCAACCGAGCTTGCCCGAAAGATGCTTATCCCCTCCCCAATATTGAAAAACTGGTCGAAAACTCGACCGGTTTTAGATTGTTATCATTCATGGATGCATACTCTGGTTATAACCAGATCCCCATGGTGAAAACGGATAAAAAATAAACCACATTCATGACCAAGTCAGACAACTATTACTATAATGTAATGCCCTTTGGCCTAAAAAAACGTTGGTGCTACATATTAGCGCATGATAAATAAAGTTTTTCGCAATGAGATAGGCGACATGCTCGAAGTCTATATGGATGACATGATCGTCCATTCCACTGAAGAGGTCGACCATGCCGCCCACTTAAAGAAAGTGTTCGAGAAATCTCGAAAGTGCCGGATGAGATTCAATTTGGAGGAACGAGGCATTGATGTAAACCTTGACAAATGTCGGGCATTTTCCGAATTTTCGACGCCCACCTCAAAAAAGTCCATTGAAATCTTGAACGGCATGCTCACTTCCCTCTCTCGATTTGTGGCAAAGTCCACCCAGCACGCGCTTCCCTTGTTCAAACTCCTGCGCAAGGAAGCCACCTTCGAGTGGACGCTTGAATGCGAACAAGCCCTCATTCATTTGAAATGAGCGATGTCGCAGCCGCCCGTCCTTTCTCGGCCCGAGAAAGACGAGGTCCTCTACCTCTATCTGGTCGTCGCCTCATAGGAAATAAGCGCGAAATTGATAAGAGAAACTCCTGAAGGACAAAGACCAATTTACTTCACGAGAAAGGCCCTACAGGGCCCAGAGGCAAGATATCAAAAAATCGAAAAAGTAGCTCTAGCCCTTATTAACACAATGAGGAGACTCAGACACTACTTCCTGGCCTGCACCATAGTTATCCGGACAGATCAACCAATAAAACAACTTCTCGAAAGACCAGACATGGCCAACAGAATATTGAAATAGTCCTTGGATCTCTCTGAATTTGATATCCAATACGAGAGCATGAAATCCGTTAAGGCCCAGGCCTTGGCCAACTTTGTATCTGAAATAACCTTGCTCGCAGATCTCGATGGATCAAGTCGTTGGATGATCTTCGTCGATGGCGCCTCCAGTTCGACCAGAAGCGGCACAAGCATTATACTGAAAAATGAGAAAGGGACCCTAATCGAGGTTCTTGCGACTGGTTTTAAATACAGAGTCGCCACTATTAGTTTTTATCCTAGGGAAGGGCATCTAATAGAAAACCCTAAATCGCAGACAAAGATTCTAGGTTTCGGACTTCATTAGATGAAAGGAAGGTGTTAGGCACCTTTCATCTACCTTGTTCACAAGGATACTTGGTTTTAGGTTTAGGTTTGGGTAAAATAGGGTTTTAAATTTTAATAGGGGAAAGAGTTTGTTTTTTTTATAGGAGAACTCGCTACGATTTTTGATCGTATGCCTACGTATCCTCTTATGAGGAATCAGACTCCCAATTCGTAGTTCGTATGGGGTTGGTGTTTTTTATCGTATTAATTGTGAAATTCTTGGTTAATGCATGATAGAAAAATATTTAATGCAATATATGAGAAAATAATATGCATGAGTTTGAATAAAAATTATTTATTTACATGATAATATTTACATATAATAAATAATAAAATATGATAATAATAATCTGAAAATTAATAATAATTATTATTATTATAATTATTATAAAAATATAATATAACAATAATAAAAACATATATAATTAAAATATAATAATTATTTAAAAAAATGCAGAAAATAAATTATTACAGGGGGTGTATTATTAGTTATAGAGTAAAAAGATGGGGTGATGTTAACAGTTTGGGTTAGGCCCATTACGTTTGCTGGACAGGGGGTGCATCTTGCTAGGCGTTTTAGTAATTACAAGGAATGAGGGTGTGAAAAGGAAATGGGTGGCCCAAACGCGATGTGAGAAAGGCCTGAGTGGTTTATGTGTTGCAAGGGTATATGGTCTTATGGTAGACCTGGCCTATCGGCTATCCACGGATGATCAAACAGACTAGATTGAAAGGGTGCACAATAATATCTTAGGTGCGCGTGTACTGGATTATAATGGAATATAACACTATTGTTTTTCTCATTTTTACATTTTCGTTTTAGTTTCCCAGCTTCCCTTTCTCTCTCGCAGAACCCTTTCTCTCTTCACTCCCCCATAACCCTAACAGTTTCACGGTGGCGCTACAGTTCAACCTAAACCTTTCTATTACAATCACCCAACAAACCCAAATACAAGAATAAAAAAAAAGCTATGTTTTTACCCCTTTGCTATTTTGATTCTGGATTTCTGTTCGATTAGTCTTTTGATCCTCCCTTTCTCTTTTGCAGGTTACGGCAATAGCTTTGAAGATAGGTTAACGGCTGCGGCAGTGATAGAAACGACGATTAGGGTTTCATATGTTGAAACCCTAATTTTCCTCCTTCCGAATCTTCGATGACAACCTTGGTTCGTCCTTCTGTTCTTTGTATTCCTCAACCCAGCCCCTCCAAATTCAAGCTCTTTCTCCGTCTCTGTCTCCGTATGTTCTTTGTCCCCCCTCTACTGTATTTTCAATTTAATATTTATAGGGTTTAGTTTAAATTGTTGTTACGTTTTCGCATAGATTAGGTTTAGGGACATTTAGAGAAATTAGGGATTTAGATCTGTTCCTAATTGATTCTGTTTATTGCAATATATTTGATTTCGTGAGATTTGATTATGTGTGTTTAGATCTTGGTTGTAAACATTCTGGGCTTGGGTTGTATTGGATTTATGTATTCTTTTAGATTTGATTCAATGAAAAGAAATACGATTTTGGATTTGAATTATTGTTAATCTCTACAGTATTTATTAGCGGTAAAAACATGTGCAATCTTCTGTTGATTGGTACAATAGTTGTTCTTTTGGGCCTACGCTAAAATCTGAATTTTTTATCCAGCATGCGTCTTGAAATCGGGCAAAAATTCCTTCTCAGCCAAACAGTAATTTACACACCTTTCTTTTTATACAAACCAGGCCCAATACCTGGCCCTTTAAAACAAATTCCCAAATAAATTCCAATAAGTGTTTTTAAAACTCACAATCTAATAAAAAAATGTTTCAATAATAACATTTTATTTTAACAGTAAATAAAACGTTAATTGGCTTTAACAAAATGATCCAGCCAATTTCTTTTTAAAATAATACTCTTAATAAAAATGTTTAATAACCTAGTATTTATATAATTTTATAAAAGATTTTTTATTTTAGTAAATTCACTATAATAACAGAAAATGTTTTTTATCAATCCTTTAAAATAAAACAGCAAAACAAGGACAAATGGGCTAATCTAAAAGGACTTTAATGGCCTTAGTTAAAATGTAATGAGCCCGTATTCCAAATTGCACCTCCCTTTTTTACTGCTCATTAACTAAAAATGAAATGGACTTTTAATTTTGGAGTAACACCCCCTTCTTCCTAACAACTACCATTCTTAAATGGGCTGACGTAATTAAAAACTTAATAATTATTTGAAATAATTTTCTATTTTTGAATCACATGGGCCATTGGCCAACATGATTCGTAAATGGGCTTATGAGTCTTTCTGATTTAGAAAGCCTCATTTTCTCGAATTAAAATACACCCCCTAGTCTTGGATAAAGATGGGCCATCAGATACTGTTGTATCATCTTTAAATATTTCTTCTATTTTAAAATTATAATCGTTGAGGTATGGAAAATTTAGGGTACGACAGCTGCCCCTATTCAATTATCTTCGAATCGAATAGCACGAGAAAACGCGAGTCTTGCACATTCTGATTGGGTGTTTATTGAATACTTAGAAGACCCCAAAAAAATTTCAACGAACATAAGGTTACGCTGATATGGAATACCCTTACGATTCTTTAAGGAGTAGGCAAAACTGATGATATATCACTTACCAGGATGTGACAACGAGGCAGATGTTGTATGTCTTGGTTTAGATTTGCTTATTCATCCTTTTGGGGGATGAATAAAACAATATTTGATGATGCATGGTTGCTTGGAGACTGAGGCCATGGGTGATGTTCGCGAATCACTGCATGATGTCTTAAGCGATAAGCTAGGTTTTATACTTTCGAGCATCACTGCATGAAGTCGGAGGTGATGGTCTGTGTTACAGAATAAAGAAACACATTGATGCACGACGTCTTAGGCAATGGTCTTTATTATGTAACAAGGAACCGCACTACTGCACGACATCTTAGGCAGTGGGTTAGGTTGCGAATCGCTGCATGTCATCTTAGGCAATGGACCAGGTTTTGTTTCCGAACATCGTTGCATATCGTCTTAAGAGATGTTGGGTTGCGGAATAAAGAAGCACATTGTTGCACGACGTCTTAGGTAATGGTTTATATCATTGAACAAGGAACTTCACTACTGTACGATGTCTTAGGCAGTGGGTTAAGTTGCATTGCTGCCTGTAGTCTTAGGAAATGAACTAGGTTTTGTTTCCGAACATCACTGCATGTCGTCTTAGGCGATGTCTGGGTTATGGAATAAAGAAGCACATTGTTGCACGACGTCTTAGGCAATGGTCTATATCACCAAACAAGGAACCCTACTGCTGCAAGATGTCTTAGGCAGTGGGTTAGATGAGGAGAACACATTGCGGCGTGGAGGCAATGTACCGAGCTTCGTACATTACTGCATGGAGACTTAGGTAATGGACTACTTTGTAAGGAACTCGTCATTGCATGGAGACTTAGGTGATGGGATGAATGCATCACAGCGTGGAGACTTAGGTGACGGGTTGAATCGTAGGAGAAGTGTTTTGTTGAATGACCCTTAGATGATTGAATTGAGGGTGAGATTGTTTGTTTGTTGTGTGATGCCGGCGTATGCTGTCTGATATTGAGATGGAACCCTAGGTGTATGTATGTTGAAATTTTGTATGTATGGAAAATGTGTGATGTTTGATATTGATATGGAACCCTGAGTATAGTATTGTATGTATGCAAAAATGTATAGTGTATGTATGCTTTGGATATGCAAAATGTGTGTGTGAAATGTGTGTAAAATGTGTGTATGCCTTAAAATGTTAGGAAGACTATTTCTGGCATTCTCTCCTTTAAGCCATTAGTTTTGAGTTATCAATTCCTTGGCGTTTGTATGTTTCATTGTGTGGCATCTTTGAATTTGATTTGAATGCGGTGGAAAAGTGTTAGCAAGATTTTAAACATTGATTTTTTGTATTGTAAGCGTGGGCGTAGACGTAGACGCATGTATTAGCATATGTATAGACTTTTATGTTGTAAGTGCAGGCGTAGGCATGGACGCATGTGCAGATGTAGACTTTGTGTTGTGGGCGTAGGTGTAGAAGTGTGCATGGACGCGGTCGTGGATTTTCTTTTGATGTTTTTCTAACCCAAAATGTTTTTTGATGTTTTATCAAAAGCTTTTATTTGTTAATTTCCCCGAAATGATTTCAAGACAATATTCACAAGTAATAATTGTAGTGTTTTGTAAACAAGTCTAAGAAAATAAAAAATTCAATTTGAAGTATGCAAAGAAAGAAAATGTTTTATTGATATGCCTCTGAATAGGCGAGAGTACAAGATGCAATTCCTAGAAAGAGGTAATTACATAAATTTTTGAAACTGTAAATGGCAATGAAAAATGATAATTGTTGTTGTTATTCCCTAATATCCTTTTGATAGCCCTTATCTCCTTTGCTTCTGAGTTGTATGATTCTGATCCATCTCTCCCTTCGTGGTTCGTAGTCGGAGTTATTAGATCACAGTCTTTTTGTTCTTTATTTCTTTTGTATGATCCCTAATTTTTGCGTGGATCGCTCTTTCGGGTTTTCAATCCACCGGGATAGTTTTTGTTTATATGCCCCTAATTTGTACCTGGATCGCCCTTTAGGGCTTTCGATCCACCGAGAGGCTCCTTTTTTCCTAAGTCGCTCGTTTAGGGTTTGAGCTTAGCAAGCTTCTTATACATAGTATTTTTGACTGCGTCTGAGTTTTCTGGATGCGGTAGTTCTTCCCCATCCATTACTGTGAGGAAGAGACCCCAACCAGAGAATGATGTTTTGACTATGTATGGACCTTCGTAGTTGGGTGTCCATTTACCACATGAGTCGAGGCAAGGTAGCAAAATCTTCTTGAGTATTATACCATGTTGTAGTTCCTCTTATGCAGTACATCGTTACTCAGAAAGAATTTCGAGGCTAATTTCCATAGAGTTTGTTTGTCAATGATAGAGGCATCTTCTGGATATTTTTGTTTTTCGAGGTACTTCTTGATGTCGTAAAACCAAGGCTTGTTATCCAGTCTTTCTTGATAGCAAGACAATGTGCGGGCTCTTCGAAGCATCTGATTGTGATGCGTGGTTCATGGTTTGACCAAGCTACTTTGAACATAGCTGACATGATTGCCAAAGCGTCTACCGTTTGATTTTCTTCTCGTGGGATATGACTCAAAGTGATCTCTGTGAATTCCACAACCAACTTCAAAACATGATCCCGATATGGAATCGGTTTTGGATGTTTAGCATCCCATTCATTGTTGACTTGATATATGACTAGCGCAGAGTCTCCAAATACTTCGAGGTATTTGATTCTTAGATCGATGGCAGCTTCCATTCTTAGTATATAGGCTTCATACTCAGTGATGTTGTTAGTGCAGTCAAAACACAACCTTGCAGTATGGGGCTAGTGATAATTCTTTTGGAGAAGTAAAAACTGCCCCTATATCATGCCCCAGTGCATTTGAAGCCCCGTCGAACATGAGTGTCCAGTGTACCCCTGGCTTGATTTCTTTGCTTAGGTCCTGGTATCTCATAGTCACCTATGACATCTCTGTCTGGAAATTCGAACTTCATAGATTGATATTCTGGCAGTGGTTGGTGAGCTAGATAATGTCTTGATCAGCCTTTCTTTGACGCTCTGTTCTAACATTGCCCCTAACTTGATTTATTCCTTTGTACCTAGATTAATGGTCTTAATAGCCTCTTGATACGGTTGTACGTTGTCATCCTTTCGCTCTATTTACCTTTCCATTTTCTCAGAGAGTTCAAGATCTTCATCACCTTCCTCTCCAGCTTGGTTGATGGGAGCATCAAAATTATATCAGGTCGCATCAGTAACATTATCGGTGGTTTTGGGCATGGATCTGCACCTTTATCATGTTTTGGTGCAGATTTTAGTATATGAACTTTCGAAAATGCATATGCAAAGAAAGTATTTCCATTTTTAAATTTAAGAGATAAATGCAAGAGAAAGACAGGGATCTTAATTGAAAATAAAATATAACTTTTATTAATTACAAATATTGTCTGAAACAAAACGGGGACCCTTACAAGAAACCCCTATGCCTCGGGCTTGACATAGGTTCTTTTGAAAACAAGAAAAATTATTTAGGAAATAAAAAGATCTCAGGAATCTCCACGGTAGTCCATCTTTTAAGTTCTTCTCCTGGGGCGCATTCTCGGATGAAGTCAGTTGCCCCTTTGGTGTTGGCTTTGCTGGATATCTTCGCCACATGTCCGCCATGCTCTATAAAGGTCTCTTGGATCAGAGGAAAATGTGCTCCACCCTTCAGAGTAGCTTTATATTTTTCTTCAGGGTATGGTCCGAATTGGACTATCCCCTGGTCCACTAGCTTTTGTAGTGTTCTCTCGAAGGCTTCATTATATTCCAACAGGAATCCATATTCGAACAGATACTCCTTCAATAAGTTTATTGAGGTTTTTTCTTGTCTGGTTTCCCCAAAGTTAGTGACTACTTCAATTGCATTTATTGTCGGCCCATCGTGCAGAGGCATAGGTTTTGATTTTATGTTAGGTTTCTCGAATGTGATGTCTTGAGATTCTAACAAACCTTGGACCTTATGCTTGAATGGCCAACACTGTTCTATGGTGTGCCCCAGAGAGTTAGCATGATACTCACATCTGGCGTTGGCATTATACTTTCGCGGGAGCGGCCCAACTAGGGGAGCTAGAGGCTTAAGTTCCATTAAGGATACCTTGACCAGGTGTTGTAATAACCGACTGGGTGGCATCGGAAGTGGATAAAAATTTCTCTGCGCCCTTCTGCCTTGTTGTTGTCCTTGTGGGATTATTGATGGTTGTGGTGCCCTTGGTTGTGAGGCTACGACATTAATTTCTCCCTCTTGTATTTTTTGGGAGTCTGAAGCGGGCCTTTTTAGATTGTGGGGTCCTTCTTATGGATCTTTTCTTAGTCAGCGACCGCTTGATGCACTAATTGTTTGAGCTACTTCTT
This sequence comes from Vicia faba, assembly GCA_948472305.1. Taxonomy (NCBI): domain Eukaryota; kingdom Viridiplantae; phylum Streptophyta; class Magnoliopsida; order Fabales; family Fabaceae; genus Vicia; species Vicia faba. The sequence continues at coordinate 90,856 of CATIWC010000739.1, read as the reverse complement.
TTAAAGCTACCCTGGGAATCTGGTCTTGTTTGTCAATGAAGTTCTTTATGGCTAGGGAACTTGACTCAGATCTCCTTTCATCGAACTCACATCACCTTTGACTTGGTCGAGGTCCTCTTTGAACGCAACCTGAGTCTCCTCAATTTTCTCATTTCTTTTTGTTGGTAGGACCTTGTTTGATATGGAGGCCAAGGAGGTGGTGATCTCCTTCTACCCATGGCTTAACCAGAGAGATTTTTTCTAAAAAATCGAGATGAGTTTTGATATGATATGCAATTGTTTATGAATGCATGCATGCAAATGAATATGTATGAATATGAGCGGGGTTAAATGTCTTATTCACTTGGGTATATGCTTCTTCTTTTTTTATTCGGTGATCAGCTTAAAAATAGATACGCAAACGAGATGTGGAAACAAAATGCCTTTATTGAAGGTAACATAATTCAGATATTGAAAAATATTACAATCATAAACCAAAACTTTATTTGTGTGAAATCAAGCAAAAGGAAATAAGTCTTCTAGGTGCACTTGTGGAACGGAGCTTGAGAAACCATCTACTAATTTATCGACAAAGCTTGAGAAAGTCTTCAGCACATTATTTCCCTTTTGTGGATTTGATTTCAGACATGTTTGGCGCATTGACGTGGACAAGTTGTTTCCTTTGGTATCCATTTTTAAAGACAGTCACCGAGATCTTGATTTTATCATTATTTTTTTGTACCCTGTATGAATAAGACAAATAAAAAGAAACAGGTGACGAATATATGAAATGTATGAATGCATAGGTGTAGGGTTGAGTTACGGGATTTTTGTGATAAGTACCCATATAAGGTAGGGATGAATGGTTCAGTGACGGGGTTTTTGTGATAAGTACCCTTAGAAGGTAGGCTCCTTAATTTGGACCTACAATTGGTTTACCCTCCCAAAAGGTGGCTTACTTAATGGTTTCATGAATAACACCAGAGCGAAAAGGCACAAGAGCCTCCCTTAGGTGGATCTTCTTTACGGACTGAGACTTTCGTCTCAAAGTCGTGAAAGGTCTCGTCATGAGATTTTTGGTTAAGGCCGTTACAAAGAGTCGTGGGTGGAATTCCAAAGTCCTACTCGTCAAGAGGATATCTCTCGATAAGTATTCCTTTTTCGGAAGTCCACCGACTCTAGGCGAAGTCGTCACATAAACTCGTAGGGATGATGTATCCCCTAAGCTAATAGACGAACCTTCTTTCTAAGGGTTATTGAAAAAATATTTGAGATAAAAATTCCCGCCACGCAGTAAATATATAATGATAAGAAAAATTGACAATAAATAAATAAATACAGTAAAATAGATAAGTGCAATAAATAAATAAATAAAGGAAATTAAAACCCAAAATAAAACCTAAAACCTAAGGTTGAGGTCCTCAGCAGAGTCGACAGCTGTTGCGATTGGTTTTAAATACATAGTCACCACTATTAGTTTTTATCCTAGGGAAGGGCATCTAATAGAAAATCCTAATTCGCATACAAAGATTATTGGTTTTGGACTTCATTAGACGAAAGGAAGGTGTTAGGCACCTTTCATCTACCTTGTTCACAAGGATACTTGGTTTTACGTTTAGGCTTGGGTAAAATAGGGTTTTAAATTTTAATAGGGGAAAGAGTTTTTTTTATAGGAGAACTCGCTATGATTTTTGATTGTATGCCTATGTATCCTCTTATGAGGAATCAAAGTCCCGGTTCGTAATTCGTATGGGGTTGGTGTTTTTTATCGTATTAATTGCAAAATTCTTGGTTAATGCATGATAAAAAAATATTTAATGCAATATATGAGAAAATAATATGCATGAATTTGAAAAATAATTATTTATTTACATGATAATATTTACATATAATAAATGATAAAATATGATAATAATAATAATAATACTAGGAAAATTAATAATAATTATAATTATAATTATTATAAAAATATAATATAACAATAATAAGAAAATATAATTAAAATATAATAATTATTATAAAAAATGCAGAAAATAAATAATTACCAGGGGAGTGTATTATTAGTTATAGAGTAAAAAGATGGGGTAATGTTAATAGTTTGGGTTAGGCCCATTACGTTTGCTGGACAGGGGGTGCATCTTGCTAGGCGTTTTAGTAATTACAAGGAATGAGGGTGTGAAAAGGAAACGGGCTGGCCCAAATGTGATGTGAGAAAGGCCTGAGTGGTTTATGTGTTGCGAGGGTATGTGGTCTTATGGTGGACCTGGCCTATCGGCCATCCATAGATGATCAAATAGACTAGATTGAAAGGGTGCATAATAATTATCCTAGGCGCGCGTATACTGGATTATAATGGAATATAACACTATTGTTTTTATCATTTTTACATTTTCGTTTCAGTTTCCCAGCTTCTCTTTCTCTCTCGTGAAACCCTTTTTCTCTTCACTCCCCCTAACCATAACAGTTTCACGGCGGCGCTACAGTTCAACCTAAACCTATTTATTACAACCACCCAACGAACCCAAATACAAGAATAATAAAAAAAGCTGCTTTTTTACCCCTTTGCTGTTTTGATTTCAGATTTCTGTTTGATTCGTCTTTTGATCCTCCCTTTCTCTTTTGCAGGTCACAGCGATAGCTCCGAAGATAGGTTAACAGCGGCGGCAGTGATAGCAACAATGATTAGGGTTTCAGATGTTGAAACCCTAATCGTTCTCCTTTCAAATCTTCGATGACAACCTTGGTTTATCCTTCTGTTCTTCGTATTCCTCAACCCAGCCCCTCTGAATTTAAGATCTTTCTCCCTCCATGTCTCCGTATATTCTTCGTCCCCCCTCTACTATATTTTCAATTCAATATTTATAGGGTTTAGTTTGAATTACCATTACGGTTTTGCATAGATTAGATTTAGGGACATTTATAGAAATTAGGGATTTAGATTTGTTCCTAATTGATTCTGTTTATTGAAATATATTTGATTTCGTGAGATTTGATTCTGTATGTTTAGATCTTGGCTGTAAGCCTTCTGAGCTTGGGTTGTATTGGATTTTTGTATTCTTTTAGATTTGATTCAATGAAAAGAAATACGATTTTGGATTTGATTTATTATTAATCTCTACAGTATTCGTTAGCGGAAAAAATATGCGCAATCTTTTGTTGATTGGTACAATAGTTGTTCTTTTGGGCCTGCACTAAAATCTGAATTTTTTATCCAGCACGCGTCTTGAAATCGGGCCAAAATTCCTTCTCAGCCCAACAACAATTTACACACCTTTCTTTTTATACAAACCAGGCCTAATACCTGGCCCTTCAAAACAGATTCCCAAATAAATTCTAATAAGTGTTTTTAAAACTCACTATCTAATAAAAAATGTTTCAATAATAACATTTTATTTTAACAGTAAATAAAACGTTAATTTGCTTTAACAAAATGATCCAGCAAATTTCTTTTTAAAATAAAACTCTTAATAAAAATGTTTCATAACCTAGTATTTATATAATTTTATAAAAGATTTTTTATTTTAGTAAATTCACTATAATAACAGAAAATGTTTTTTATCAATCCTTCAAAATAAAATAGCAAAACAAGGACAAATAGGCTAATCTAAAAGGACTTTAATGGGCTTAGTTAAAACGTAATGAACCTGTATTCCAAATTGCACCTCCCTTTTTTACTGTTCATTAACTAAAAATGAAATGGACTTTTAATTTTAGAGTAACACCCCCTTCTTACTAACAACTACCATTCTTAAATGGGCTGACGTAATTAAAAAGTTAATAATTATTCGAAATAATTTTCTAATTTTGAATAACATGGGTCATTGGCCAACATGTTTCGCGAATGGGTTTACGAGTCTTTCTAATTTAGAAAGCCTCATTTTCCCGAATTAAAATACATCCCATAGTCTTGGATAAAGATGGGCCATCAGATACTGTTGTACCATCTTTAAATATTTCTTCTATTTTAAAATTATAATCATCGAGGTAGGGAAAATTTGGGGTACAACAGAGGTCTCCCTCTCTCTATCCTTTCCTACCTCCAACAACCAGACCAAATACAAGGCATTCCTTGCAGGTTTACGACTGGCCGAAGATATGGGAGCCGAGGAAATGAAAATATTCACTAACTCTCAGTTGGTTGCCTCTCAAGTCTGAGGCGAATGTCAGGTCAAAAACGAACAACTCGCCGAATATTATGCCCTGGTCCAGGATAGGAAAAAGAAATTGAAATTTATGGATATATAGCATGTTCCCCGCGAGCATAACGCCTGCTCATATATCTTATCTAAGTTGGCCAGCACGAAGAGAAAATGAGGGAATAAATCGGTGATATAGGTAATACTTCCTCGACCTAGCACCCAAAAGCCATGTTCTTCCTTAGAAGTTTTTGCCATCGGGGACAGTGATTGCTGGATGACCCCCGTACACGACTATCTCACTAAGGGGAAACTCCTCGATGACCCGAAAGAAATGGCCGTTGTCAGGCAGAGAGCTTGCTCGTACATTTTGGTCGAAGGAAAACTTTACAAAAGAGGATTTTCCATTCCACTTCTCAAATGCATCGACCGAATTGGGGCAGAGCGCGTCTTGCTCAAAATCCACAAGGGCATCGGCGGCCAACATCTAGGCAGGAGATCCCTCGCGAGAAAAGCCTTGGGGGCGGGATACTACTGGCCCACCGTGCCGCATGATGCGAAAGAGCACGTGAAGAAATGCAATAAATTCCAGCAGAATGGAGACATGCATTTAGCTCCTCCTAAAGAGCTTAAATCCCTTTCCTCTCCCTGGCCCTTCGCCTGGTGGGGACTGGATCTCCTCGGTCCATTCGTGGTCGGAACCAATCAGAATAAATATCTAATCGTAGTGGTCGACTACTTCACCAAGTGGATAGAAGCCAAAGCTTTGGCTAAAATCACTGTCTAGAACGTCATTCGCTTCTATAAAAAGAAATACCCTCGCTCAATTTGGTATCTCACAAGCGATAGTCACTAGCAACGAGACTCAGTTCACAGACCACCTTTCAGGAATTCGTCACCAAACTGGGCATCACACAACACTTCGCCTCTGTCAAGCACCCCCAGACAAACAGCCAAGCCGAGTCTGCGAACAGAGTAATATTTAGGAGTCTCAAGTGAAGATTGGACGAAACCAAGAAAAGGTGGGTCGAGGAGTTACACAGTGTACTTTGGGGATACCGAACAACTTCCCATTCATCAACCGGGGAGACCCCTTTCCGACTAGCTTATGGAACAGAGGTCGTCATTCTCGTAGAGATCGAGGAACCTTCCAGAAGAACTGAGGCACCTCTCGACAAGGAGGTGAACGATGCCGCCCTCCAAGAAGAATTGGATCTGGTGGAAGAAATCAGACAGGAGCGGCCCTACAAGAGGCCTCGCTCAAACAAAATAATAGCCATGTGCTATGATGCCAAGGTCATACAATGAGAATTCGAGGTCGGCAGCCTTGTCTTAAAGAGAAATGGCAAAGAATCTCGCGAGGGAAAGCTCGTGGCGAACTGGGAAGGTCCTTATCGCGTCTACGTGAAAACGAGGACTGGAGCGTATTACTTGGAAAACTTGCAAGGGGAATAGCTCGTCCGATCATGGAATGCTGAAAGATAAAGCAATATTACAATTAAAGATACTGAGCAGTCGACGAGTTTGGTCGACAAGACAAACTCACCCAGGCCCGGCCATGCGTGCATGCCTAGACACAAATATAACACCCAAAGTATTCAGAAGGGGCGAAGATTCGGTCTTATGATGAGCGCACGTTCAGCCCGACATGGATAACTCGATCGAGCTCCATAGTCCTTGTGTCACGACGGTAGAATGCCTAACTCGCGATGGGAAGTTTATGTCGCTGAACCCGGGTCCCTCGAAACGAGACCTGGGTTCCTGCCCATGCCCAGTATCTACCCTGGTCGTTTGATCTGTTTCCCCACACTGACGAACATACCTAAAGAGCAATTCCTTGCTATAAACTCTTAGCAAAATAAAAACATCCTAAACGGGCTAGTTTGTCAATAAACATGTAAAAAATACAAGTTAAATATTCAAAGCAGATGACCATTGGTCTGAATTTAAATAAAACGACCACTTGGGTCGATGATGTGCGAATATTACATAAACGGGGAAAAAATAAATACAACAAATGCGTCACACAGGCCAAAATAAACATAAAACAAGCATCCTTTTGCTTCCCCTTCAGCAACGAGCGACAGTTAGGCAGGACCCCCAGTCGGTTGAGTGAAAAACTCCTTGAGATAATCAGGGACCAGAATCTGATCGTCAGCCAAGTAATAATTGACACCCATTCCTGAAGTGTTGAGCTCAACACCGGAGTTCAATACGTGCATCTGCTTTATGGTATTTTCGAAGCTCCCCTCGAAAGCAGCCTGAGCGTCGTCCACGACCAATTGAAAACGAGCAACCAGCTCGGCCCGAGTCTTCATATCTTTAGTATCCTCCGTCTTCAACAGGCATAATCTAGGCAGTCAAGGCCTCCACCTTTTCCTCAAGGTCCTTTTTCTCGAGCAAGAGGACCCTGCGTTCCTCAGAGAGCCTCCTCGATTCTTCTTTAGACGGCTTCAGGGCTCTTTCTTTCTCATCTCGGGCCTTCTCGCTCGCAGCTAGCTTGGCCCGAAGATTCTTTATCTCTGTCTCCTGAGAGGAACTTCCCTTGGTGTAGGCGGATGCCATCTCCAAGATCCGCATCAAAACACCGGCATCTTGCGCCAGCATCACCCTCTTCTCCAGGTGACCCATTCCCTCAAGATGGAGAGATTTGACCCAGGGAAGACAGAGAGTTGCGCTCTCAAAGAAAGACTTCTCCAACTAGTAAGGGAAAGTCATAAGTCCCTTTCCCCTTTTCCCCGATCAAGATGATGCTCCCCTCGGTACACGGCCTCTTCGCCTTCGAGGAAACAACGATGGGAGAAAGCGCAATTGTAGCTTGGGTCGAGGATGAGTCACCCGACCCCGAGCCAGGAGCAGGCCCCGAACTAGTTTGTGCATCCTTTAGGGCCCTTCTCACCCTGGCAGCAAGAGCCTTAGCCAGGCGCTCCTGAGCAGGATTCATGCTATCTGCAAAACAAACAAAAAGAAACAAAGTCAGTAAACGAGGAGTCAAATATACGACAACCACTTACTACTATTAGAAACATATATGTATATACCCATGCATCTAACGGGGTCCTCGCTTCCGAGGAGCTCCTTGACGTTTATGAGGCTCGGCTCGTATACAGGCTCCCCTTTTTTGTCCAACATAAGCCTACCTCCCCGACCAACTCGCTAGATCCGAGGGATCCGAGCCACGAATGCAGTCAGGACAACGAAGCTCTCCAGATCCTCATCTGTGAGCTCCTCCTCTCTCCAAACGTAGGAGCCCAATTCGCTATCAAAATGCTTCCTCGTTCATTGGAACGGGAACTTGTAAACCAGCTTCACCACGGGATCCCCTAGCTCGTTCAGACGGGGAGTACCATCCTCGTTTTTGGTCGACACGGTCCTGAAGATGCTCAACATTTCCTTGGCCAAAGAAGGCTGCACTAAAATGTATTTATCTTTGAAATGGAGGACAGACTCCAAATAGGCTTTAAATAGCTTCCCATTATCTTGCTTTAGGGAAACTCATCCCCACTTTTCATCGACCTTGCTCCTCTAAAGGTGGAAGCAGTAGAAGAATAAGGGAATAGTAGATTCTATCTTCAAATGGTCGCAAACTATTTTGAATGATCGCATGAACGTGATTCCGTTCGGATTCAGTTGGGAAAGAGCCACACGCAAGGGCCTAAATATGGAAACTTCGAAGTCAGAGAAGGGGAGGCGAAGACCCATCTCACGAAATACGATGTCATACATTGGGATCCTCCTCCTATCATATCGAGCAGGGCGGTCCAGGAAAAAATTAGGGATATATGCAAAAGATTGTACACCTGGCAAGTTGAAAACCCGAAAGGGCGACTTGGGCAAAAAAGGGTATCCTGGTGGGCTGAAAACACGAAAGGGCGGTGCAGGCAAAAATTAAGGATTAAAAGAGTATGACTATGTCCCGTCGAATCACCACATTCAATTTTATCACCAAGGTCCAAGTTCAAACGGTCCAAGATTAATCCAATCAATTTCTATCAATGACAAGGGACATTCGCAGACATTGGGGCAATAGTAGAGTTGGCAGGCAATGAAATCATTTCACATGGCTATTTGTTTTTGTTTCCAATTTTGTTTTCCTTCTGAAGATTTCCTCTTACTAGGATCTCCGTCTCTCTGTAAAAAAAATGCCTATTCATGGGAAAAATATCAATACATATATACTTTGAAGTGCAAAATATTTTTCTTTGTTTTGAATGCAAATTTGTCCAGTGAATAAAATTGAATGAACATATGCATATGAACATAATTAAAGTTGTTTGGCACATATGACCTAAGCAGTAACAAGCATCTCTTTAATGTATATGAAATATCCCCACGGAGTTATTTCATTAGCATTATCCCACAATGACGGCTACAATAAACCTTTCTCCAGCGGAATTGCCTACAAAGTCTCTTTGAATAGTTTGATTCCCAACCAGAGTCTCAATCTCTTGGAAGCTCTCTCACCAACTAAGTCGAATTTTACAAGTTGAAGCCTTATAGATCTCTTCCTAAAAGAAACTCACCTCCTCAACAGGGTTTATTTCCCCAACAGGGTTTATTTCCCCAACAGGTTTTATTTCCCCAACAACAATCGAGGAACCACAAAATTTCCCAGCCGAGTACATCCTCCCCAATAGAGTTCGTATTCCCCTAGCTGAGCCTGTTATCCCCAGTTGAGCCTGTTATCACCAGCTAAGTATATCCTCCCCAGTTGAGTATATCCTCCCCAAGCTGAGTCTGTCCTACCCGACTGAGTCCACACTCTCCAGTTTGAATTCAGATTATTGCAAATCATAGGGCCACACCCCCTGATCCCCAGTAAAGTCGTCATCAAAACCTTTACTATTTCCAAAAAGATACTATGAAGCCTGGACCCGTCTAGATATTAGCACAATTTTCAAGTTATTACTGAAGCCTGGACCCGACCAGATAATAGTTTGACTTCTTCAACTACCGAAGCCTGGGTCCGACCAGATAGTAGTTTACTTCCTACGAAATCATTAGCAAAACTCCTCTTCTCCAATAGAGCTTACCACCATCCCTAGTGAATTACTGAAACCTGGACCCGACCAGATAATAGTTTAAGTGTCTGAAACCTGGACCCGACCAGATAATAGTCGATCTCAATTTCAAGTTACTAAAAGCCTGGAACCGACCAGATATTAGTTTAACTCTTCAAAATATAGAAGAACCTGGACTCAAATGGACCAAGGTTTAACTTCTTCTACCCAGTAGAGTTTGCCTCTACCCCAACAAGTTGTTGTGAAGCCTGGCTCCGACCAGATAGAAATTACCCTCATAGATTCATTGTGAAGCCTGGAAACCGACCAGATAACAACTAAATCCCCAAACAGTTTATTGTGAAACCTGGACCCGACCAGATAGTAATTGACCTCATCAACCTCAGAAATCTGCAAAGCCTGGACCCGACCAGATGACAATTTTTTAAACAGTTTATTGTGAAACCTGGAGCCCGACCAGATAACAATTAACTATGATCCCCAGAGAGACACTATGAAGCCTGGGCTCAACCAGATAATAGTACAACTTTCCAAAAACCATGAAACCTACACCCGACCAGATAATGCTTATCACTTCAAGTTACTGTGAAGCCTGGATCCAACCAGATAACAATTAACTTCCGTATCCCCAGCAAGTTGTTGTGAAGCCTGGATCCGACCAGATAACTATTCAATTTCAAGAAATTTTCTGTAAAGCCTGGAATCTGACCAAATAACAGTTAATTCGCCTCTTCACCCAGTAAGTTGCCGTGAAGCCTGGATCCGACCAGATAGCAGTTGACTACTTCATCCTCAGCAAATTGTGAAGCCTGGATCCAACCAGATAACAACTGACATTCAAGAGATATTCCCCAGTGAAAGCATCCTTTTAACAAAGTTTGAAGATATGCATATTCTTCATCCCCAACGGAAATCAGGGATTCAACCCCCCAGAATTTCCTCAGCGGCAGTCAGGGATTTATTTTCTCAGACAAATATGCATCCCACATTCATACATCATAGCATATACATACAAAATGCCTTTAACATAATACCACATATGGTGAACATCATGCATGCATCTGCATTTTACTAACTCTTTTTCTCACAGGTAAAACATCAAGTTTTAGTATAAATTAACAAGAGATTTGTGCCGATACTTCTTCCAGTGTTTACCAACATTCCTCCAAATGGCATTTATAAGCCTATTCACCATCCATCTTCGAGTGCAAGTTTCTGGGCACTCTAGTGTTCAATCATCTTTCACCTTCAAGTCACGAATGGCAGACTCACCAATCTAACTCTTCAGGTTTAAGAAGATTGAACAGGGGCACTGATACATCAATTTAGGCTTGGAATTGGCACAAGGGCAAAATGGTCAATTGCATACTGGAAAGTCAAACTTTGACTTTTTGGTCAACGTTACATTCCAAAAACCAAAATTCATCAAGAAGTCAAGAAAGTCAAAAGTCAACTTGAAAAGTCAAGATTTCCAAGACTTAGAAATTTTCTAAGTGTTTTTATACATGCTAATTTCTTCACTTCATGTCATTCTTTCACCAAGATGCAAAATGATTCAAAAGAAACTTTCAACATGAAAGTTGTAGATCTCCATGATATCTACAACATTTCTTTACACAACTTCTCCTAGAAGTGCTTGGGTCTCAAGTTATAAATTCATGAAGTCATGACATTTTCATTAAACACAAATTTTCAACAGATTTTGTTCAGGATTTTATCCCAACTTCTTGGCCAATTTTCATCAAGTTCTAACTTGATTTAACAAAAGTGGTAAACATGAAAGATGTAGAGGGAGTTTCAAGATTTCCAAAATATTCAAGAGCATGAATTTATCATATTTGAGCTAGGAGATTCAAGAGCCTGAAGTTAGGCATTCATTCTTGAATTGCAAGCCATTTTTGTTGAAGAACACATAATCCAATTGGCATGATTTGCTGCATAATCTTATGTTGCAGGCCACCTTGCTTGCAAATCTCTACATAATTTAATATTTACACAAAAGCTTGAGCTATTACCCAAGTGTTTGAGCCATTGTCCAAAACATCTTTCCATTTATGGCATAAAGGCACCATTGCTATTCTTGAAAAGCAAGCTTTTTGTACAAAGTTTGTCTTGAGCCCATACCTAGCTGGTTGTTAATTATACCCCACCATAAATCATGGGAAGTAGCTCCTCAATACCAGCAACTTTGGTACTTCATCTTGGGACTATGGAGTACTTTACTTAGTTTGATCTTTGTAATCCAACCAAACCATAACATGTTGTTTTGAAAACCTAATCAGCTCATATGCACAAACCCTTTTCCTATAAATAGAAGAAGCATTGGCAATAGAAAGAGTTTAGAAAAAGGTTAGAGGAAGTTAGAGAGAAAATAGAGAGAAAATCCGGAAGTTTTGTTGTAAACTAGTCATCAAGATCCCATACTCTCCAAAAATCCATAACTATCCAAAAAATCTTCCACTCTTGAGTTTTGAAGTCCAAATATTTGGAACTCTCACACCTTGCAAGCTCTGTCCAAACATCTAAGCATCTCACATACATCACCTAGAAATTGTTCAAACTCAAGAACAAGCTTCTACAACACCTCTGTTTTCTTTTCAAAGTTTAAGAATAGTCAAGACAACAACTTAAACTCAGAGTATAAGATCCAGCTCCACGGTAAGTTTCTTGACTTTAGTTTTTCATTTCAAGCATCATTAGTAATTCATTTTTTGAAGACAAAGTGTAGTAACCATTGTCCTTGAAGCAAACCTTTTGTTTATCTTCCATTCTTTATTATGTGTTGAGAACTAACCCATGTATGCAGCAAAACAATATTGAAGTAAAAAAAGACAGTATGAGTTGACACATAGCCTTATGAGTCGATACATACTGCTTTACAGGTTCAAAACAAAAGAAAAAAATAGTGTATGAGTCGATACAAAGCACGTATGATTTTACACATGCTGTGTATGAGTCGACACATACCATTATGTATCGACTCATACTGAGTTTATTTGGCAATACAGGGGCAAGGAAAGTTATGTGTCGAGCATGTGAGCTTGTGTCGACACATAATAGTTCAAAATGCAATTTTTCCTTCTTTTTACACTGTTTTTACATTTCCTTCATTGTTATTCGATATGGGTGTAATACTTAAGTTCCTACTTCATCCCCATTTGTAAATTGTACCCCCCGTCCCCTAAATGATGTAATAGCTTAGGACTTTACATTTCCCTAATTTATCGCTTTTTAAATATAAATGCTAGTAACTAGGTTTTGTATGGAAAGACTAAAAACAATCAATAGAAAACCCTAATCAAAGACAAAAACAATGCATGTAAATCAATACACTTGCACACAAACACCCCTAGGGTAAATCTGCTTGGTTTCCTTACAAAAATGGTTATGTTATACATGTGGGATATCTTAGCAAAAACAAATAAAAAATACAATATCATAGTCCCTCGATGACGCTACAAATTTTGCCTTTCAAAATGATCTCAGTCCCTAAAAAAGAAATGCTAAGATACCTCACAACATTGCTATCATGACTATATGATGACCCACGCCCGTCCATTTACATCCAAAGATAAGGCTTCTTACCAAATCAATGGTAAGATAACAATATCAAAGGAAAGGAAGAAATGAACAAAGACTTTTGAGTAGGTAGATTGTTCCTAGTTGCTTGCTCATTTTCAAATCAAACATCCTTGCTATTTTCAAAACAAACACCAACACTTTTAAAACATATTTCAAACTTGAAACATTTTCAAAAGCTCAACACTTTGTATACATTCTTACGAATGAGAACTATTACAAAGTTTGCCTAAACGATGACGCCTTTTCAAAATACTTTCAAAAACCACACAAAGCACATTTTCAAACAAAAGGAAGTGATCTAGCAAGTAACTAAGAGCCCATAGATAACTATGGATGAAAAGGGTGCTAACACCTTCCCTTTTCATAATCTACCCCCCAAACTCAAGAAACAGTCTCAAAGGTCTTTCCTGTTCTTTTCAGCCTTTCCTTTTGGATAAAAGAAAAGTCGGTGGCGACTCTTGCTAACCGCAACATTTGCGATAAAATGCAAAGCACCCAAGTCAGTTCTCCCACCGTATCACAGAACTGGCGACTCTGCTGGGGAATTTCTTAAAAAAAGTTTGGTTACCTTAAGGTTAGGTCACATTTACTTTACTTCATTGTTTGATTTGTATGCTTTACATTATGGTTCTTTGTTTGGGTTTGAATCCTCTACCCGGATTTGGGATACCTTATAGGTAAGTAGAAATACATTGTGGAAACTGTGTGGGGTATACCGACTTGGTCTAAGAAATAGCTATGTTAGTACAACATATTTGTGGGTATCGGTAGCCCTTGAGTATTCAAGGAGAACACGAGGCTGCTGAGTGATGTCATAAAGCACTAATGAACTTTTAGAACCTTTACTTGACCAACTTGGCCATTATGACGTAGTGAGATGACCAGCTTTGGTGCAGTCTGAAGTTGGTAGGTACTCGATGCTACACTCGTTGAGGTTTGGTTTTTTGGGATATTTTGGTCGCCATTAAAGAGGCTTGCGCTGAAATAATTTCCGAGAAAACAAACCAGTTATATTGAGCTCCCTTAGAACCCGGTTACTATTAATAGGACAGGTTTAAGCCAACTAAACTTCAAGAGGGTACTTACCTATGAGACTCCATGCAAGCCTAAACCTAAGGACTTATTTGCTTTGTTTGTATATATTTACTTGAACATAACATCATAAACATCATAACATCATACTAACATTCACTAACCATTTTAAGGATCTTGGGATTTATCTTTGTTCTGTTTTGTAGGATATGGATTCTATTAGTAGGAAAACCATTAAAGTCAATCTCATAAGGCTCCCTCCTCAACTCAAAGAGTTCGCATCAAGGGTTCCTGAGAATTATCCATTTAACGAAAGACATGGTCGCCTCCTAAACTTGGTTACCCCCAACATTTATGAAGATATGATGAAGGTGCTTTTCCAATTCTTTGATCCTCTACACCATTGCTTCACTTTTCCCGACTATCAACTTGTGCCAACTTTAGAATAATTCTCCCAATCCTTGAGGATCACCATTCTCAATCAACTACCTTTCAACGATACGGAAAGAGATTCAAAGCCAGAAGAGATTGCTCAAGCTCTACACTTGCAACCATCTGATATCACAACTAATTGGGAAACAAGGAGTGGTGTCAAAGGTTTCCTAGAAAAGTTCTTGTTTAAGAAAGCCCAAAACTGTTGGAACTCTTTGGATTTGCAAGCTTTTGAGGAAATTGTGGCTCTCCTCATCTATGGGATGGTTTTGTTTCCAAATCCTGACCAACTCATAGATGTGAACGCCGTCAAAATCTTCATGTCTCGTAACCCGGTGCCTACATTGCTAGGGGACATCCTACATTCCTTTCACACTCGCACTTTGAGGAAGAGAGGTATCCTCATGTGTTGTACTCCTCTCTTAGCAAGATGGTTTGTTTCGCATCTTCCCCAATCTGTGTTAAAAAATGAGCAAGGTTCAAGATGGTCCCATAGGTTTATGACGCTTAGACATTCAAATATTCATTGGTGTTCCGGATCTTTGGAGAATGTTACTATCATCGACCGTTGTGGAGAATCCCTAATGTCCCTTTGCTTGGAATTAGAAGAGGTATCACTTGCAACCCCTGCTTAGCCCTACGACAGTTTGGTTACGCCCGAAGGGATGGTCCCTATGAGATGCTTATCCAAGGAGTGGTATTTGACTACGAGAGTAACAATCAAGGTTGCCGTCAGAGGTTTATCCGAGCCTGGAGGATGTTGAACAAAGTGGATAGCAAGACGTTAGGACACAAGAACTCCATTTCCCTCGAGCCTTACCTTAAATGGGTGCCAGCTCGTGCTCAGAAACTTGTGATGTCTTATCCTTACATCTTACCAGTCATCATGGAGCATGTGGTTGAAGGAGATGTTCCCTACACCATCCTCCATCCCGACATGCCTACCTCTCTTGAAGACTTGAAAAAGGGTTGGATACAGCTTAAGGAAGAATGAGATACTTTCGAAGCTCAATTCTATGCTAGTGAGAAGAGGGTCTTGGAGCTTACGAAGCAGCTACAAGAAGGGAAAAGTGTGAACACCTATCTCGCACCAGAGAGGATGCGTTCAGTCTTTCTATCTTAAAAAGTTATTTTGTAAGCCCAAGAGGCATGAAGTAATCTTTCTTGTTTTGTTTAATGAAAATTAACGTTTGTTCATTCTTTTCTCTATACAAATTTAAATCTCATTAATCCTTGAAATCATTTGCATATACATCCTCCATGCATCATAACATGACAAGTTTTTGCATAACAGGTTTCCTTATCTTTCTGCTGTTTATTTCAGCAAGATGGATCTGAAGAAAACTGTGAAGGATCTCCAAGCCCAGAATTCTAAGTTTCAGGAAACTCTACTAGCCCTAGCCAATGGGAAGCAAGATATGATGGCTTTGCTGGCTGTTAAGAAGAAGCCAAAGAAGAAATCTCTACTCAACATGGGTAGAAGGTTCAAGGAGACAGTCTGTCAAATCCCAGTAGGAGGAGATTCATCTGAAGAAGACGAGAACCAGATTGGTGAGGTCAAGAGTACTCAGGTTGACTGTGTTAATGATCAAGTATCGGATGATGATTATTTTGACGAGCAGTATCCATCCGCCGATATCAAATACAAGCAATTAGAAGACATATTGAAAGCTGTTGAAATCCAAGTCGTCCCCGGTATAGATTTTGATGATTTGGGTTTGATCTCTGGGGTAGTTATCCCCCACAAATTCAAAATACCAGTCTTTTCAAAATATGATGGGGTTTCTTGTCCAAAACTCCATTTGAAATCTTATGTGCGCAAGATACAGTCGCACACCTCTGATAAGAAACTCTGGGTTCACTTTTTCCAAGAGAGTTTGGTTGGAACATAACTTGAATGGTTTTATCAGTTATATGGTTCTCGTATCAATACTTGGGAGGATTTAGCTACTGTCTTCTACCATCAGTATCAGTAAAACACCGACTCGGCGCCAACGAGGGTTCAGTTGCAAGATATGACCATGGGAAAGAATGAAGGATTTAAGGAATATGCGCAAAAATGGAGAGACCTTGCTAGTAGGGTCCAACCTCTCTTGACTGATAGGGAGAACATCGACATGTTCATGGGCACTTTATCTGGTCCCTTCTTTAATCTGTTGGTTTGTTTCTCTTCTTCTAGTTTCACCGCATTAATCTTAACCGGTGAAAGAGTTGAAAGTGGCATCAAAAGTGGGAAGATCTTTGTGGAATCTACCTCTACTCCCAATCCTATCAAGAAACCTTTTGCTGCAAGGAAGGAAGTCAATGTTGTGTAAGAGGCAAGGGCCCGTACCATGAAGAATGATCGTCTATTTGTCCATGTTGTTCGAATTTCCAATCCAACTCCTACTCCAAGATCATCTGCAAATCATCAATGTTTTGAAACTCCAAGAAGACAATTTACGAGGTTAGGCATGTCATTGTCTCAAGCCTTACAACATTTTCTCAAGGCTAATTTAGTGACATTGTGCAACCCTCCCGCCAACCCTGATACCTCGTCACCAAAGTATAATCCGAACGCTAAATGTGCTTACCATTCAAGCAGCCTCGAGCACGAGACTGACCAGTGTTGGACCTTGAAGAACAAAATCCAAGATTTAATTGATAACAAAACTATTGAATTTGATCCTCCTCCAACGCCGAATGTAATCACCGCTCCAATGCCGAAGCATGATAAGGGTGTTAATGCAGTTGAGGATGCAATTTTTGTTGCCTTTGTTGAAGAACTGACTACTCTACTGAATACCGTCAAAAAGAACTTATTGAAGGTCGGGATTTTCCCGGGCTGTGTAAAAGACTGTGTGTGTTGTACAAGACAATACAATGGTTATGAAGGGCTTAAGAAAGGCATACAACGCCTGATGGATAGCCACAAAATTCTATTCGAGAAAACTCCACTTGCTAAAAGTTTGACTAACAAATGTGAAGACCTATCCATTATTACCATCTCAAACAATCCTCTTATGATCACCTCCAAAGGTCCTATTAGGATTTCAAATGAACCCACTATTGCTCCCTTAATAATTACGAGTCCCAGACTGATTCCCTACTCTTCAAATAAGGCAGTACCATGGAATTATGGCATTGAAGTGTTCTATCATGGGATTAAACAAGACACATGGATTGAAGAAGGAAAAGATGACAATGTCGGTAACATAGCTGGTTCAAGAAAAATAACGAGAACTGTGAGAATATTTCCACCCAATATCTCACCACCAGTTGTTACAAGGACGCCCGTCTGCCTTACTGTGCCAAGCCAAGTACTGATACAAGAGGGAAGGAGAAGGTTGTTGGGCCTGATGTGATTGAAGTACCCTCCAGGGACGTAGCTGATGAAGAACCCTCCGCTCGTGAGATGGACGAGATCCTGAAGATAATAAAAAGAAGCGACTTCAAGTTGTGGAACATTTGGGGCAAACCCCTTCAAAGATTTCAATGTTGTCATTGCTGCTTTGTTTTGATGCCCATGCTCGGACGTTAATCAAGTTCCTAAAAAAGGCTCATGTCCCCCATGAGACAACAACGGACCAATTTGAGAATTACGTGGCTAGCCTGACAGCTGATAATGGTTTGGGATTTTCAGATGTTGACTTAACACCTCTTGGGAAGAATCACAATAAAGCTCTACATGTTTTTGTTGAGTGCAAGGGGACTACCTTAGCACATGTCCTAGTCGACACTGGTTATTCTCTGAATGTATTACCCAAGGGGGCGTTAGACCGTCTTGACTGTGAAGATTTAGTCTTGAAGCCAAGTGATATCATTATAAGGGTGTTTGATGGATCAAAGAGGACTGTTCATGGGGAGGTAGGTCTTCCAATCAAAGTGGGCTCCCAAATTTTCAACTCCACCTTCTATATTATGGATATTCGACCTGCCTATTCTTGTCTATTAGGTCGCCCGTGGATCCATAAAGCTGGGGCAGTAACCTCAACTCTCCACCAGAAACTCAAATATCCAGTCAAGGGAAGAATAGTCACCATCTGTGGAGAAGAAGAGTTTATGGTAAGCCACCTTAACTCGTTCAAATACGTAGAGATGGATGGAGAATTCATTGAAACCCTGTGTCAAGCCTTTGAGGTTGTACCACCGATGATTGCTGCTACCAAATGTTCTTCTGATGAGTCTAAAGCTGTTAAAGCCATGCCAAAGATGGTTTCAATAAAGGATGCCTGTGCGGAAATTGAAGAAGGAAACTGTGATACTTGGGGACAACTCCTTGATATCCCATTTAAAATGGACAAGTTTGGTTTAGGCTTCACCGTCAAAGCTCAGAAGGAAGTGAGACGTGCTTGTGCTGGAAAGTCGTCTCTCCACATTGGAATCCATGAAGTCAATGCTATGGGTGATTCTGATGAAGAAGCTGCATTTGAAGATTGGGTGTATCCAACTACAATGGAGCTGAAGAATTGGCATGAAAAGGACTTTATGCCCATCTCCTTCATTGAGGAGTAATCTACTTGTTATGGCTTTTCTTTAAATTCAAGAACATTTTGTCTGTAATATTCAAACAATGACTTTTAAGCCATGTGCCTAGCCCGGGGCACTTTAGTCCATTTGTCAAGGGTTTTATTTATGTTCATCTAATCATATGATCATTCAGTACATTGGACTCTTTTGAATTCAAATATTTGTGTTCATTGTCTTTCCTTTCTTTCAAATACATTTTTCAAAGAAAAAAGCCATGTATCCTACATGCACACACACACACTCTTGTAGGTCTACATCCACTCTGGATCCTATTGCCAATAACTCTATTATTGCCGACTATGAATTTGAATGTCCTATCAACCAAGCCGAAGACGAAAGCAAGGAAGATTGTGACACACCAGGAGAACTAGCCACTTCTATTACAAGAGGAAAAAGCTATTCAACCGCATGAAGAGTCAGTTGAAGTTATCAACCTAGGTACTGAGTCAGATAAGAAGGAAATCAGGATCGAAACTAACTTGGAAAGCGGTGTCAAGAGCAGGTTGGTTCATATGTTGCATGATTATGTGAAAGTATTTGTTTGGTCTTATGAAGATATGCTTGGGTTGGATACCGACATCGTAGTTCATCGTCTGCTGACAAGAGAAGACCGCCCTCCTGTTAAACAAAAGGTTTGTTGCATGAGGCCCGATATGTCTGAAAAGATCAAAGTTGAAGTGATGAAACAATTTGATGCAGGGTTCCTAGCTGTGACATCATATCCTCAATGGGTTGCCAATGTGGTGCCAGAGTCAAAGAAAGATGGGAAAGTTCGCATGTGCGTAGACTATATGGATCTGAATAGGGCAAGCCCCAAGGATGATTTCCCTCTACCACACATTGACGTCTTAGTTGATAATACTGCTCAGCATAAAGTCTTCTCTTTCATGGATGGCTTATTAGGCTATAATCAAATAAGGATGGCTTTTGAAGACATGGAGAAGACTACTTTCGTTACGCAATGGGGCACCTTCTGCTACAAGGTCATGTCGTTCGGATTAAAGAATGCAGGGGCAACATATCAAAGGGCCATGGTAGCTTTATTTCATGACATGATTCATCATGAGATAGAGGTATATGTGGATGATATGATTGCCAAATCACAAACCGAAGAAGAATATCTTGATCATCTGTACAACTTATTCGAGAGGCTGAAGAAGTACAAGCTGAGGTTAAACCCTAACAAGTGCACGTTTGGAGTATGATCTGGAAAGCTTCTGGGTTTTGTTATCAGCAATAAAGGCATTGAAGTTAATCCCGCCAAGGTAAATGCCATCTAAGGAATGCCAGTCCCTCATTCTGAGAAAGAAGTCAGAGGATTTTTGGGTCGTCTCAATTACATTGCTCGCTTCATATCACACTTGACTGCTACTTGTGAGCCAATCTTCAAGCTCTTGAAGAAAGATCAGGTTGTCATATGGAACGATGAATGCCAAGCTTCCTTTGACAAAATCAAATAATACCTACAAGAACCTCCTATTCTCATGCCTCCAGTTGAAGGAAGGCCATTGATCATGTACTTGACAGTATTAGAGAACTCTATGGGGTGTGTTTTGGGCCAACATGACGAGTCTGGCCAAAAAGAGCATGCTATTTATTACCTGAGCAAAAATTTTACCGACTATGAAACAAGATATTCATTGCTCGAGAAAACTTGCTGCGCTCTGGCATGGGCTACTCGCTGGCTAAGACAGTATATGTTGATTCATACCACTTTTATGATTTCTAAGATGGACCCAATCAAGTACATCTTCGAGAAACCTTCCCTTTCCGGACGGATAGCCAGATGGAAAATGATCTTGACTGAGTAAGATATTCAATATACTACACAAAAGGCCATCAAAGGAAGCGTTCTAGCTAATCATTTGGTC
The DNA here is from genome assembly GCA_948472305.1 of Vicia faba. NCBI lineage: Eukaryota > Viridiplantae > Streptophyta > Magnoliopsida > Fabales > Fabaceae > Vicia > Vicia faba. The sequence goes on along the minus strand of CATIWC010000739.1, from coordinate 70,294 downwards.
CATCAAGCTGTGGATGATTATCAGTCAATGAACTTCGACTTCCCTGATGAGAACATCATGCTGGTAACCGATTATGCGAAACCTTAACCATATGACGGACCTGAACAAGGATCCCGATGGACTATGGTCTTCGATTGGGCTTCCAACGCCCTAGGTAACAGAATTAGTGTCGTAATCATCTATCCTGAAGGTTGACACACTCCATTCACTGCCATATTATGCTTCGATTGTACGAACAATATGGTCGAGTATGAAGCATGCATCTTAGGTCTGAAAGCTGCCATTGATTTGAAGATCAAACATTTGAATGTGTTCGGGGATTCTGCCCTAGTGATCAGCCAAGTAAATGGAGATTGGGACACTAAACACTGTAATCTTATCCCTTACAAGGAACTTGTGCTATCCCTGATTCCATACTTCGAAGATATCACCTTTGAGCACTTCCCTAGGGAGGAAAACCCGTTAGATGATGCTTTGCCAACCATGTCTTCAATGTTCAAGATCATATGGGACAACGAAGCCCCTATGATTACAGTTGAAAGATTCGACAAACCTGCACATTGCTATGAGCTTGACACTGATGGGGAAAAGCCATGGTACCATGAGGTGATGAGATACCTTGAAGCACAAGAGTATCCAGAGGGAGCATATATCAATGATAGAAAGTTCTTACAAAGATTTGCATCCAAATTCTTCCTAAGTAACGGGATATTGTACAAGCGCAACCATGATTCAACTCTACTCCAATTTGTGGACAAGAAGGAGGCAGAGGAAATCATGGAAGACATGCACGATGGTCTCTTCAGTACTCACTCAAGTGGACATACGATGTCTAAGAAAATCTTAAGAGTCGGTTACTATTGGTCAACAATGGAGACTGATTGCCATCAACATTCAAGAACTTGTCACAAATGCCAAATCTATGCTGACAAGGTCCATGTGCCTCCTATCCCTTTGAATGTCATGATTGCTTCGTGGCCATTTACAATCTGGGGTATTGATATGATTGGATAAATCAAGCCCACCGCTTCCAACAGACATCGCTTCATTCTTGTTGCTATCGACTATTTTACCAAATGGGTCGAAGTCGCCTCGTTTGCCTCAGTCACCAAGAATATGGTAGCCAAATTCATCAGACACAACCTCATCTGCCATTATGGTACCCCCGAAAGGATTATCACCGACAATGGGACTAACCTTAACAATGCTATGATCACTGAGCTTTACACTCAGTTAAAGATCAAGCATCACAATTCTTCTCCGTATCGACCAAAAATGAATGGCGTGGTCGAAGCGGCCAACAAAAATATCAAGAAGATTATGCAGAAAATGGTAGTAACCTATAAGGATTGGCATGAGATGTTGCTGTTTTCTCTACATGGCTACCGTATTTCAACTAGAACATCAACTGGGGCAACTCCCTTTTCCTTAGTCTATGGCATGGAAGTTGTTTTGCCAGTGGAAGTTCATATTCCCTTGCTGAGGATTATGAATGAGGCAGGCCTAGGCGAAGACGAGTGGATTTAAACGAGATTGGATCAGCTGAACTTGATTGATGAAAAACGATTGACTGTTGTTTGTCATGGTCAGACGTACCAAAAATGGATGATCAAGGCTTTCAACAAAAAGATCAAGCCTCGGGTATATCAAGTTGGTGACTTGGTGATAAAACGTATCATTCTACTACAAGGTGACCCTAGAGGCAAATGGACTCCCACCTATGAATGGCCATTTGTTGTTAAGAGAGTTTTCTTTGGCGGTTCCATGATGCTGACTACCATGGATGGTGAAGATTTCCCATATCCTATAAACACGGACATAGTTAAAAAATACTACGTATAAGAGACCCGCTAGGTTGACACACCTATGCAAAATAAGGGCATCCCGGCAAACCAAAAGGTTTGGGCAAAAATTAGGGATATATGCAAAATATTGTACACCTGGAAAGTTGAAAAACCGAAAGGGTGACTTGGGCAAAAAAGGGTATCCTGGTGGGCTGAAAACCCGAAAGGGCGGTCTAGGCAAAAATTAAGGATTAAAAGCGTATGACTATGTCCCGTGGAATCACCACAGTCAATTTTATCACCAAGGTCCAAGTTCAAACGGTCCAAGATTAATCCAATCAACTTCTATCAACGACAAGGGACATTCGGAGACATAGGGGCAATATTAGAGTTGGCAGGCAATAAAATCATTTCACATGGCTATTTGTTTTTGTTTCCAATTTTGTTTTCCTTCCGACGATTTCCTCTTACTAGGATCTTTGTCTTTCTGTACAAAAATGCTTATTCATGGGCAAAATATCAACACATATATACTTTAAAATGCAGAATATTTGTCTTTGTTTTGAATGCAAATTTGTCCAATGACTAAAATTGAATGAACATATGCATATGAACATAACTAAAGTTGTTTGGCACATATGACCTAAGCAGTAACAAGCATCTCTTTAATGTATATGGAATATCCCCACCGAGTTATTTCATTAGCATTATCCCACAAGGACGGCTACAATAAACCTTTTCCCAACGGAGTTTCCTAAAAAGTCTCTTTGCATAGTTTGATTCTCAGCCGGAGTCTCAATCTCTTGGCAGCTCCCTCGCCAGCTAAGTCGAATTTTACAAGTTGAAGCCTCGTAGATCTCTTCCTAAAAGAAACTCACCTCTTTAACAGGGTTTATTTCCCCAACAGGGTTTATTTCCCTAACAGGTTTTATTTCCCCAACAACAATCGAGGAACCATAAAATTCCCCAGCCGAGTACATCCTCCCCAATCGAGTTTGTATTCCCCCCGCTGAGCCTGTTATCCCCAGCTGAGCCTGTTATCACCAGTTGAGTATATCCTCCCTAGTTGAGTATATCCTCCCCAAGCTGATTCTGTCCTACCCGACTGAGTCCACACTCTCCAGTTTGAGTTCAGATTATTGCAAATCATAGGGCCACAACCCCTGATCCCTAGTAAATCCATCAGCAAAACCTTTACTATTTCCAAAAATATACTATAAAGCCTGGACCCGACCAGATATTAACACAATTTTCAAGTTATTACTGAAGCCTAGACCCGACTAGATAATAGTTTGACTTCTTCAACTGACGAAGCCTGGGTCCGACCAGATAACAGTTTACTTCCTACGAAATCATTAGCAAAACTCCTCCTCTCCAATAGAGCTTTCCACCATCCCTAGTGAATTAGTGAAACCTGGACCATACCAGATAACAGTTTGAGAGTCTGAAACCTGGACCCGACCAGATAACAGTCGATCTCAATTTCAAGTAACTAAAATCCTAGACCCGACCAAATATTAGTTTAACTCTTCAAAATATAGAAGAACCTGGACTCAACCAGACCAAGGTTTAACTTCTTCTCCCCAGTAGAGTTTGCCTCTACCCCAACAAGTTGTTGTGAAGCCTGGATCCGACCAGATAGCAATTACCCTCAGAGATTCATTGTGAAGCCTGGAAACTGACAAGATAACAACTAAATCCCCAAACAGTTTATTGTGAAACCTGGACCCGACCAGATAGCAATTAACCTCATCAACCTCAGAAATCTGCAAAGCCTGGACCCATCCAGATGATAGTTTTTTAAACAGTTTATTGTGAAACCTGGAGCCCGACCAGATTACAATTAACTATGATCCCCGGAGAGACACTATGAAGCCTGGTCTCGACCAGATAATAGTACAACTTTCCAAAAACCATAAAACCTGGACCCGACCAGATAGTGGTTATCACTTCAAGTCACTGTGAAGCCTGGATCCGACCAGATAACATTTAACTTCTGTATCCCCAACAAGTTGTTGTGAATCTAGGATCCGACCAGATAACTATTCAATTAAAAGAAATTTTCTGCAAAGCCTGGAATCCGACCAGATAACGGTTAATTCGTCTCTTCCCTCAGTAAGTTGCCGTGAAGCCTGGATCTGACCAGATAGAAGTTGACTACTTCATCCTCGGCAAATTGTGAAGCCTGAATCTGACCAGATAACAACTAACATTCAAGAGATATTCCCCAGCGAAAGCATCCTTTCAACAAAGTTTGAAGATATGCATATTCTTCATCCCCAACGGTAATCGGGGATTCAACCCCCCAGAATTTCCTCAGCGGCAGTCAGGGATTTATTTTCCTAGACAAATATGCATCCCACATTCATACATCATAGCATATACATACAAAATTCATTTAACATAATACCACATATGGTGAACATCATGCATGCATTTGCATTTTACTAACTCTTTTTCTCACGGTAAAACATCAAGTTTTAGTATAAATTAACAAGAGATTTGTGCTGATACTTCTTCTAGTGTTTACCAACATTCCTCCAAATGGCATTTATAAGCCCATTCACCATCCATCTTCGAGTGCAAATTTCTGGGCACTCTAGTGTTCAATCATCTTTCACCTTCAAGTCACGAATGGCGGACTCGCCAATCTAACTCTTCAGGTTTAAGAAGATTGAACAGGGGCAGCTGTTGTACCCCAAAATTTGCCCTCTCATTTCTCAAGGATTCTCTCACAAGATCTTATGTGACGTCAAGTTTGCAGCACCGACACATCAATTTAGGCCTGGAATTGGCACAAGGGCAAAATGGTCAATTGCATACTGGAAAGTCAAACTTTGACTTTTTGGTCAACATTACATTCCAAAAACAATAATTCATCAAGAAGTCAAGAAAGTCAAAAGTCAACTTGAAAAGTCAAGATTTCCAAGGTTTAAAAATTTTCTAAGTGTTTTTATACATGATAATTTCATCACTTTATGCCATTCTTTCACCAAGATGCAAGATGATTCAAAAGAAACTTTCAACATGAAAGTTGTAGATCTCCATGATATCTGCAACATTGCTTTACACAACTTCTCCTAAAAGTGCTTAGATCTCAAGTTATAAATTCATAAAGTCATGACATATTCATTAAACACTTAGAGAAATTTTCAACAAATTTCGTTCAGGATTTTATCCCAACTTCTTGGCCAATTTTCATCAAGTTCCAGCTTGATTTAACAAAAGTGGTCAACATGAAAGTTGTACAGGGTGTTTCAAGCTTTCCAAAACATTCAAGAGCATGAATTTATCATATTTGAGCTAGGAGATTCAAGAGCCTGAAGTTAGGCATTCATTCTTGAATTGCAAGCCATTTTTGTTGAAGAACACATAATCCAATTGGCATGATTTGCTGCATAATCTTATGTTGCAGGCCACCTTGCTTTCAAATCTCTACATAATTTAATGTTTACACAAAAGCTTGAGCTATTACCCAAGTGTTTGAGCCATTGTCCAAAAGATCTTTCCATTTATGGCATAAAGGCACCATTGTTATTCTTGAAAAGCAACCTTTTTGTACAAAGTTTGTCTTGAGCCCATACCTAGATGGTTGTTGATTACACTCCACCATAAATCATGGGAAGTAGCTCCTCAATACCAGCAACTTTGGTACTTTATCTTGGGACTATGGAGTACTTTACTTAGTTTGATCTTTGTAATCCAACCAAACCATAACATGTTGTTTTGAAAACCTAATCAGCTCATATGCACAAACCCTTTTCCTATAAATAGAAGAAGCATTGGCAATAGAAAGAGGTTAGAAAAAGGTTAGAGGAAGTTAGAGAGAAAATAGAGAGAAAAGCCAGAAGTTTTGTTGTAAACTAGTCATCAAGATCCCATACTCTCCAAAAATCCATAATTGTCCAAAAAAGCTTCCACTCTTGAGTTTTGAAGTCCAAATATTTGGAACTCTCACACCTTGCAAGCTCTGTCCAAACATCTAAGCATCTCACATACATCATCTAGAAATTGTTCAAACTCAAGAACAAGCTTCTACAACACCTTTGTTTTCTTTTCCAAGTTCAAGAACAGTCAAGACAACAACTCAAACTCAGAGTATAAGATCCAGCTCCAAGGTAAGTTTCTTGACTTTAGTTCTTCATTTCAAGCATCATTAGTAATTCATTTTTTAAAGACAAAGTGTAGTAACCATTGTCTTTGAAGAAAACCTTTTTTTTATCTTCCATTCTTTTTATTATGTGTTGAGAACTAACCCATGTATGCAGCAAAACAATGTTGAAGTCAAAAAAAGACAGTATGAGTTGACACATAGCCTTATGAGTCGATTCATACTGCTTTACAGGTTCAAAATAGAAGCAAACAATAGTGTATGAGTCGACACAAAGCATGTATGAGTCGACACAGCAGTGTATGAGTCGATACATACCATTATGCATCGACTCATACTGAGTTAATTTGGCAATACATGGGCAAGGAAAGTTATGTGTCGATGCATGTGAGCTTGTGTCGACACATAATAGTTCAAAATGTAATTTTTCCTTCTTTTTACACTGTTTTTACATTTCCTTCATTATTATTCGATATGGTTGTAATATTTAAGTTCCTACTTCATCCCCATTTGTAAATTTATCCCCCATCCCCTAAATGATGTAATAGCGTAGGACTTTACATTTCCGTAATTTATCGCTTTTAAATATAAATGCTAGTAACTAGGTTTTGTACGGAAAGACTAAAACCAATCAATAGAAAACGCTAATCAAAGACAAAAACAATGCATGTAAATCAATAAAATTGCACACAAACACCCCTAGGATAAATCTGCTTGGTTTCCTTACAAAAATGGTCATGTTATGCATGTGGGAAATCTTAGCAAAAACAAATAAAAAACACAAGATCATAGTCCCTCGATGACGCTACAAATGTTGCCTTTCAAAATGATCTTAGTCCCTCAAAAAGAAATGCTAAGATACCTCACAACATTGCTATCATGACTATACGATGACCCACGCCCGTCCCTTTACATCCAAAGATAAGGCTTCTTACTAAATCAATGGTAAGATAGCAATATCAAAGGTGAAATTCTGGCTGCAGATACTCAATGTCACGTTCAATGTTATGACACCGTATCTGACTTACTATATGACAGTAAATACAAAAGCAATAAAGAACACAGTCAATTGTTTACCCAGTTCAGTGTGCAACAACACCTACTCTGGGGGCTACCAAGCCAGGGAGGAAATCCACTATAAGAGATGTTAATTCAGGAATAAACCAACCAGTTTATCTCCTTCACTTAAGACCTACCCAATGCAATTCCAATCTAAGTACAACTTAAACCTGAGTTCCTACTCACTCCCCCTCAATCACAGCAGTGATACATAAACCAATTTGACTTAAGAATTTATGAAGACACTCTTCAAAAACAAACACTTGATTAAGCTTCACAGCTTTTTAATCAAGCAACACAATCACTCTTGCTTCACAGCTTTGAGTGATGTACACAACTAACTTGACTCTGCTTCACAGCTTTAGTCAAGGGACATTCAAACACTCTTGCTTCAAAGCTTAGAGTGCTACACAACCCTTACAATTTGAAACCTATTCCAAGGCACTTATCACAATGATAATTGCTTGGAGTACAATAAACAAATCTATACAGATTACAACTGATCTTCTAATCAATAAAAGCCATCCTTGAAAAACAGCAGCTCTGTTGAATATATAGCAGCTGCAACTTCAGTTAGGGTTTCCAAAAACCTAGGGTTAATTCCGCTTGACCTAAAGACCAGGTCACAGGACTTTATTAACCAGGTTAGGGTTGAGCTAGGTTACCCCTCAGAAAACGCAGGATTCTGTTCAGGAAGGACTGAGTTATTTCCTGAAAAAACTCAGACTTATCCAATCCTGCAATCCTGTTAGTTCAGAACAGGATGTCATAACATCTGTTATGACATCTGAGAAAACCTGTCTACTGATTTAGCAAAATGTGATCATTTTGCAAAATGCTCAGATACACACTTATAAACATCAGTATTTGAATTACAATATTTTTCTGCAAAGGTACCTAATGAACCAGTACAAACTGAACTAGAATGTTATGACATCAGTCATGACATTCACACATACACTTGGGATTTACCAAAAATGCAAGCCAATACCTAAACACCTACAAACTCCCCCTTTGGCAGATTTTTGGCTAAAGACCCTAAACAATCAGAGATAGATAGCAGCAGAAATAAGTGACAGCAGAAAAATAGAATGTCAAGTACTAATTAAGTAAGTACCAAAATATTCTCCCCCTCTTTAGCCACAAATGGGCCAAAGATACATGTTCAGAAAATTTTACAGTTATCCAAAACAAAATAATAAGATCTGCAGCAGGCAACAACAGAATACACTTCCAAACTCCACCAGATATCAGCAACCAACCAGCAACACCACCAAGCAGCAATCAACCTTCAAGCACTGTCATCAGACTCAGAGGAGCTAGTTTCTTCAATGTTGAGCTGTCCTTCAGCTTCTACACCTTCTTCCCTTCTGCTTTCTTCAGCTTCCTCCTTTTCTAGCCTGGCAATTAGAATTTCTAGGGTCCTTTTTCTAGCATCCAGCTCTTTGCAAGTTTCTTTTAAAACACATATGACATCTGATGTCTTGGACTGGGTCTTTATAGACAATGTCTCAGCTGATGTTATGACAATGTCTGGAGCATGAGATCCCTGAAACAGTTTGTAGTGCAGGCCAAGGGCAGGAGCTCTTTTGAAGACTGTATCTCTTGCCACAAGGATATCAGGGAATTGTGCAAGGATGATTCCACAAAGGAGGGAGGGAAAGGCAATTGGTCCTTTGACAGCATAACTGCCAGCATGCTTTAAGGTTTGTTCAAAGATGTACCTCCCATAGTCAAAAGCAGTCTTGGTTCCCACAGCATAGATAAATCTCCCCAATCCTGTGGAGATAGTTGATTTGTGATTTGTAGGCACCCAGTTGGCTGCTCCTATTTTATGCAAGATGGCAAATTTCATGCTGAGTTTACTAGCATTCAACTTCCCTTTCAAGGGCCAGCACTTTACTTGCCTGGCTGTGATGGTTAGACAAACTTCATTGTCAGTTGCCTCTAGATCAGGACAGTCCTTATTTGTTCTTCCAAGAAACTTGTTGATTTCTGATGGAGAGAACTTGACCCTTCTTCCTCTAACAAAGACACTTTCAAAGTCAGCTGACCTTCCATCAGCACAATCATTTGACAAGTTCACTACAAACTCCTTAACCAGATTTTCATAACACTTGTTAAAATTTATCACTGTCTTCATTAGCCCAGCATTCTTGATCAGATCCATGATGTCTTTGCACTCCAAGGCATCATTGTTGAGTTCTCTCTCCAAGGCTATTCTCTTTAAGCAAACATACTTCCATCTGTTTGCATTGTCAGGATGATGAAAAGAGATGTTGTCTGTTGGCACTTCAGGCACTCTAGCAATCTTGCTGGAGGGGAGCTTCCTTCTGATGGGATTTTCTTCAATATCAATCTCAAATTCTGATTCATCATCAGAATCAGAAGTTTCAGGTTCTTTACTTTTCTTAGAGATTGGTTGTCTAGCAGTCTGCACCTGGGCCTTCTTCCCTTTTGTCTGAATACTTTTCTCAGCCATCCCTTCAGCCTTGGATTTCTTAGCATCAGGTTTATCATTCTGACTACTCTTTCTTTTCATCAATCTCCTAGCTATGCTAGGGTTCACATTAGCAATCAGTTCATTATCTGAGTAATCTTCATCCACATCAATGATAGGTGGATCAGCAGCCTTTTCAGAGGTGTCCTGAATGTTGTCTTTTGGTGTCACAACATCCTCAGTGACATCTACATTTTCAGAACCTTCCACATTTGGACTTTCTGATTGATTTAAAGGGATAGAAATCCCCGGTACAGATTGGTTGCCACTCAGTATGCTAGTAACCAGCCTAGCAATAGCTTGGTGTACTTGAACTGATCCTTCTCTATTAGGTACAGAAGACGAAGGATGAGAAGAATTACCAGAGGTTGTAGCTTGAGCTCTTCTTGCATGTCTGGTTCTGAGCTTTTTGACTCTGGCTGGGTCAGTTGCCATCTCCCTGAGAGGAGTGACCTCAAGAACTTCAGATTCTATGCATGTAGTGATTGCCCTAGAATCCTTGTCAGATGATGATGATGATGAGGAAGATGAGGTCGCCATGGTTGAAGAAGATGTCTGAGACATTTTGATTGACTTTGAGTAATGGTAGCAGTTTGAGAAAAATCTTTGATTTGGAGGAGGAAACAGGTTGCAAAGAACTGAGAGGTAGGGGATAAAAGGGAGTCTCTTCAACTTCTTAAGGCTTTTGAAGGAATTGTGAAAGAATATGATTAACCCACTAAATATAGACTTAATAAAATTAATCCCTTCAACCCTTGTTTTAAGCAAAATTAATTGTTATAATTTCTCATGTTGGTGAATACCCAACCTGCCCCTCAAATTTTCAAGTTTATTTCCAACAAGAGCCTTGGTAGAAGAATCAGTTAGCTGAAGCTTAGAGAAACTATGTTCCAGTTTAAATGACTTCTTCTCTTCAAAGTCAATAGGATTCAAGGAAATGTTGATTGTTTTCAGATTGTCACACCACAATGTCACAACATCTTGTGTAACATTGTACTCAGGGAGCATCTGTTTTGACCAGATGTTTTGAGAACAGAATTTATTTGACTTGTTATTTCCAACATCCTTGTCAAGATGACTTAAGGTTCTGACAACACATTCTTCTTCAAGTTTATTTGCCACATCACAGATATTATCAACCTGTAGTTTTGGAGTTCTTCTGACAGCTTCCACAGAAATAGATCTTTTCATTCTTCTTAGATGAAGGAGACCAAGCTTATGCTGCCACAGTTTCATCTCTTTTTCTTCTTTGATGATTTGACACACAGTGGAGATAACAGTGTTCTCAGGCTGCCACACGTAACAGTTATCTTTGGATTTGATTCCTCTCATTACAACTTCTAGTTTTTTATTAATTACTAGGCATTCAGATCTTGAGAAGTTGACCTTGAATCCTAGATCACATAATTGACTGATACTAATGAGATTAGCAGTCAACCCTTTTACCAGCAGTACTTTATTCAGACTTGGAACTCCAGGGCAGTCCAAATTACCAACTCCTTTGACTTCACCTTTAGCACCATCTCCAAAGGTCACAAAACTGGTGGTGTGAGGCATAACATTATTGAGGAGATTTTTGAATCCAGTCATGTGTCTGGAACATCCACTGTCAAAGTACCAATCTTCCTTTGCAGAGACCCTCAGGGAAGTGTGAGCTATCAGTGCAACATCCTTTTTCTTCCATTTAGGAACATGAAGTACCTTTTTAGACTTAGGTTTGACACCTGAGTTCTGATTAGGATATCCATGTAGTCTGAAGCAGAAGGGCTTTATGTGACCATATCTCCCACAATGATGACATTTCCATCTTTGGTACCTCTTCTTCACATGTCTCTGTCCCTGATGTTGAGAGTTGTGTTGAGACATCCGTTTTGACATTTGCTTACCAGTACCAGATTTCTTTGCTTTCATAAATCCTAATCCAGATTTATTTCCCATATTTTGTCCAGCCTGAAGGATCTCTTCCAATTTGTCTGTTCCATTGGTCAACATCTTGACAGATTTGGTCATTTGATTCAGTTGTGAGTTCAACAATTGAACTTCTCCTTCTAGATGACTTATAGTTTCAAGATTCGCCCTTTTTTCAGCCTCCAGTTTGATAATGAGTTTTGATTGTTTCTCATTCTGCACACAGACTTCAGCACTTCTGATACACAATTTCTTGTAGGTATCAGCCAGTTCTTCAAATGTCACTTCTTCATCACTAGTGTCACTTTCAGAAGTACAAACACTAGTTAGGGCAGTAACTAGTTTGGCAGATTCTTCTTCAGAATTACTTTCTGAATCATAGTCAGACCAAGTAACAGTCATTCCTTTCTTTTGCTTCTTAAGAAAGGTAGGACATTCAGCTCGAATATGTCCATATCCTTCACATCCATGGCATTGAATACCTCTGCCTTGGTTTCCCTTATCTTTTGACCTTGGTCTTCTGCTGGAACTGTCAATGTCAGAGGGAATGTTATGAACATTAGACCTTGACTTTGGGTCCATTCTTTTGATGAGCATGTTGAATTGTCTTCCAAGCATGGCAATAGCTTCAGATATGTTTTCTTCTTCATCCTCCTTGTATTCATCATCAGTGTTGGATACAAGTGCTATGCTTTTGTTCTTCTTGTCACCATTATCAGTGATCCCCATCTCAAAAGTCTGAAGAGACCCAATAAGTTCATCCACTTTCAACTTGCTAATGTCCTGGGCTTCCTCTATGGCAGTTACCTTCATTGCAAATCTTTTAGGCAAGGATCTGAGAATCTTCCTCACCAGTTTTTCTTCTGACATTTTTTCTCCCAGTGCTCCTGAGGTGTTGGAAATCTCCAAGATGTTCGTGTGAAACTCATGAATGGTTTCATCTTCCATCATTTTTAGATTCTCAAACTTAGTGGTCAACATCTGAAGCCTTGACATTTTTACTTTGGAAGTGCCCTCATGAGTAGTTTTGAGAGTGTCCCAAACTTCCTTGGCCAGTTCATATTGATGTACTAGTCTGAAAATGTTTCTATCAATTCCATTGAACAAGGCATTTAAAGCTTTTGAATTTCCCAGAGCTAACTCATCTTCTTCTTTACTCCAATCTTCCTCAGGCTTCAGACTGATTGTCCCATCTATCTCAGGTATGGTGGGATGAATCCATCCTTTGTCAGCAGCTCTCCAAGCCTTTTTGTCCAGAGATTTTAGGAAGGCAATCATACGAGGTTTCCAGTAGTCATAATTGGTTCCATCCAGAATGGGTGGTCTATTTCCAAAAACTTCTTCTTTGTCCATAGTGCCAGAAAGTGATATCCCTAGATCTCACCCAGTAATACAGGCAGGGTTCCTGCTCTGATGCCAATTGAAATTCTGGCTGCAGATACTCAATGTCACGTTCAATGTTATGACACCGTATCTGACTTACTATATGACAGTAAATACAAAAGCAATAAAGAACACAGTCAATTGTTTACCCAGTTCAGTGTGCAACAACACCTACTCTGAGGGCTACCAAGCCAGGGAGGAAATCCATTATAAGAGATGTTAATTCAGGAATAAACCAACCAGTTTATCTCCTTCACTTAAGACCTACCCAATGCAATTCCAATCTAAGTACAACTTAAACCTGAGTTCCTACTCACTCCCCCTCAATCACAGCAGTGATACATAAACCAATTTGACTTAAGAATTTATGAAGACACTCTTCAAAAACAAACACTTGATTAAGCTTCACAGCTTTTTAATCAAGCAACACAATCACTCTTGCTTCACAGCTTTGAGTGATGTACACAACTAACTTGACTCTGCTTCACAGCTTTAGTCAAGGGACATTCAAACACTCTTGCTTCAAAGCTTAGAGTGCTACACAACCCTTACAATTTGAAACCTATTCCAAGGCACTTATCACAATGATAATTGCTTGGAGTACAATAAACAAATCTATACAGATTACAACTGATCTTCTAATCAATAAAAGCCATCCTTGAAAAACAGCAGCTCTGTTGAATATATAGCAGCTGCAACTTCAGTTAGGGTTTCCAAAAACCTAGGGTTAATTCCGTTTGACCTAAAGACCAGGTCACAGGACTTTATTCCAAGGCACTTATCACAATGATAATTGCTTGGAGTACAATAAACAAATCTATACAGATTACAACTGATCTTCTAATCAATAAAAGCCATCCTTGAAAAACAGCAGCTCTGTTGAATATATAGCAGCTGCAACTTCAGTTAGGGTTTCCAAAAACCTAGGGTTAATTCCGTTTGACCTAAAGACCAGGTCACATGACTTTATTAACCAGGTTAGGGTTGAGCTAGGTTACCCCTCAGAAAACGCAGGATTCTGTTCAGGAAGGACTAAGTTATTTCCTGAAAAAACTCAGACTTATCCAATCCTACAATCCTGTTAGTTCAGAACAGGATGTCATAACATCTGTTATGACATCTGAGAAAACCTGTCTACTGATTTAGCAAAATGTGATCATTTTGCAAAATGCTCAGATACACACTTATAAACATCAGTATTTGAATTACAATATTTTTCTGCAAAGGTACCTAATGAACCAGTACAAACTGAACTAGAATGTTATGACATCAGTCATGACATTCACACATACACTTGGGATTTACCAAAAATGCAAGCCAATACCTAAACACCTACAAAAGGAAAGGAAGAAATGAACAAAGACTTTTTTGTAGGTAGATTGTTCCTAGTTGCTTGCTCATTTTCAAATCAAACATCATTGCTATTTTCAAAACAAACACCAACACTTTCAAAACATCTTTCAAACTTGAAACATTTTCAAAAGCTCAACACTTTGTATACGTTCTTATGAATGATAACTATTACAAAGTTTGCATAAACGATGGCGCCTTTTCAAAATACTTTCAAAAACCACACAAAGCACATTTTCAAATAAAATCAAGTGATCTAGCAAGTAACTAAGAGCCCATAGATAACTATGGATAAAAAGGGTGCTAACACCTTCCCTTTTCATAATCTACCCCCCGAACTCAAGAAACAATCTCAAAGGTCTTTCCTGTTCTTTTCAGCCTTTCCTTTTGGATAAAAGAAAAGTCGGTGGTGACTCTTGCTAACCACAACATTTGCGATAAAATGCAAAACACCCAAGTCAATTCTCCCACCGTATCACACTTCTCTAGAAATTAAAAGGAGAAAATGCGAACTACTGAAAGCAAAAAACAATGGAAGATTGGAAACTTACCAGTTAATAGAAAAAGAAAGGATGGAAGTAAGCAGCTGCGAGCAGAAAAACTCAACGAATAATAGTGGCCGACAGTCGAGCTAATATGAGCATTTGAGAGAGGAGAAAAAATACTAAATGCCCAGTTTCTCTCATATTTATAGTTGAAACAATTCACGCGTATAAGAGACGCCCCTGGGGAACCCTAGGGTCATCGTCATTACACCCTAGCCCTAGGTCATCATTGTGCTGCTTCGCTAGCATGCTTCCCAAAACACACTACCTATCCAAATTCAAGGGTCCTAACGACCAACTCCTCATCTCCCTGTGAGAAAAGCTCAACGGGAAACACCCATTTAACCGTAAGACGCACCCGTTCCTCGAGCAGGTGTTAAAGTCATCACTCCTGCACCCAGAAGTAACGACTTGGGAGGCTACTATTCTAGATTGGCCTGACAGCTTGAATGGGCCCAGTCTAGACCTTTCATTTGGTACGACCCGCACGCCCGTGACCCAAACCGCACGCTATCCGTCGAGAAATATCAATCATTTGGCCTCCCAAGCCAGCACTGGCCTAGGATAATCAAAGAGCATCCTCTCAGCCTACCCGACATCAACATCATGCAGGACACCAGGAACCAACCAGAGAGATTCCCTTAAATGCCCCCTCCTTGGAACCAACAACTAGTTACATGCACATCTTCCCGGTTTGAGCAAGTCCTGGCAGTTACCTGATTTCACAGACCCACATATCCAGGTGTGAAATCAGGAACCAATGGTCATGCGCCAGGGGAATTATATAAACCCTCACACCTGTGAGGGTCATGTATTGAATATTCACTATTCACCTCCTAATAATTTGCTTATATCTCCTTGTTCCCACTCTTACTTGATCGTCAGAGTGCCTTACAGCTACAACCCTCTTTTTCTCCTCGACATCATAGCCCGACTACAGATCATCTTCCGGCCACTTCTCAGGTTCTCATCAGCCGATAAGATCATAACCATTGGTATAAATTATCTATTGTTGCCCGGAGGTAGAACTGAACATTCTAAGTTTAAGATTCTTGTAGCAACTATGGATAATTCTACTTACAAAGTTGAATACAACGATGATGTTGGAGACCTTATGAGGTAGACAAATTTAATTATATGGTATGAAGCACCAATGGCACACAAGCATGCTTTAGAAGCACTTGACATAACTTTGAAAGATATTATGAGTATGTACAGTCATTCAAAGATATGTTTGGTGGAAAGTTTGTTGTTTTTGGTGGTGATTTTAGAAAAAATTTACCAGTTGTCCCGCGAGGCAGTTGTTCGGATATTGTACACTCTGCGATTAATGCATCTTACATATGGAATTCGGTTTAGGTATTAACATTAGTAAAGAATAATCGGCTAGATTCTATGCCAATAGACAATGAGATATGGTGTAAGGTGCTGAATGGTAAATATTTACATGGTAATGAGCAGAGTCAGTCTAATGTTAAAGTGACATACTCAGAATTATGGAAAGGCATCAAGAACATGGACTATCATCTTTCTTCAACGGGCATATGGAGTATAGGTGATGTAAAAAGCGTTGAACCTTGGAAAGATTATTGGCGGGAAGAAGGTTATACCGTTGAGAAGTTAAATCTATAGGTTCCTGCAAATCTGGTAGGATTAAAGTTATGTGATCTTGTGGGCAACAATGGGGAGTGGGACTGGAATTTGCTTCAGGACTGGTTGTCAGGAGACATGATGTGCATGTTTAAATCTCAGTTTCCTCCGAAAAAGAATTATGGAGAGGATGAATTCATCACAATTGGAACATGTGCAAGGAATTTTTTTATTAAAGCCATTGAAACAACTGGACAAATCATCGAAGGTAAAATTCAATGAAGTCGCCATCGAACGTCTTTTATCCCACGGAAAGGGAAAGGGTAGACATCGAGAAAACCTGAGAGGGTGAAATCATGGTCTCGCGACCATAGAGATCGGGTAAGGAGGTCTGTTACGCGAGGGGAAGGTATTAGCACCCCCACACGTCTGTGGTACTCTACAGGATCCACTTGTGTTGTTCTAATCTAAGGGTATGTAAAATCTATGTTTAGAGCTTAAGAGCTAAAAAGAAAGATGCAAAGGTGGAAATTCATACAAAAGAGAAAACACAGAGACAAGAAGTAAATATTACAATGGTCGCTCGTTTGAGCCCCGTGACCATATGTCTATGTATCCTTTTTAAGGAATCGAGGGTCGTAGTTCAGCTAAAAAGTTTCGCTTGTTTTGCATCTTTTACTGAACAATATTAATTTCGCTTTCTGCTGCAAATCGACCTTTGGAGACTTACGCGTCAGCACAGAAGTGAATTAACATGTTATTTTGAAAAGTTTGAAAGAAAATCCCAAAGGCAAAAAGAGTTTGCGTTGGTTGGTGTTTTTGTTACGGATAATAGTTAATTAATCTCAAGAGAGAGAGAGAGAGAGAGATTAACCACTTCCCCACTTATTCATGAAAAGAGCCTTTGAGACTTGAACCACACCAAAGTATAGAATGGAAGAACAATAAGATCAAGAAGAATCCCACTTATCATCTCTCATACTAAACAAGGGTATGATTCACATCAGTAATTTTTAAGTGTTTTGAAGTTTTCCAGAAAAAAAGTTTTTGTTTTAATGAGATGCAAAAGAAGGAAGAAAAGTATGAGGGGAGGCTAACAAGATAACCATAAAGTTGTCATGCATTGTTGATCCTATAATTAAGGATAAAAGAGTGGAATATATATTTAATGTTGGCATACATGAATATAAGCCTAAGGTCTATTCAATTCGTATTTTAAAAAGAGTGAATTGAAGATCCTATGGGGAGCATGGCAAAGGAAACAAAGATGGGAAATGGGGTAATAAACCTCACACAAGGAAAGGTTAATCATCAAGCATACTTCACACTTTTGTGACAAACATAAACTATGAATGAAACTCTTAAACATACCAAGAGAGGTGGATAAGAGGTACTCAAGTTTGAAGGGTGGAAAGCCCTAAATTCAAATTAGGTTAAGCAACTAAAAAAAACTTGTAAAAATTAAACCAATTGAACCCTATCTTCCTAAAGACCTATGAATGTCAAAGACATGGTTTAAATCTCTTGGATTAATTTAAAGAGATAAAAATGTTTGAGAAATTTTAATGCTAGTTGACAAAAGGATCAAATTAGGGGGGTTTTAGCAAAATATTTGTGAGGAATGTAAAATAAAAAAATTAAAATTCAACAAAAATGATTTTTTATGATTTTAAGTCATCCAAGAAATTTAAGCATATTTCTTTAATTTTTATGAGTAAAGGAAATTAGGGTTTCAAGGGTTTCTTTAGCTTTAAGCAAAAAAGAGTCCAAAAACTATCATTAGTTTCTAAAATTTGGGAAAAAAGAAAATTGAAAGGTAAATTCAATTAAAAATTATAGAAAAATGGTTTAATACATAAGGGTCAGCGAACATATTTTTGTGGAATTTTATCAATAGAGGGAAATATCAAACAAAAATTATTTGCACAATGTAACAAAAAAAGTATAAAAAAATGATATAACTATTGATTGATTTTATTTATTTGTCACAAAATTTTATAAAAATCAAACAAAAATTACTTTTTATGAAATATATTCAAATTTAAACTTAGAATATTTTTTGTGGATTTTTTATACTAGTAAAACTTGGAAAATAATATTCTAGAACCTAAAAGATAATAAAAACCCTAATTGAACTCATTATTTTATTTAATATTCTAAAAATGATTAAAAAAATCAGAATGTGAAAATAAACTAAAAAAAGAGTCTATTATATTTTTTTGATAATTTTTGAATGATAGAAAATATTACATCAAAATTAAAGAAACAAAATAAAAATGAGTTTAAATTCAAATATTGCCACGGTCTATTACACATGTTTTTAAACAAACGCGTTGTAAAAGATTTCAAAACATGTTCAATTAACGTGTGCCATATAATCGTCCTTGTCTGTTATCCATGACCTAACATGCTTTGCTCAGTTTGACATACTAGATTCAGTTTGCAATTTCTCCTTCGTTTCTTGATGAAAACGCGTGAAATTTTGATCAAATTAAAGGTCTCACCAAGGTCTATAACATAGAACCAAGAATTTTCAAAAATGATTCACGATTCAAAGAAAAAAAATGCGCGTGAAAATCACTGATTGCAAGCTTTCAAAGATATTTAAACATTCAAATCTGACATACGAATTTCAGACTTAGATTTCTCTTTCAATTCTTAATCATTTTTCGTGATTCTAAGTGCAAAGCAAAGATCATACATCAAGCTACATCGTGTATTTCATAGAAATAAAAATTATCCATAGATCACCAATAAATCATGGCACGAGATTCACTGAAAAATACGTTTTCACCAAGCTTCAAAATTATGAACATGATCTGTATTTAAATTTGTTATAACCAAAGACCTATTGTCTCGCCAGCTACACTATAATGCAGTTTCTATAAACAAATTTCAAGCTAACATGAAGATGATTCAGATCTGGAAGCTTACCTCGTGAGTTAAAAAATTAATTCAACTGTGGCCTCTTATTTTGAAAGAGAAAATCCCCTGGATCTTGCTTGCTTTGTTTCAATGGAAATAAATGGATGAAAATGAGAGTTCTAGAACAGAGGAAGAATCAATTTCACAGAAAAAAGAAAGTTGAGAAGTATAGTGTTGTTTCTGTATAGAAGCCTCTATCCCTCACAAATGAGCATGAAGTGGTCTTATATAGAGCCAAGGAAGAGTATTGAAGAATATTGGTTAAGGGTATAAAAGACTATTTGCTTTAGGAGCCGTTGGAGGGCTTCTTTGGTATTTCTGAAAAAATCAGCATCTTGTACCTCTCAGCCATGTGTTTCATGTTGTTTCCAATTAAGTTAGCAGTCGTTTTGGTTAGTTGGTGACGTAGTAAGGAAAGTGTGAAGAGATGAGGTGGAAGGTAAAAGGATTTGCAGCAAACAACATTGAGCTCTTGGCCAGAATATGACATAGTGACAACCTAAGCAGAAGTTCATGAACATACCACTTCAATCGTGCGTTTTCTCTGAAGTTGGGACCTTTGGAAAGCTAAGATATTAGGGATCAAAGTTGTAGTTGGTAGAAATCCAAAATGATGCTTGCAAATTAATGGGAAAATGACATGAACGTGAGAAAATTTTGGTTGGGCATGCTTCGCGCGAGCAGGTCATGAGCAGATACGCATGGCAAGGAAACTTCATTAGCCAATATTCAAACCTTAGTATCTCATTAAATTGTGATCCAAATCAAGTGATTAAAATATTAAGTTGTAGCTTGCATACCCAATTACAACTTCTTTTTGAATTCCAATTCCAATTATCACTTGTATTAAGAGATAGAGCATCGTGAATAGGGCACGCCATGTGTTTGTGGAAATGACTGCAGGGGAGTGCGCGGCATGACTTGTAACTTGCCATCTCAATGTCCTAAACTTCTAAGTTCAATAACTTACAAATACTTCATTTTTGGGACTTGAACACACATTTACAATCTTGTAGGTTTTCTCTCGATCTTTCCAAGCATGTAGGGTTTTCCTCCATTGGATAAAAAAAATGAGAGACGTCCATAATTCAGTACTATAGGGACTTAAGGACTTGAGAATTTTTCTAAGTGTCCAAATAACTTCTTGAACATATTATCTCCAATTTGACCTCTTCTCTTGATTTTAGGACACCAATGATCATGAAATATGAAAATAGGATACTTGAATTGATGGTTGACCAAAAGTCCACTTGGTCAACTTTGACTTTGGTTGATTTTTGGTCAAAATGACTATTTTTCCCCTTTAGATCAATTGAATCTCTTCCAATCAAAATTAGCACTCAAACCTTCAATCATAGGTAGTAGTGAATGCCATTAACACAGATGTATCCGATAGTTTTAAAGGCCATGCAATATTACGTAAAATTAAAATATTGATTGAACTCCGTGAATATGTTCATGTGAGCCATGTGTTTCGAGAATCAAACAAATATGTTGATGCTCTGGCGAATGAAGGGTGCTTATTAGATTGAAGTTATGTGGAGTGTAACGCCCCGATATTTAATTATTTATTTAATTAAATATTTTTGAATATTTTATATTAATTCAAATTTTTATCTTCGAAGTCGGAATTATTTTATTTAGTGGTATGATAAATAATCGGATTTAATTTGGTGGAATTAAGTTGAATTATTATTTTATTATTAAGCTTAAATATGACATTGGGCTTAACTTGTGGTGTTGTGAAGTAATAAGGGGATATGTCACTTAGGCTCATTTAGATTTATTAAGAGAAATAATATTATAGTAGGAATATAATTAGAGGAGAAAGAGAGTTAGTGTTATCAAGAAAAGAAAGAAAAAGAAGAGAAAGAGGAATAGGGTTTTGAGAGGAGAAGAAGAACAAGAGGAGGTTGCTACTAGTGCCAAATTCCCAGAAATTCCATTGAAGTTTCTTAGAGTTGCACTCAATCCAAGGTAAGGATGGGGTTCTTGCTAAATAAATGGGAGTATGATGAATTTTAATTTGGGTTTAGGGTATTAGTTTCACTACTATGTTATGCTGAAAATTGGTTGTGTTGTTATTGAAATTAACGATTGATTTGAGATGTGTTGTTAATTATTGTATTTGAACTGTGTTGGGTTAATGTTAAGCTAGGATAAATGGGTAAACTGAAACAAGGAATGAACAAGAACAAGGCACATGTGTGAAGGGAGGCAAAACTGGTTTTTAAGCTCCAAGCCTCCTGACACGGGTCGTGTCAGATGATACGGGCACCCGTGTCAGCCCCTGCACTCCACACCTTCCCTTTTCCTTCTCCTGACATGACCGTGTCAGGAAACAGAGCTACCTGTGTCAGAGCTGCTATAGCAAATTCTCTAAAACTTGGACTTATGTACTTTTCCTGTGTAAAAACCACTGATCAGTAGCCGAATTAGGAGGTATAATTAGTTGTCCGGAATTTAACGAAATTTGATCGGGTAACTAAGTTTAATTAGTAGGTAAACATGGATATGTCTTTTGTTGAAATTATGTCGATTACGCTGAATTGCCAGTACAACAGGTTAAGTCAATCTGTCCGGTTTATGGACATTGTTGATCATAGGTCTTATGATCAATGTTGTGTTATTTTGTGTTGATCAATGAATGTGATGTTGTTACGAGATATCATTGAGTATATATGGAATTCACTATTGATAATGTGATTATGAATTATTTATGTGGGTAGCCTTATGGTGTGAATCCTAGTGAATATCTAATAAATATTTTGTTGCCATGAATTGTTGTTGATTACGCTGATGACGTTGTAGAGCTATGGTCGGTGAAGTAGTGATATGGGCGTATACCTCGTGAAGTCTTTAATGATGTTGTTGTATGTGTTGTACATTCATACATTTGCATTTTATGAAGGCCTGTATTGGCGGATTTTGTGAAGGCCTGTATTGGCGGATTTTGTGAAGGCCTGTATTGATAAAATGATTTGTGAAGAAGGCTTATGCCTTATGCCTCAAAATTACTGGAAAATCTTTATGTTTGGAGTTTTACTCCGATGGTACCACATGAATTCACATAGTTTCGAGTTGCATATTCGAGTCGTATATGTTGAGTTCTGGTGTTGATGATATGTGAAGTGTTGAATTATTGTTGTATGAAGTGGTGATTCTTTTTATTCTTTACCTAATATAATGTTTATCATAACCCTATTTATATAGTTTGATATCTCACCCCTTCTGTTTGAATGTTTCCCTTTGTTGGTAACGTGCAGGTAACCAAGATGAGTAGGTGATAGCATTGTTAGTTCGAGTTCGGTGTCATTTGCTGTGATACGTAGCACTCGGGGGGAAATGAACGCTTGTCTTATTTTGTTGTTTATTTATTGAACCTTATGTTGTTATTTGAGGAGTTTATTGTATTGATGTTGTTTCATGATTCAAAAGATGCTATATATTATTTAGAGAATTATTATGAATCTGATACGTGATTAATCAAAGTTTGGTTTATGTTATGAAGACTATATTCATGAGTTGTGTTCATTCCGCTTCTTTAAGTGTTATGTATCTATTCTAAAAGCATGACAGATTTATGTGTTTTGTTGAATATGTGACATCCTTATTATATTGGAAATTTTATACTCTGGTTTTCCGATAATTGCTTGGGATAGAATTGAGGTGTTACATTAGTGGTATCAGAGCAAGTTGGTCCGTCCGGCCAAGTTATCGAGTCGTAGTTGTTTAACAATCGAGTGTTATTAGTTTTTCTTAACCGTTGTTTGTGTTGAAGTGATAACGTCAGATGGATGGAAGGAACGATGCGGCGATTGTTGCTGCTCTGCAAGCGGTGGCTCAGGCTATACAGAATCAGCCTAATTCTGACGAGAATGCTGGATCTCGTAGTTTGGCGACTTTCCAAAGGGAGAATCCGCCGGTGTTCAAGGGTAAGCATGATTCTGATGGAGCACTAGATTGGTTGAAGGAGATTGAGAGGATCTTCCGTGTGATGGATTACACCCCATCACAGAAGGTTTGGTATGGCACTCATATGCTAGCAGTTGAAGCTGATGACCGGTGGCTAGATATGCATGCAAGGTTGGAAGCTACAGATAAGGAAATCACTTGGATTGTGTTTCGTAGGGAGTTTCTGAGGAAGTATTATCCTGAAGATGTTCGGGGTAAGAAAGAGATTGAGTTCCTTGAGTTGAAGCAAAGGGACAAATCCGTCACTGAGTATGCTGCTAAGTTTATTGAGCTAGCTAAGTTCTATCCACATTTTGATGGTGAAGGTGCTGAATTTTCTAAGTGCATCAAGTTTGAGATTGGGTTGCGCTCGGAAATCAAGAAGGTTGTTGGATATCAGAAGATTCATGTCTTTTCTGATTTGGTTGATAGTTACAGGATCTTTGAAGAGGATAGCAATGCTCATCACAAGATTTTTAATGATAAGAGAGGCAAGAATCAACAGAACCGTGGAAAGCCTTATGATGCTGGTAGAGATGAACAAAGAGTTGTTCATGGTAATAGGACTAGTGGGGGAGATGCTCCTGCTAGAGTTGTATGTTTAAAATATGGGCAACCTGGTCACAAGAGTAATGTGTAAACTACTGCTGATGTGAAGAGGTGTTTCCGTTGTGGCAAGATTGGACACACATCTCCTGAGTGTAGGCATAAGGAGGTGATTTGTTTCAATTGTGGTGAAGAAGGACATATTAGTACTCAGTGTCATAAACCAAAGAAGGCACAAACTGGTGGTAGGGTGTTTTCTTTGGCTGGGACTCCGTCATCTAGTAAGGACAGACTCATCAGAGGTACATGTTTCATTAATAGCACTCCTTTAATTACTATTATTGATACTGGTGCTACTCATTGTTTTATTGCCGCTGATTGTGTTGAAAGATTGGGTCTTGTGTTGTCTTATATGAATGGAGAAATGGTCGTCAAGATTCCGGTTAAGGGATCGGTGACTACTTCTTGTGTGTGTTTGAATTTCCCTTTGTCGATCTTCGATAAAGACGTTGTTGTTGATTTGATTTGTTTTCCGTTAAGCGGGTTAGATGTGATCTTGGGTCTGAATTAGTTAGAGTATAACTGTGTTCATATCAATTGCTATAACAAATCTTTGAGGTTTTCTACTCCTAAAGAGGAAGAAGTTGGTTTGTTGACTGGTAAATAGTTGAGGAAATTGATGCAAGACGAAGCGCAGATGTTCTCGTTGATGGCATCGCTATCTATTGAGAACCAAGTTAGGATTAATGAGTTGCAGGTGGTGCGAGAATTTCCTGAAGTGTTTCCTGATGAAATTCCTGACGTACCGCCAGAAAGAGAAGTTGAGTTTGCGATTGATCTAGTACCTGGTACCAGACCTGTTTCTATGGCACCGTACAGGATGTCTGCATCTGAATTGTCTGAATTGAAGAAGCAGTTAGAAGATTTGCTTGAGAAAAAGTTTGTAAGACCAAGTGTATCGCTGTGGGGAGCGCCTGTGTTGTTAGTAAAGAAGAAAGATGGAAGTATGAGACTTTGTGTCGATTATAGACAGTTGAATAAAGTGACGATTAAGAACAAGTATCTGCTTCCAAGAATTGATGACTTAATGGATCAATTGGTGGGTGCACGTGTGTTTTCTAAGATTGATTTGAGGTCAGGATATCACCAAATTAGATTGAAAGAAGATGATATTTGGAACACCGCATTCAGAACTCGGTATGGACACTACGAGTATTCGGTGATGCCTTTCGGTGTTACTAATGCGCCCGGAGTATTCATGGAGTACATGAATCGTATCTTTCATACTTATTTGGATCGGTTGGTGGTGGTATTAATTGATGACATTCTGATTTACTCTAAATCAGAAGAAGAACATGAAGAGCACCTAAGAGTTATATTGCAAGTTTTGAAAGAGAATAATTTGTATGCGAAGTTGTCCAAGTGTGAATTCTGGTTGCATGAGGTTAGTTTCCTTGGTCATGTAATTTCTGGTAGTGGCATTGTCGTGGATCCTTCTAAAGTTTATGTTGTATTGCAATGGGAAGCTCCGAAGTCGATTATCGAGATTAGAAGCTTCTTGAGATTAGCCGGTTACTATAGACGGTTTATTGAAGGTTTTTCTAAGTTGGCACTTTTGTTGACCAAGTTGACTTGTAAGGGTAAAGCCTTTGTGTGGGATAGTCGATGTGAAGAAAGTTTTATCGAGTTGAAGAAGAGGTTGACGTTGGCTCCGGTTTTGACTTTGCCTAATCTGGGAGAACCTTCTGTTGTGTATTGTGATGCTTGTCTGATGGGGTTAGGTGGTGTACTCATGTAGAATAGTAAGGTGGTTGCTTATGCATCGAGGCAATTGAGGACTAATGAAAAGAATTATCCTACGCATGATTTAGAATTGGTTGATGTTGTCTTTGTGTTGAAAATCTGGAGGCATTATCTTTATGGTTCTAGATTTGAAGTGCTTAGTGACCATAAGAGTTTGAAGTATATTTTTGATCAGAAAGAGTTGAATATGAGGCAGCGAAGGTGGTTAGAATTGTTGAAGGATTATGATTTCGGTTTGAATTATCATCCAGGAAAAGCTAGGGTTGTGGCCGATGATTTAATCCGAAAGACTTTGCACATGTTGGCAATGATGGTTAAAGAGTTGGAGTTGATTGACCAATTCCGAGATTTGAGTTTGGTTTGTGAAGTGACACCGCAGAGTGTTATGTTGGGAATGTTAAAGGTTAATAATGACTTTCTCAATAGTATCAGTAAGGCTCAAAAGCTAGATGTGAAGTTGGTGGATATGATGATGGGAATCGATCGATCTGAGAATGATGATTTCGAGATAGATTCGCAAGGTGTGTTGAGATTCTGAGATCGTATTTGCATTCCCGATGATGAAGAGATTAAGAAAGTGATTCTTGAGGAAAGTCATAGAAGCGGTTTGAGTATTCATCCAGGAGCTACTAAAATGTATCAAGATTTGAAAGTTTTGTTTTGGTGGCCTGGTATGAAGCATGATGTGGCACAATTTGTGTATACTTGTTTGACTTGTTAGAAGTCGAAGATTGAGCATCAGAAGCCTGCAGGGTTGATGCAACCGTTCGAGATTCCAGAATGGAAATGGGATAACATTTCGATGGACTTTGTAATGGGATTACCTAGTACCTTGAGAGGACATGATTCGATATGGGTGATTATTGATAGGCTTACAAAGTCGGCACATTTTATACCTATTAACATCACATATCTGATTTTGAAGTTGGCAGAGATTTACACAAGAGTAATTGTGAAGTTGCATGGTGTTCCTTTGTGTATTGTGTCAGATAGAGATCTAAGGTTTACTTATGATTTTTGGAAAAGTTTGCAAGAGGCATTGGGATCTAAGTTGAGGTTGAGTACGATGTATCATCCACAGACGGACGGTCAAACCGAGAGGACTATTCAGTCGTTGGAGGATCTGTTGAGGGCATGTGTTCTTGAGCAGGGAGGTTTATAGGATACTTATCTTCCGTTGATTGAGTTCACTTACAATAACAGTTACCATTCGAGTATTGGGATGGCACCTTTTGAGGCGTTGTATGGTTGGAGGTGTAGGACTCTGTTGTGTTGGTATGAATCTGGTGAAAGTGTAGTACTTAGACCAGAGATTGTTTGAGAGACTACTGAGAAAGTTAAGCTTATCCGAGAGAAGATGAAGGTTTCTCAAAGTAGACAGAAAAGTTACCATGACAAGAGAAGGAAAGATTTGGAATTCCAAGCTGGTGATCATGTGTTTTTGAGAGTCACACATGTGACTGGTGTTGGGCGAGCTCTGAAGTCTAAGAAGCTCACTCCTCTTTTTATTGGTCCGTATCAGATATCGGATCGAGTTGGGAAAGTTGCTTACCGAGTGGCGTTACCGCCAAATCTTGCCAATTTGCACGATGTGTTTCATGTATCACAACTCTGGAAGTATATTCCTGATCCATCTCATGCGATTCATATGGATGATGTGCAAGTATGGGATAATCTCACAGTGGAGACGATGCATGTGCTAGTCGCAAATCGCGATATGAAGATTCTAAGAGGAAAGGAGATTGCATTGGTGAAAGTTGTCTGGTTAGGAGCTGCTGGAGAAAGTATGACCTGGGAGTTGGAGAGCAAGATGCAAGACTCCTGTCCCGAGTTATTTGAATCAGGTAAACTTTTATATTTGAGGACGAAAATATTCTAAGTGGGGGAGAGTTGTAACATCCCGATATTTAAATATTTATTTAATTAAATATTTTTGAATATTTTATATTAATTCAAATTTTTATCGTCGAAGTCAAAATTATTTTATTTAGTGATATGATAAATAATCGGATTTAATTTGGTGGAATTAAGTTGAAATATTATTTTATTATTAAGCTTAAATATGATATTCGGCTTAATTTGTGGTGTTGTAAAGTAATAAGGGGGTATGTCACTTAGGCCCATTTAGATTTATTAATAGAAATAATATTATAGTAGGAATAGAATTAGAGGAGAAAGAGAGTAAGTGTTATCAGGAAAAGAAAGAAAAAGAAGAGAAAGAGGAATAGGGTTTTGAGAGGAGAAGAAGAACAAGAGGAGGTTGCTACTAGTGCCAAATTTTCAGAAATTACATTGAAGTTTCTTAGAGTTGCACTCAATCCAAGGTAAGGGTGGGATTCTTGCTAAATAAATGGGAGTATGATTAATTTTAATTTGGGTTTAGGATATTAGTTTCACTACTATGTTATGCTGAAAATTGGTTGTGTTGCTATTGAAATTAACGATTGATTTGAGTTGTGTTGTTAATTGTTGTATTTGAACTGTGTTGGGTTAATGCTAAGCTAAGATAAATGGGTAAATTGAAACAAGAAATGAATAAGAACAAGACACATGTGTGAAGGGAGGCAAAACTGGTTTTTAAGCTCCAGGTCTCCTGACACGGGTCGTGTCAGATGACACGGGCACCCGTGTTAGCCCCTGCACTCCACGCCTTCCCCTTTCCTTCTCCTGACACGGCCATGTCAGGCAACACAGCCACCCGTGTTAGAGCTGTTGTAGAAAATTCTCTAAAACTTGGACTTATGTACTTTTCCTGTGTAAAAACCACTAACCAATAGCCGAATTAGGCGGCATAATTAGTTGTCTGGAATTTAACGAAATTTGACCGGATAACTAAGTTTAATTAGTAGGTAAACGTGGATATGTCTTTTTGTTGAAATTATGTCGATTACACCGAATTATTGGTACAGCAGGTTAAGTCGTTTCGTCTGGTTTATGGACATTGTTGATCATAGGTCTTATGACCAATGCTGTGTTATTTTATGATGATCGATGAATGTGTTGTTGTTGCGAGATATCATTGAGTTTATATGGAATTCGCTATTGATAATATGATTATGAATTATTTCTGTGGGTAGCCCTATGGTGTGAATCATAGTGAATATCTAATGAATATATTGTTGCCATGAATTGTTGTTGATTACGCTGATGACGTTGTAGGCCTATGGCCAGTGAAGTAGTGATATAGGTGTATGCCTCGTGAAGTCTTTAATGATGTTGTTGTATGTGTTGTGCGTTCATACATTTGCATTTTGTGAAGGTCTGTATTAGCGGATTTTGTGAAGGCCTGTATTGGCAGATTTTGTGAAGTATTGGAAAAATGATTTGTGAAGAAGGCTTATGCCTTGTGCCTCGAAATTACTGGAAAATGTTTATGTTGGGAGTTTTACTCTGATAGAACCACATGCATTCGCATAGTTTCGAGTTGCATATTCGAGTCATATATGTTGAAATGCGGTGTTGATGATTTGTGAAGTGTTGAATTATTGTTGTATGAAGTGGTGATTCTTTTTATTCTTTACCTAATATAATGTTTATCATAATCCTATTTATATAGTTTGATATCTCACCCCTTCTGTTTGAATGTTTCCCTTTATTGGTAACGTGCAGGTAACCAAGATGAGTAGTCGATAGCATTGTTAGTTCGAGTTCGGTGTCATTTGTTCTGATACGTAGCACTCAGGGGAAAATAAACGCTTATCTTATTTTGTTTATTTATTGAATCTTATGTTGTTATTTGAGGAGTTTATTGTATTGATGTTTCATGATTCAAAAGATGCTATATCTTATTTGAAGAATTATTATGAATCCACTGCATGATTAATCAAAATTTGGTTTATGTTATGAAGACTATATTCATGAGTTGTGTTCATTCCTATTCTTTAAGTGTTATGTATCTATTCTAAAAGCATGAGAGGTTTATGTGTTTTGTTGAATATGTGACATCCTGATTATATTAGAGATTTTTATACTTTGATTTTCCGATAATTGTTTGGGATAGAATTTGGGTGTTACATGGAGTATCTTCACGCTTCTAGTTACCTCAACTCTTTGTTGATGGACGAGAATTTAAGAGTCTCTTTTCCTAGATTAATTCCTTGTAGTTTTTTTTCTCTTTGGGCTTTGACCCTCTTTATTACAAAAAAAAAAGTTCAATAAATCAATTTGTAACAACATCTTATCTTATTATTTTGAAAAATGATTCAACCTTATATGTCACAACACATCTGTTTAGCATGTCAGTCTAAGTGCTATACACTTATGTATTATTACCTCTATTTGTTATTATTTTTTAATCTACTTCATATGATTTTTGCTACCATGTGTAATTCATTTTAAGGCCAGTGCCTTTTGAACATCACCCATAAAACTACAACTTCTAACAGGACAGAGTCCCTACACAACCAGTAGTACTTACAACCAGCGGTACTTACACGGCCACAATGCTATACAAAATAAACTACTCAGTCATACAAAACAAAGACTTATATTACACTATTTCATATATGTGTTCATAGTACAACAACTCGTCCAAACTTAAAATAAAAAAACAACATACTAACATAACAGAAGTTCTAACTTATTTAATATATCACCATTACTATCATACCACGAACTATCCGATTATATATTAATCACTTCCTCATTCTTCTTTCTTTGACATCTTAAACTGTCACTCTCTACCAAATCATGAGCATTCACCATTGCTTTACCCTTTCCATGACCTCCCTCACATGCATTCATTGTAACGCCTTCGGATTGTATCTTTCGAGACTTCTTTGAGGTATCACTGCCACTCTTCCTCTCAAATTTCAGATATTCCTTGTCCAAAACAGATCTCCTCATAACATTTAAGTTTGGAATTTCCTCACGAGATCTGCAAAAAAGACTATTACAAGGAACATTAGACCTAACTAACATAATGTCATAACATAACATGCAAACTCAATATTCATACAAACATCAACATTACTTTCCGACTCTGATTGAACAAAATTTCTTTCATTCGACACGAAGATTATACTTTTCATTTGCTTCCCAGATCACCCTCTCTCCGTCTCCATGTTGTTTCCACCAGGATCTCTTCAATGGATCTGCAAATAAAACACATGAAAAATAACACATTTAAGTTACCGACTACACAATTATAGATCAACCACATGCAACAACAACATAGATACTTTTACCTATCATGTGGGTACTGCAAACCATGGTTGACATTCTTTATTTACTCTAACACTGACTCACTGACTCAACTTCTGCTTCAAATGAACAACGTCCTTTGAAATACTTATATTTGTATTTGGATTATGCCCTTTCATTTCATTGGGTATGAGACTCATTTCTATGTCAATGTTCCACCTCTTAATTACTTATTAGAACCTTCAAATATATTCAATTCTTTTCCTTTTATATTTTTACTTTAATTATAATTATTCCTCTTTTTTTTCATAATAACATTTGCAAATAACAAATACTTTTTTCTTAAATACAACCCTGTAGTTGTTTAGAAAGGTAATATATAACTTTCTCTTTATTTAAAAAAATAAAATAAAATTAAAGAATCTCATTTTCTTTTTATTTTTTGAATCAATCAAAGAATCAAATAGATTAATAACTACTCCCTTAATTCCTTTTTAATTGTTCTTTCTTTACACATATTAAAAAAATTAATCATTGTTGTTTTTTATTAAACAATAATCATCTTTCTATCTATAATACTCTCAATTTTTTTATTATTTTATTTAATTTTTTCTTTCTTTACAATAAAAGACAGAGATTAATTTTAACAACTAACAATCATTACTATTTTAAACTTTGAAACAATATTTAAAAAATAAATTTTTCTTTCAAAAATAACATTTAAAAAAAAACGGAGGAACACTAACTAAATTAGCACAAGGTGTACACATAATGTATCTAGGAGATAAGAGAACAATATTTTTGTTTTCTTTGTTTTTCAAAAATATTTTTTTTCTTTTTCACATTACGAATTTTTTACTACCATATCACTTTTTTAGAATTTATTATGCATTATATCATTCATTTCACTTATATATTTCAATATACAATCTTTTCAAACAAAGTAAAACTCTATTATAGACCATCCATCCGATGAATGGGTGGATTTTATTATTTTTAAAAAGCTATGTATTTGGTTTTTTAAAATTTAATATTTAAAAAGAATATATATTGAAATAAATATTATAATTTATAATAAAACATTATAATACATTAAAATAAATATTATAATTATTAATAAATAGTTTTATATTATAAAAATATAATAAATAATTTAAATTTATTTATATATTTATAATTATTTAGATTAATTAATTGTTTACTATTTAACCCCACCCAATGGGGCACCCAACAACAAAATCCATATTTTACTCAATCTACATCATACACCCAACCACAAACACCATTCACACTACATACACAAAACCACGACTACCAAACACCCCAACAACAAATGTCTTTTCCCCTGTCACAACAAGTTACCTTGAATCTGTCACAAGACTATTACCACCCCTTTCATAAATAGCATAGTTCTTACCACTACCCAACCAAACTGAAATTACGAGGGAACCAGATTAAGTTATGGTAGTTATTAGAAATCCACCACTATCTATGATGAATTTCTACCAATCTTGATGAATAAGATTGATATCACCACACACTGACAATGAAAAATATAAAAAAAATAAAAAAGATAATTATTTTCTGTAGAGTTTCTCTCTCCCCACAATTTTTGGAAAAATGTATTCACTTGCAACTGAAAATTCTGTGAATACAACTTGATTAACTTAATTACAAAAATAGGGGTTACTCCCTCTATTTATAGATTTAGGTTATCTTGCTTCCTAATCCAAAGCCCAAAACTATAAAAGCCCAAAATAACTATTTTGGAACTAAATAAAATCTATCTATTTTAGATCTAAATCAAATCTAAATCTAAAACTAAATCAAACTTGTGTGTAGCCTGCTTCAATCAAGCTCTTCGACTCGGTAATAATTTCCATCGAGCAACCTACTTCGACAATCTCTAACCCTTCGACACACATAGTTTCGACACACAGGAATTACAGTTTAACACACCACCTAATTCATTGTGTCTAAACTATCTATATTCATCATGGCTCTTAGTCTTCTGAATATTTTGACATGCACTCCCTTTTTTATGATATCTGCAATCTGATTCTCAATTCTGCAGTTTTCCAAGTTTATCTTCCCATCCGCTACCTACTCTCAAAGATAGTGAAACCTCATCTCAATGTGCTTGCTTCGACCATGTGCTATCATATTCTTCGCCAGGTTGATAACTGACATGTTGTCGACCTTCATGATAATTTCTCCATGATCTTTCCATGTTATCTCTTCGACCAAGTTCACCATCCATGTTGTCTTACATGCACAAAGAGAAGCAGCTATATACTCGGCTTCACACGATGATAATGCCACTACTGGTTCCTTTCTCGAACTCCAGGAAACTGGTGCACCACCTAGCATAAACACATATCATGTTGTGGATTTTCGATCTTCAACATCACTACACCAACTCGAATCAGTGTATCCCATTAACTTGCATTCTTTTCCTTTATCACATGTAGGAAACAAAATACCATAGTAAAGAGTTCCTTTCAGACACCTTAGCATCCTCTTCGCCGCTTCTAGATGTGATACCTTTGGCTTCTGTATGAATCTACTTACCATACCCACAATGTATTCTAAGTCAGGCCTCGTATGACAAAGGTATCTTAATTACCCAATAAGTCTTATGTATTGGGTTGAGTCGACATCATCTTCATTTGTATCTTTTGATAGTTGCAACCTTGGTTCAGCATGTGTCGAAGTCGAGTTGCATTCTTCCATCTCAAACCTCTTGAGAATTTCTTCTGCATATCTTCTTTGATGCATCGTCAAACCTCTACTGCTCTTGCAGAATTTGATTCCAAGTAAATATGAAATGTCACCCAGATCAGACATTTTGAATTCCTTGTTGAGATCACCTTTGAATTCTTCGATCTTCTTCTTGCAACTACCTGTTATTAACAAGTCGTCGATATAGAGACATAGTATAAGAAATTTAGTCTTGCTTCTTCTTACATATACTCCATGTTTAGTTGTGCACTTCACAAATTCTTTCTCGCTTAGAAAACTATCAATCTTCTTATTCTAAGATCTTGGAGCTTGTTTTAATCCATACATGGCTTTATGCATCCTATACACCTTTCTCTCTTTGTTAATTTCTTTCACTTACTTCAAATCTTTTAATACTTCAACTGCATTGACTGGTTTGACATCTGCATAGAAAGCATAATGTACCAGCTCACCTTTATTATCTATCACATCATCTGATGTAATCACACAATCTTGCAACCTTGCAGGAACGCATCTTGTTCTTTGAGGTCTCCTTGTACTTGGTTGATCTATAACTTCCTCTTTCGAACTTCTCTTTTGACTTGAGTTTCTGGTTCTTCAAGTAAGATTCTCACTGAATCTTTCTTGACATTTTCAGTTTAATCCCATTCTTTAAGCTCATCTATGATCATGTCCCTGCTGATCACAATCTGCTTGTTCATTAGGTCGAACAAATTGTAACCTCTTGTCGATGGTATCCTACTAGAATCATTTGACTCGACTTGTCATCAAGTTTTCTTCTCAACTGATCTGACACATGTCTATGTGCAATAGATCCAAACACTTTTAGATGACTCAAGCTAGGTTTCACACCAGACCAACATTCTTCTGGATTAATTCCTTCTAGCTTCTTCGTCAGACATCTGTTCAAAATATATGTTGCAATCCACACAACTTCACCCCAAAAATCTTCAGGTAAATTTTTGCCTTTCAACATACTTCTCACCATATTCATGATGGTTTGATTATTCCTTTATGCAGTTCCATTCTGTTGTGGAGTATAGGGTGGCACCACCTCATGCACAATCCCTTCTTTCTCATATAACTTGTTGAAGTCTTTCGACACATATTCTCCAACACCATCAATTCTCAAAACTTTGAGATGTCGACCACTTTGTCTTTCGACCATAGACTTAAACTTGACAAATACCTCGATCACTTCGCTTTTCTTCTTGATCAAGTAAGTCCATAGTTTTCGACAGTAATCATCTATGAACATGACAAAGTATTTGTTACCTCTAAACGAATCCACTTGGATTGGTCCACATACATCATAGTATATGACTTCAAGGATAACCTTTGACTTGCTTCTGAAGGTGAGAAAACACTTAGAAAGGGGGGGGGGGGGGGGGGTTGAATAAGTTTCTCTTTTTCTTTTTCTTAAAGGCTTAACAATAATGGAAAGACACATTTATTTTTTTCCTGGTTCGTTTGAACTCAAACTATTCCAGTCCAACCGCCAAGGTGATTTCGCCTTTCTCAACAAGGACTTAATTCACTATAATCAAACTGATTACAATCACACAACAACTGTTGTGACTAACAATACAATGCACAAGTAAACTTACAAGTGACTAACACCACTAAGACTCAAACTAGTCCTAGCCTTCTTGAGAAATCTGACCAAACTTGGTCTCTTAAGGAACAAATACAAGAATTAAATCTTTACAGATAGTGAAACAAATTGCTTCTTAGAAAGCTATATCACAAACTGTGATTTTTCACTAAGATTAGTTTTGCACAAAGTGTTTGTAAAATAATTTGTGACCAGTAGAATATTTTCACGTTGTTGGGTCTTTTTAATTTGTTGAGTAGTTGGCTTGCAATAAATGATCTTCTATTTATAGCATGAAGAAAATGACCGTTGCTGCTTTCAAAAGTGTGGAGCAATTAATGTTTGTGTGTTTGCTTGCAGTATTGCTATTTCCAATGAACTAGCGTAGACACTTGAGTGCATGTAGCCGTCTTTGAATTAAATGAACAAACGGCACTTTGTCAGAGCATGCTTCCTGAAACTTGACAAGTCTTGTTAGCTTTTTTATTTTGTCAGAACTAGCTTCACATCTTGCTTCAGAATATGCTTCTCAACTTGCTTCAGAATATGCTTCTCAACTTGCTTCAAAATATGCTTGCAAATAACTTCTTATCAGCGCTTGCTTGCAGAATCTTCTGAACATGGTTTACATGGAAACTTGCTAAGCTTTAGAAGATGCATAAAATAGTTTCTTATCAGAGTCGGCATCAGAACTTGCAAATCTTCTTATCAGCGCTTGCTTGCAGAAATCTTCTGAACATAGTTTACATGGAAACTTGCTAAGCTTTAGAAGATGCGTAAATTAGTTTCTTATCATAGTCAGCATCAGAACTTGCGCTAAAACAAATAGTTCTTTCATCAAATAACTTCTTCATTTATTTTCTGCTCAGCACGTCAAAATGATTTTCATCTAGGAAAATACTTCAGTCAGAACATTATCTGAAACAAATAAATATGCTCATCAGAGTATCAATTATATAAAATATATTTTATTATTATCATCAAAACTCTGAGATATGATCAGAACCAATCTTGCTCTAACAATCTCCCCCTTTTTGATGATGACAAAAATATTCAGATTTAGAAATAAAATTAAACAAGAGATAAGAATCTCCCCCTGAAATAAATATTTCTATAAGAAAAACTTCCTGAGAATTTTCATCAGAGCTTTGAGATTTTTCTTCTAGTATTTCTTCAGCAAGTCTTTTGAAGATAATGTTCAGTTTAATTAAACTTCCAGAGTTTAGTGATACCTGCAAAATTCTTTTAAACATAGAAAGAAATATTTGTATTTTGTTAGAATGTTTGAGACTTAGTCCCATAACTGTTAATCAGAGATTAGATCAAAATACTCATTTCTCCCCCTTTTTGTCATAATCAAAAAGTATATAAAAATAATTTAAGAGCGTAAAGGTTTTAATAAAAAAGATTCAGAGGTACAAAACAACAAACAAGAAATAGAACGACACTAAGATTTCTTAGAAACAAGAGCCATAATAAGATTCTTGATCTCAGATGCAGATTCCTCTTGTTTCATTATCCAGTTTCTGATTTCTTTGTTAGTCTCATCTTGCTTGTCCAAGCGCTCATGAATAACTTCATTTTCCTTCTTAAGCTCATTCTGAGTCTCCATAACCAGTTAAGTAGGAGCAGAGGATGAAGAAGCTTCAGCAGATATAGCCTTTGGAGTAGATGCAACTGAGTCAGAATGAACAAAAGTTGAAAGTAGAGTGCCCAGATCAACCATAAGAGTTGGCACAGGTTCGGGTGCAGCTTGAGCAGAAGGTTGATTACACAGAATTATTGCCAGACGATTTGAATCTTCAGAGGCATCTTCAAACTCATCTTCTGAAATATCCATATGATCAGCAGGAGCATTTGCAATCAGCAGAGAAGACTTCTTGTCCCAAATATCAGCAGCTTCTGACTGGAAGGCATACAGATGTTTGGAGAAGATCTCAAGCAACTGAGAATGACATAAGTCTTGCAACTTCAGTGAATCAATATCTAAGGTTCTTCTGAATGTTTCCCACAGAAGTTTCCCCATCCTTGAAACTCCACAGTAGGAAGAAGGTCAAACCCATTTGCTTTTAGGTTATCAAAATCCACCATCAATTCACTCATAACTTCTAAGCTAACCACTGGAATTAG
Source organism: Vicia faba (assembly GCA_948472305.1). Taxonomy (NCBI): domain Eukaryota; kingdom Viridiplantae; phylum Streptophyta; class Magnoliopsida; order Fabales; family Fabaceae; genus Vicia; species Vicia faba. Next base: position 33,228 of record CATIWC010000739.1, on the reverse strand, counting down.
AGTAGTTCTCTCTGGAATGATGTATTGTTCAGATTGGGTATTTCCAGAATGAGTAGAGGAGGAAGCCATTTGAGCACTTAGGTTGAGAGAAGAAAATGGGTTGCAGATAAAAATATAGAGACGGTTGAATTTTGAAAGAGAATTTAATGATAATGAAAATTGAGGGGAAAGCGTGAGATTTGAGAAAATCATGATAGTTACCTGGGAACAGCGTCAATAGCTTAGCACGCGTGACCTTTAGAAACACACCACGTGTTCATCTCCTGAAGGTTGCATGGGACAATTGTTTGATATAATGAACTGCTGAACTATACTTGTAAAGAAATGTTAGAACATTTCAGAACTTTATATATAGCTTCTGATGTAACTTCTCTTCTAAGTTCTGAAGAGTTATTAATCAGAACATTCATTTCAGAACATTCTGAAGGAAAACACAGAAGATAAATACAATTTTATTCAGGACATAATCATACAAATATTTTTCAAAATGAATTTAAATCTATCTTCTAAAAGGGGTTTGGAAAAAATATCATCCCATTGATGGTCTGTTTTTACAAAGTTTAAATTTAAAATTCCTTTCTGAATATAGTCCCTTATAAAATGATATTTAATTTCTATGTGTTTAGCTTTAGAATGTAAAATGGGATTTTTAGAAAGACAAATTACAGAGGTATTGTCACAGAAGATAGGAATCTTACTTCCATAAAGATTAAAATCTTTTCGCTGACTTTTCATCCAGATCATTTGAGAACTACATCCACCAGCAGATATATACACAGCTTCTGTTGTTAAAAGTGTAATTATTGCTTGCTTCTTGTTGTACCACGAGATCAGATTGTCACCCAAAAACTGGCAGCTTTCAGAGGTGCTCTTTCTTTCAATTCTATCTCCAGCAAAGTCGGCATCACAATAACCTACTAGTCTGAAATCTTTTGATCTTCTGTAACACAGACCCAGATTAGTAGTACCTTTCAGATACCTCAGAATTCTCTTAACAGCAGTTAAGTGAGATTCTCTAGGATCTGATTAGAATCTAGCACATAAACATACGCTGAATAATATATCAGGTCTAGATGCAGTTAGATAGAGAAGGGATCCAATCATACCTCTATAGAGCTTCTGATCTACCTTCATACTTACCTCATCTTTTCCCATAATGCATGTTGGATGCATTGGTGTCTTAGCATCTTTGCTTTCTGACATCTGAAATTTCTTCAGAAGTTTTTTAACATACTTCATCTGATTTATGTAAGTACCTTCTGGAGTCTGGTTAATTTGTATTCCCAGAAAGAACTTCAATTCTCCCATCATGCTCATCTCAAATTCTGCCTGCATGGTCTCAGCAAATTCTTTTCCAAGAGAGATATTAGAGGTTCCAAAAATAATATCATCAACATAAATTTGACAAATTAAAATTTCATTTTTAAATGTCTTTCTAAATAAAGTTGTGTCCACTTTCCCTCTGGTAAAATCTTTCTCTAAAAGAAAATTACTCAAACGTTCATACCAAGCTCTGGGAGCTTGTTTTAAACTGTATAAAGACTTTTTTAATTTAAACACATGTTCTGGATACTTTGAGTCATTAAAGCCAGGAGGTTGATGAACATAAACTTCTTATTCTATATAGCCATTTAAAAATTCACTTTTAACATCCATTTGATATAATGAAATGTTATTTTGAACAACAAAAGAAATTAATAATCTAATAGATTCTAACCTGGCGACTGGGGAAAAGGTTTCATTATAATCAATTCCTTCTTATTGACTATAACCCTGTGCATTCAGTCGTGCTTTATTTCTGACCACCTCTCCTTGCTCATTTAGTTTTTTTTCTGAAAACCCATTTAGTTCCTATAATGTTGAATCCTTTGGGTCTTGGAACTAGATCACATACATCGTTTCTGGAGAATTGATTGAGTTTATCTTGCATTGCTAGGATCCAATCATTGTCTTCCAGAGCTTCATCAATAGAGGTTGGCTCAATCAGAGATACCAATCCAAACAATGATTCTTCATTGATTCTGAGAGAGGATCTTGTTCTGATGGGATCTTTTTTCCTTCCAATAACCACGCCTTCTTTATGAGTTGAAGAGATTATGGGAAGCCTTTTCTGAGTGGGTTGTTCAGAGATTCTGAAATTATCCAGAGCATTATCAAGAGGAGGATCTTCTGAGTCTTCCTTTGCTTCTGAGTCTTCCTTTGCTTTTGACTTTTCAGAGTTTGAGAGATGATTTTCTGTACCTACAGAAATATCAATTTGCTTTGGCTGTTGCTGGCCAAGCTTATCATCAAACCTGACTTTGATTGATTCTTCAACAATCAGAGTTTCTGTGTTGTATACTCTATAGCCTTTTGAGCATTCAGAATATCCAACCAGAAAACACTTTTGTGCTTTAGAATCAAACTTGTTCAGATTATCTTTAGTGTTCAGAATAAAACAAGTACATCCAAAAGGATGGAAATATGAAATAGTTCTAATGGCCTAGAGGAAGAAACAACATTTTTGATTTAAAAGAAGGTTTTGAAAATTTTCCTTTTTGACATGCTTCGCTCAGAGCTTTTGATGATGTATTTCCATTCATATTTCCAATAGATTCAGAGCAAATAGCTTTTGATTCTGATTGCCTCTGAAATATGTGAATCCTTTAAATTCCAGGTTTTGGAACATATGCTTTCTTTCCTCCATGTGTAGAGAGCATCCAGAGTCCAGGTGTTAATACCGGAGTTTCAACCTTGCTGTTAAAAATATATGCAATATAGATTATTTTGTCTTTTGGTACCCATATCCTTTTGGGTCCTCTTGGGTTAGAGTATTTAAATTTTTGTTTGAACTTTGGATTAGCATAAGAGTTTCCAGAGTGAGATGTATATTTAATATCATGTGTGTGCCCAGTGGTGAACTGAGAATAGAGAGGAGTGCGTTTGATAACCAGATCCTTAACTTTCTTAGGCTGGGATACTTTGCCTTTGTATCCTATACCTATTATGTCGTTCCTGCTAACTCCATAGATCATTGAAGCCATTTTGCTTCTATCTATGTTTTTAGCCAGAAACTTCTGAAAGCTTTGATCAGATTCCTTTATGATCTTATCAGCATTACTGGAATCTCTGAGATTATTTCCTTCTGAGAGTTTTGTAAATTATTTTCTAGTTTTGAAATATTTTATTTTAACTCAAAGTTTTCTAATCTCAGACTCTCAGTTTCTTCAGAGTCAGAAGCAAGATCCTTTTCCAGGCTCCTGAATTTGACTCGAAGCTGCTGATATCTTTCCAGAATTTCACTCAGACTTTCTCCTAGTTCAGCTTTAGTAAAATTAACAGTGAAGTCAAGGAATACCTCTTCAGCGTCTGATTCTGATTCTGACCCTGATTCTGATTCAAAAGATTCTGAGACATCTAATAATTTATCCGTTTGAGCTATATTGGCTCGTTCATCTTCTGATTTTGTTCCGTCTTCAGAAGATTCAGAGTCATCTCTTGTTCTTCTGGAGTTTCTGAAATTCTTCTACATGTGCTTCCGCAGCTGATTGATTCTTCTTGATAGAAAGAACAATTTGTCTTCTTCTGACGAGGATTCTCCAGAGTTTTCTGCTTCTGCTTCTGTCTGCAAAATTTTGGTTTCATATTTGTTAGATTTCAGAGCGAGAGACTTACATTGCTTCTGAGGCTCATCATCTTCTAACTCTATCTCATGGCTTCTGAGGGAGCTGACAAGTTCTTCTAGAGATATTATGTTCAGATCTTTTGCCAGTTTGAGAGCCGTGACCATTGGTCTCCACTGTTTTGGTAAACTTCTGATGATCTTCTTTACATGATCAACAGTTGAGTACCCTTTGTCCAGCACCTTTAGCCCTGCCACCAGAGTTTGGAATCTAGAGAACATTGTTTCAATGGTTTCGTCTTCTTCCATTCTGAAGGCTTCATACTTCTGAATGAGCGTAAGGGCCTTGGTTTCTTTTACTTGCATGTTTCCTTCATGCGTCATTCTCAGAGAATTAAACAAGTCCTTAGTTGTTTCTCTGTTTGTGATTTTCTCATATTCTGAATATGAGATGGCACTCAAGAGAATCGTTCTGGCCTTGTGATGATTTCTGAAGTCTTGCTTTTGATGATTTGTCATCCTTTTCTGTCAATCTTCTGACTGCTTTCATCAACAGGATGTATGTAACCATCAGTTACCACATCCCAGAGGTCAGCGTCATAGGCTAGGAAGAAACTTCTGAACATATCCTTCCAGTAGTCAAAATTTTCACCGTCAAATATTTGAAGGCTGGTGTAGTTATTTTTGTTTTGTTCAGTTGCCATTGTGTTTACCTTTCTGGATCTTTTCCTGACACGGTTAAGTGTTGCGCTCAGAGTCAAGCTCTGATACCAATTGAAGGTAAGAAAACACTTAGAGGGGGGGGGGGGGGGTTGAATAAGTTTCTCTTTTTATTTTTCTTAAAGGCTTAACAATAATGGAAAGACACATTTATTTTTATCCTGGTTCGTTTGAACTCAAACTACTCCAGTCCACCCGCCAAGGTGATTTCGCCTTTCTCAACAAGGACTTAATTCACTAATCATATTGATTACAATCATACAACAACTGTTGTGACTAACAATACAATGCACAAGTAAACTTACAAGTGACTAACACCACTAAGACTCAAACTAGTCCTAGCCTTCTTGAGAAATCTTACCAAACTTGCTCTCTCAAGGAACAAATACAAGAATTAAATCTTTACAGATAGTGAAACAAATTGCTTCTTAGAAAGCTATATCACAAACTGTAATTTTTCACTAAGATTCGTTTTGCACAAAGTGTTTGTAAAATAATTTGTGACCAGCAGAATATTTTCACGTTGTTGGATCTTTTTAATTTGTTGAGTAGTTGGCTTGCAATAAATGATCTTCTATTTATAGCATGAAGAAAATGACTGTTGCTGCTTTCAAAAGTGTGGAGCAATTAATGTTTGCGTGTTTGCTTGCAGTATTGCTATTTCCAATGAACTAGCGTAGACACTTGAGTGCATGTAGCCGTCTTTGCATTAAATGAAAAAATGGCACTTTGTCAGAGCATATTTCTTGAAACTTGACAAGTCTTGTTAGCTTCTTTATTCTATCAGAACTAGTTTCACATCTTGCTTAAGAATATGCTTCACAACTTGCTTCAGAATATGCTTCTCAACTTGCTTCAGAATATGCTTGCAAATAACTTCTTATCAGCGCTTGCTTGCAGAATCTTCTGAACATGGTTTACATGGAAACTTGCTAAGCTTTAGAAGATGCATAGAATAATTTCTTATCAGAGTCAACATCAGAACTTGCAAATCTTCTTATCAGCGCTTGCTTGCAGAAATCTTCTGAACATAGTTTACATGGAAACTTGTTAAGCTTTAGAAGATGCATAAATTAGTTTCTTATCATAGTCAGCATCAGAACTTATGCTAAAACAAATAGTTCTTTCATCAAAGAACTTCTTCATTTATTTTTCTCTCAGCACGTCAAAATGATTTTCATCTGGGAAAATACTTCAGTCAGAACATTATCTGAAACAAATAAATATGCTCATCAGAGTGTCAATTATATAAAATATATTTTATTTTTATCATCAAAACTCTGAGATATGATCAGAACCAATCTTGTTCTAACAATCTCCCCCTTTTTGATGATGACAAAAATATTCAGATTTAGAAATAAAATTGAACAAGACATAAGAATCTCTCCCTGAAATAAATATTTCTATAAGAAAAACTTCCTGAGAATTTTCATCAGAGCTTTAAGATTTTTCTTCTAGGATTTCTTCAGCAAGTCTTTTGAAGATAATGTCCAGTTGAATTAAACTTCCAGAGTTTAGTGATACCTGCAAAATTCTTTTAAACATAGAAAGAAATATTTGTATTTTGTTAGAATGTTTAAGACTTAGTCCCATAACTGTTAATCAGAGATTAGATCAAAATACTCATTTTCTCCCCCTTTTAGTCATAATCAAAAAGTATATAAAAATAATTTAAGAGCGTAAAGGTTTTAATAAAAAAGATTCAGAGGTACAAAACAACAAACAAGAAACAGAACAACACTAAGATTTCTTAGAAACAAGAGCCATAATAAGATTCTTGATCTCAGATGCAGATTCCTCTTGTTTCATCATCCAGTTTCTGATTTCTTTGTTAGTCTCATCTTGCTTGTCCAAGCGCTCATGAATAGCTTCATTTTCCTTCTTAAGCTCATTCAGAGTCTCCATAACCAGTGAAGTAGGAGCAGAGGATGAAGAAGCTTCAGCAGATATAGCCTTTGGAGTAGATGCAGCTGAGTCAGAATGAACAAAAGTTGAAAGTAGAGTGCCCAGATCAACCATAAGAGTTGGCACATGTTCAGGTGTAGCTTGAGCAGAAGGTTGATTACACAGAATTATTGCCAGAGGATTTGAATCTTCAGAGGCATCTTCAGACTCATCTTCTGAAATATCCATATGATCAGCAGGAGCATTTGCAATCAGCAGAGAGGATTTCTTGTCCCAAATATCAGCAGCTTCTGACTGGAAGGCATGCAGATGTTTGGAGAAGATCTCAAGCACCTGAGAATGACATAAGTCTTGCAACTTCAGTGAATCAATATCTAAGGTTCTTCTGAATGTTTCCCACAGAAGTTTCCCCATCCTTGAAACTCCACAGTAGGAATAAGGTCAAACCCATTTGCTTTTAGGTTATCAAAATCCACCATTAATTCACTCATAACTTCTAAGCTAACCACTGGAATTAGAGTAGTTCTCTCTGGAATGATGTATTGTTCAGATTAGGTATTTCCAGAATGAGTAGAGGAGGAAGCCATTTGAACACTTAGGTTGAGAGAAGAAAATAGGTTGCATATAAAAATACACAGAGACGGTTGAATTTTGAAAGAGAATTTAATGATAATGAAAATTGAGGGGAAAGCGTGAGATTTGAGCAAATCATAATAGTTACCTAGGAACGGCGTCGATAGCTTAGCACGTGTGACCTTTCAGAAACACACCACGTGTTCATCTCCTGAAGGTTGCATGGGACAGCTGTTTGATATAATGAATTGTTGAACTATACTTGTAAAGAAACGTTAGAACATTTCAGAACTTTATATATAGCTTCTGATGTAACTTCTCTTCTAACTTCTGAAGAGTTGTTAATCAGAACATTCTGAAGGCAAACACAGAAGATAAATACAATTTTATTCAGGACATAATTCCATACAAATATTTTTCAAAATGAATTTAAATTTATCTTCTAAAATGGGTTTGGTAAAAATATCAGCCCATTGATGCTCTGTTTTTACAAAGTTTAAATTTAAAATTCTTTTCTGAATGTAGTCCCTTATAAAATGATATTTAATTTCTATGTGTTTAGATTTAGAATGTAAAATGGGATTTTTAGAAAGAAAAATTGCAGAGGTATTGTCACAGAAGATAGGAATCTTAATTTCATAAAGATTAAAATCTTTTAGCTTACTTTTCATCCAGACATCTGAGAACTACATCCACCAGCAGATATATACACAACTTCTATTGTTGAAAGTGAAATTGTTGCTTGCTTCTTGCTGTACCACGAGATTAGACTGTCACCCAGAAACTGGCAGCTTCCAGAGGTGCTGTTTGTTTCAATTTTATCTCCAGCAAAGTCAGCATCACAATAACCTACTAGTCTGAAATCTTTTGATCTTCTGTAACACAGACCCAGATTAGTTGTACCTTTTAGATACCTCAGAATTCTCTTAACATCAGTTAAGTGAGATTCTCTAGGATCTGATTGGAATCTAGCACATAACCATAAGCTGAATAATATATCAGGTCTAGATGCAGTTAGATAGAGAAGGGATCCAATCATACCTCTGTAGAGCTTCTGATCTACCTTCATACTTACCTCATCTTTTTCCAGAATGCATGTTGGATGCATTGGTGTCTTAGCATCTTTGCTTTCTGATATCTGAAATTTCTTCAGAAGTTCTTTAACATACTTCGTCTGATTTGTGTAAGTACCTTCTGGAGTCTGGTTAATTTGTATTCCCAGAAAGAACTTCAATTCTCCCATCATGCTCATCTCAAATTCTGCCTGCATGGTCTCAGCAAATTCTTTTCCAAGGGAGATATTAGAGGTTCCAAAAATAATATCATCAACATAAATTTGACAAATTAAAATGTCATTTTTAAATGTCTTTCTGAATAAAGTTGTGTCCACTTTCCCTATGGTAAAGTCTTTTTCTAAAAGAAAATTACTAAAACGTTCATACCAAGCTCTGGGAGCTTGTTTTAAACCGTATAAATAATTTTTTAATTTAAACACATGTTCTGGATACTTTGAGTCATTAAAGCCAGGAGGTTGATGGACATAAACTTCTTCTTCTATATAGCCATTTAAAAATGCACTTTTAACATCCATTTGATATAATGAATTTTAAACAGCAAAAGAAATTAATAATCTAATAGATTCTAACCTGGAGACTGGGGTAAAGGTTTCATTATAATCAATTCCTTCTTGTTGACTATAACCCTGTTCAACCAGTCGTGCTTTATTTCTGACCACCTCTCCTTGCTCATTTAGTTTGTTTATGAAAACCCATTTAGTTCCTATAATGTTGAATCCTTTGGGTCTTGGAACTAGATACCATACATCATTTCTGGAAAATTGATTGAGTTCATCTTGCATTGCTAGGATCCAATCATTGTCTTCCATATCTTCATCAATAGAGGTTGGCTCAATCAGAGATACCAATCCAAACAATGATTCTTCATTGATTCTGAGAGAGGATCTTGTTCTGATGGGATCTTCTTTCCTTCCAATAATCACGTCTTCTTTATGAGCTGAAGAGATTCTGGGAAACCTTTTCTGAGTGGGTTGTTCAGAGATTCTGAGATTATCCAGGGCATTATCAAGAGGAGGATCTTCTGAGTCTTCCTTTGCTTCTGAGTCTTCTTTTGCTTCTTACTTTTCAGAGTTTGAGAGATGATTTCCTGTACCTACAGAAATATCAATTTGCTTTGGCTGTTGCTGGCCAAGCTTATCATTAAACTTGACTTTGATTGATTCTTCAACAATCAGAGTTTCTATGTTGTATACTCTATAGCCTTTTGAGCATTCAGAATATCCAACTAGAAAACACTTTTATGCTTTAGAATCAAACTTGTTCAGATTATCATTAGTGTTCAGAATAAAACAAGTACATCCAAAAGGATGGAAATATGAAATAGTTCTAATGGCCTAGAGGAAGAAACAACATTTTTGATTTAAAAGAAGGTTTTGAAAATTTTCCTTTTTGACATGCTTTGCTCAGAGCTTCTGATGCTGTATTTCCATTCCTGTTTCCAATAGATTCAGAGCCAGTAGCTTTTGATTCTGATTGCCTCTGAAATCTGCGAATCCTTTAAATTCCAGATTTTGGAACATATGCTTTCTTTCCTCCATGTGTAGAGAACATCCAGAGTCCAGGTGTTAATACTGGAGTTTCAACCTTGCTGTTAAAAATATCTGCAACATAGATGATTTTGTCTTTTGGTACCCATATCTTTTTGGGTCCTCTTGGGTTAGAGTATTTAAATTTTTGTTTGAACTTTGGATTAGCATAAGAGTTTCCAGAGTGATATGTATATTTAATATCATGTGTGTGCCCAGTGGTGAAGTGATAATAGAGAGGAGTGCGTTTGATAACCATATCCTTAACTTTCTTAGGCTGGGATACTTTGCCTTTGTATCCTATACCTATTCTGTCGTTCCTGCTAACTCCATAGATCATTGAAGCCATTTTGCTTCTATCTATGTTTTTAGCCAGAAACTTCTGAAAGCTTTGATCATATTCCTTTATGATCTTATCAAGATTACTGGGATCCTTTGAGATTATTTCCTTCTGAGAGTTTTGTAAATTATTTTCTAGTTTTGAAATCTTTTCTTTTAACTCAGAGTTTTCTAATCTCAGACTCTCAGTTTCTTCAGAGTCAGAAGCAAGATCCTTTTTCAGGTTCTTGAATTTGACTCGAAGCTGCTGATATCTTTCCAGAATTTCACTAAGACTTTCTCCTAGTTCAGCTTTAGTAAAATTAACAGTGAAGTCAGGGAATACCTCTTCAGCGTCTGCTTCTGATTCTGACCCTGATTCTGATTCAGAAGATTCGGAGACATCTAATAAGTTATCCGTTTGAGCTATATTGGCTCGTTCATCTTCTGATTCTATTCCGTCTTCAGAAGATTTAGAGTCATCTCCTGTTATTCTAGAGTTTCTGAAATTCTTCTGCCTGTGCTTCCGCAGCTGATTAATTCTTCTTGATAGAAAGAACAATTTGTCTTCTTCTGACGAGGATTCTCTAGAGTTTTCTGCTTCTGCTTCTGTCTGCAAAATTTTGGTTTAATATTTGTTAGATTTCAGAGCGAGAGACTTACATTGCTTCTAAGGCTCATCATCTTCTAACTCTATCTCATGGCTTCTGAGGGAGCTGACAAGTTCTTCTAGAGATATTATGTTCAGATCTTTTTCCAGTTTGAGAGTCGTGACCATTGGTCTCCACTGTTTTGGTAAACTTATGATGATCTTCTTTACATGATCAGCAGTTGAGTACCCTTTGTCCAGCACCTTTATCCCTGCCACCAGAGTTTGGAATCTAGAGAACATTGTTTCAATGGTTTCTTCTTCTTCCATTCTGAAGGCTTCATACTTCTGAATGAGCGTAAGGCCCTTGGTTTCTTTTACTTGCATGTTACCTTCATGCGTCATTCTCAGAGAATTAAACAAGTTCTTAGTTGTTTCTCTGTTTGTGATTTTCTCATACTCTGAATATGAGATGGCACTCAAGAGAATCGTTATGGCCTTGTGATGATTTCTAAAGTCTTGCTTTTGATGATTTGTCATCCTTTTTCTGTCAATCTTCTGACCGCTTTCATCAACAGGATGTATGTATCCATCAGTTACCACATCCCAGAGGTCAGCGTCATAGGCTAGGAAGAAACTTTTGAACATATCCTTCCAGTAGTCAAAATTTTCACCGTCAAATATTGGAAGGCTGGTGTAGTTATTGTTGTTTTGTTCAGTTGCCATTGTGTTTTCCTTTATGGATCTTTTCCTGACACGGTTAAGTGTTGCGCTCAGAGTCAAGCTCTGATACCAATTGAAGGTAAGAAAACACTTAGAAGGGGGGGGGGATTGAATAAGTTTCTCTTTTTCTTTTTCTTAAAGGCTTAACAATAATGGAAAGTCACATTTATTTTTATCCTGGTTCGTTTGAACTCAAACTACTCCAGTCCACCTGCCAAGGTGATTTCGCCTTTCTCAACAAGGACTTAATTCACTATAATCAAACTGATTACAATCACACATCAACTGTTGTGACTAACAATACAATGCACAAGTAAACTTACAAGTGACTAACACCACTAAGACTCAAACTAGTCTTAGCCTTCTTGAGAAATCTTACCAAACTTGGTCTCTCAAGGAACAAATACAAGAATTAAATCTTTACAGATAGTGAAACAAATTGCTTCTTAGAAAGATATATCACAAACTGTGATTTTTCACTAAGATTAGTTTTGCACAAAGTGTTTGTAAAATAATTTGTGACCAGCAGAGTATTTTCACGTTGTTGGATCTTTTTAATTTGTTGAGTAGTTGGCTTGCAATAAATGATCTTCTATTTATAGCATGAAGAAAATGACCGTTGCTGCTTTCAAAAGTGTGGAGCAATTAATGTTTGCGTGTTTGCTTGCAGTATTGCTATTTCCAATGAACTAGCGTAGACACTTGAGTGCATGTAGCCGTCTTTGCATTAAATGAACAAACGACACTTTGTCAGAGCATGTTTCCTGAAACTTGACAAGTCTTGTTAGCTTCTTTATTCTATCAGAACTAGCTTCACATCCTTCTTCAGAATATGCTTCTCAACTTACTTCAGAATATGCTTCTCAACTTGCTTCAGAATATGCTTGCAAATAACTTCTTATCAGCGCTTGCTTGCAGAATCTTCTGAACATGGTTTACATGGAAACTTTCTAAGCTTTAGAAGATGCATAAAATAGTTTCTTATCAGATTCAGTGTCAGAACTTGCAAATCTTCTTATCAGCGCTTGCTTGCAGAAATCTTCTAAACATAGTTTACATGGAAACTTGCTAAGCTTTAGAAGATGCATAAATTAGTTTCTTATCAGAGTCAGCATCAGAACTTGTGCTAAAACAAATAGTTCTTTCATCAAATAACTTCTTCATTTATTTTCAGCTCAGTACGTCAAAATGATTTTCATCTAGGAAAATACTTCAGTCAGAACATTATCTGAAACAAATAAATATGCTCATCAGAGTATCAATTATATAAAATGTATTTTATTGTTATCATCAAAACTCTGAGATATGATCAGAACCAATCTTGTTCTAACAGCTTCCTACATCCTTGATGAAGCTATTCTTGTGCTGATTTTCCTACACACATTCCTCACATACCTCGTTTGGAATGTCAATTTCTAGAAACATTGAAACCATATTTCTTTTCTTCAAATCTCTGATTTCTCTGAAGTAGAAATGGTCAAGTCGATAATGCCATCTTGTCTTTGACTAACACTTTGTAATTCTTTTTAACCAACTGTCCCATGCTGGGAAAGTTGCTCTTCATGCCTGGTATGTACAACACATTGGAAATTACTGATCTTTTTCCATCTTTCCTCATAATCAAAACATCTCCAATACCTTCAGCTGCTAGAGTATTATCTTTTGCGAACTTTACCATGTTTTCCGTTGAGGGTTATAAGTTGACAAACCAATCTTTCCTTCCAGACATGTGTGATTAGCATCCTAAATCCAAGTACCACTGATCCTTGAATTTTTCTTCATCTCTTGTTGTAACCATCAATAGCATCTCTTCTTCTTCATACTTTATGAACTTTGCATCACTTTCTTGATTCTTTTTCTTTTTTGGATTATCACTATAATAGTGACCATACTTCTGACAGTTGAAACACTAAATGCGACTCTTGTCAGGTTTTCAATAACCACATCTTCCTCTATTCATAACACCACCTCTTTGGTTGCCTTATTATGGTCTTCTCTGATTCGACACGTTTTCTTTGTGTTGATTTCCTCTATCAGTCAAATTGTTGTAGCCGCCTTTACCTTTATTGTCGAACCATTTTCCTTTGCCTTTATTGTCTCTTGTTGATTGAACCCGCAAAGACACATCACTCTTTGACTTTCCTGCAGCTCTTTCAACCATTCTTTGTTCGTGGGACTCAAGTGTCTCTTGAAGCTCTTCCTTCGATAGAGATGACATGTCCTTCTACTCTTCTATGGCAACTACCACATGGTCATACTTCGCAGCCAAAGCTCTTAAGATCTTCGAAACAACAACTCTTGTTGTTAAAGTATCTCCATAAGTCTTGATTTGATTCACTAGTTTCGTAACCTCAGTGAAGAAATTAGATATGCTTTCGCTATCTTCCATATGAAGCAATTTGATCAGTGAATTTTGATGCATATTCTTTCATAATTGTACTTATGCATTTCCATAGTTTGTTTAGCTTATTTTTGTATTTTATAGTGTTTTTCTAATTTAGTTTATTTCTACTCTTATTTTATTTTCGCACTTTATTTTCAGCATTAGTAGTCTTCACGAATAAATTCATAACTTGAGCTACAAGAGTCGGAATAAGGCGTTCTACCAGTTGTTGGAAAGCTAAAAGAAAGAGCTACGATTTTCATTCAGAAGTCGAGAGCTGAATCGGAGTGTAGTAGGGCCATAAAATTCGTTTAAGTTGCAGCATTTTATATTTAAGTTTTGGGTCATTTGTTTTGGGTCTGGGTTATGTTTTCGACCCAGTTGGGTTATGAACCGAATCCTTGTCCTTGCTATACCTAGCAGCCGCTACAGTAATTTATTTTGGACCTTTTCATTATTTAGAAAAAAACTTTGACTTGTACGCTTGAATGAAGAACTAATCATCCAGAGTTGATCTACTGTAATCGCGTTCCGATGCTTTGAGGTTTTTAATTTATCAATTCACTTTCGTTTCTCTTTCAATTCTATTTCATGAAATTGTATTTGCTTAATCTATTATTTCATGGAATGTCTTGATTAAATTCGTATGATTGTATTCCTAATATTTAATCGTTGTTTACGTCGCTTAGTCGTTAAATCGCGTTCTATATCGTGTTTGCTTAATTCACGATTATATTAATCCGTTTACTTAATTCAGAATGGGAATTCAATCTATTTTATATCTATTGCACTTGTCAGTTGGTATTGAAAGCGAATAGATGTCGAAGCCGCTTAGGGATTTGATAAGGTAAAAATCAATGATTAGCAGGAACCTGAAAACAATAGATCGACTTATTTTTATAATCACTTATTTTAATCACTTATTGCGTGTTATGAATCAATCCTAAAACCAACCCCCATTCGATTTCTATTAGTTAATAATAGAATCAAGAATCCTTGCGATGCGACTCGAGCCATTGTCGTTATACTGCATTTTACAAAATACTCGTTTTTGATCTGTGTGCGACAACATATCAAATTGGCGCCATTGTCGGGGATTCTTGTTGTTATTAATTAATATTATAGTCATAGGTTTAATGTTCTTGTTATTTTTTTTCTTGGTTTTTTTTGTTGTTTTGTTGTGTTTGTTGATTTTCAGGATTGCAATTTCGGTTGCAGTATAGTTTTTCAGCCTACCAGGTAAGTTTGAAACCTACTATTTCGATTTGCTCCGAATTTTTTCCTGAAGTTCCGAAAAAAATTGACGAACATTAGTCCTCTAAAAGATTTTGGCCCTCAAAATTGCAAATTCATCTTTTTTTCTATTTTAACGAATTTTTTACTGTTTTCATAGAGTAAAAAAAATCGAAAAAATTCTCAAAATTGTTATTTTTCCTAATTAGATTAAATATGGTGTTATTTTATTTTTTTGAATTTTATTTAATCGATTTCCTTCATTGTGTTGTTTTTTTATTATTAGGGACATTGTTGGCATTTTGAACATTGTTGCTGCATTGCTGTGTATTAATCCTGGCCACTAGGTCTTGCTGTTCTGAATTTGTTGCTTTTGATCCTGAAGTAGAGAGAACCTTGCACACACGGAGTAGAAAAGTCCAGGCTACCACTAGTTCACCACCCACAATTGAGTCTGATTCTGAGTCTAACTATTTGCATAACTTGTTTGCTTCGAATTCTGAATTTGTTTTTGATATGGCTGACCAAAGAACCTTAAGGAAATTGGCTGCCCCTGATGTGAATTATAATGGCATGTGTGTTGAATATGATAATGTTGTTGTTCCTTTTGAATTAAAATCGGGTTTAATACACTTGTTGCTCAAGTTTAGTGGTCTTGCAGGTGAGGATCCACACAAACATTTGAAAGAATTTCAGGTCGTGTGTTCTACACCATTGAAGCCTGAAGGGATCACTGAAGATCACATCAAACTTCGAGCTTTTCCTTTTTCATTACAGGGTGTGGCAAAGGATTGGATATACTATCTTGAGCCAAATTCAATCGCAAGTTGGAATGCTCTGAAAAAAGTGTTCTTGAAGAGATATTTTCCTGCCTCTAGAGCTGCCTCAATAAGAAAGGAGATTTGTGGTATTAGACAAGGCAATGAGTCGTTGACTGAGTATTGGGAGAGATTCAAACACTTGGTATCTAGATGTCCTCAACACCAGATTACCAAGCAGCTACTTATCCAGTACTTTTATGAAGGTTTGTTACCGATGGATAGGAACATTCTTGATGCTGCTAGTGGTGGAGCACTTGTCGATAAAACTACAGTTGCTGCCAAAGCCCTTATTGAAAATATGTCTCTTAATTCTTAACAGTTTACCACTAGAGACAATTATGTTCAAAGCAAAGGTGTGGATCAAATTCAAGTTTCTTCCAACAAAGCTTTAGAGACCAGAATTGACGAGCTCACTGCCTTAGTCAAACAGCTGGCAGTAGCAAAACCTCAAACAAAAAATGTGTGTGGTATTCGTACTTCTCATGAGCATCTGACCGATACTTGTCCTATTATGAGAGACGAGTCCATTACTGAGCTGCCTCAAGCTTATGCAGCCAACCTTTACCATCAAAACAGGTACAACAACACTCCTGACCTGTCCACCAACAAATAACATCCCAATTGGAGGAACCATCCCAACCTTCGATATGGAAATCCACAAACCAGCCAACAATAGAACCCACCCCAAGTGGCTGTCCCTGCACCTTCGGGACCATCCTTAGAGGATCTTGTCAAACAAATGGCTGTCAACAACCTTTAGTTCCAACAAATGATCGATTCTAGCATCCAGACCTTGCACACACAGATGGGACAACTTGCTACTCAAATAAACGCCATGCAATCCCAAGGATCAAACCAACTTCCAACCCAAACAGTTGCCAATCCGAATGGTCCTAATGCTAATGTCAGTGCAATTTCTTTGAGATCTGGAAAGGTTACAGAACCAGCCCCTGAAAAAAATAAAAAAAATTATTGAGGTAACATCTGAACCTTCTCCTTCTGAATCTGTTTCACCAGAACTTTCCTCACCTTCTTTTGTTGCGGTGGAAACTGAAAAAGTTAAAGAAAAGGAGTATGTTCCACCAGCTACCTTCTCACATAGAGTTATGAAAAATAAAATAATTGAGGAGGGAGAGAAAGAAAGAGAGATATTGGATGTTTTTCGAAAAGTCGCGGTAAATATTATGCTTCTTGATGTAATTAAGCAGGTTCCTAAGTATGCTAAGTTTCTGAAGGATTTGCGTACCAACAAGAGGAGGATTAATGGAAGTGAAAGAGTCAACTTAGGAAGAAATATTTCTGCTTTTATTCAGCCTAAACCTTCATCCGAAAAGGTTGTAGGAGAGCAAAATGTTTCAGCCCTCACTACTCAGGTTCTGCCATAAAAGCAGAAGGATCCAGGAACATTTGTTATTCCTTGCACCATCGGGAACAGTAAATTTGAGAATTGCATACTTGATTTGGGAGCGGGCATTAATGTGATGCCTACTTCTGTTTATAATAACCTTTGTCTTAGTCCTTTGTAGCATACATGTTTAATCATTCAATTGGCGAACAAGAGTAACACTCACCCCGCCGGCGTAGTCGAAGATGTCCTTGTTCAAGTTAAAGATTTGATTTTTCCTGCTAATTTTTATATTCTGGATATGGAAGGAGAAACAAAATCCAGCAGAGCTCCCATCATTTAGGCAGACCGTTTATGAAAACGACAAAAACAAAATTTGATGTTGACGATGGAACCATGTCCATGGAATTTGGTGACATTATCGCAAAATTCAACATTTTTGATGCCATGAAACATCCCCTGGAGGAGAATTCCATTTTTCACATTGAGTTGATCTCTAGGTTGGCTGATGACACTTGTTCTGAATTAATTTCCATTGATTTTCTGTCTTTATCTAGATTTGATGATGTTTACGTGCGTTCTAATTGTACTGACAATAACTTGTGTGTTGTGTGTGCTGAGATTGATGCTACCTTGTAGGCTGATGTGTTTCTTACAGGTGAAGTTGTTATTGATGAATCTGTTTTTGCAGTTGATGCCCTTAACATCCTTTCTGCCCCAAACACTCCATCCATAGAGCATCCCTCGTCCTTAGAGCTGAAACAACTCCCTGAAAACCTGAAATACGCTTATTTCGTTTTGAAGAAGCATGAGAAAGGAATTGGATAGACTTTAGATGATATTTATGATATTATTTTGTCCATGTGTATGCATAGGATCTCACTTGAAGATGTAGCAAAAGCAGGGAGTCAGCCCGGTAACCTTTTGATCCTTGATGTTGTGAAAGATGATATCATGTTCACGTGTCCATTTGACACTTTTACTTTTAGAAGAACATTCTTTGATCCAGGAATAAAAAGTGAAGGTACTCATAAAAATTGCAAAGTAAAAGGACATTGCCTCAAGCTATTCCATGAGAGTCCCACGTTAGAAGAGGAAACTATAAAATAGCTCTCATTGGGAAAGGCTACTTATGCAATCATCTATCTGCCTTGATTCCTCGGGTGTGTTCTTTCCTCTCTCTCTTATTTTATGCTTGTTTCTTTCATTGAGGACAATGTGTGTTTTTATTATGGGGGAGGGAATCATTTATTTGTTTTGTTTTCTTTGCTTTTGTTCTCTGTTTTCTTGTTTTGTTTTCAGTTATAAAAAAAATATATGCATCTTTTTGAAAGTTTTGGGTTATAGATTAATCTGAGGTTAGTTGTGGAGACTTGGGAAAAGTTCACAAGATAGGTATCATCTTAACACTGTAAGTCTCATGCATATGGAAGTTAATTTGAATTTTTATTATGACGTAGCCTTGAGTTCTCATCTTTTAATAGTTATTGAGTAGTTTATTTCAGCAGTCAACACCATCTCACACGCACTCTACGCAGGGAAGCCGGTGAAAATAAGTGAGTGATTCAAGTTTTATTTGAAAAAAAAAGGAATGCGCCTTCTAAGTATGGTGACCCTCACCTCGTCACTTAACCCAACGGTCATAGAACCTACAAAAAAAAGTTGATAATAAGACTCGTTGTTAGTTGGTTCAGCGTTTTCTGGTGCTGAACTTGGTAGGGTGGATTACAGTCCGATCCCCCGCAACTACAACTGAGTAAGTAAAGGGTTATGCCACGTAAGTACCAGAACCCCGTGCAAAAAGGATCAGAGTTACTAACCGGTCGCCTTACTATGAGTGTGTGGAGATAACAGGCTTAATGTGATTGCGCCTGAATGAAAAAGAGCAAAAAGGAGGATAAGTAAGTTAGGCTTTGGCATAATAATATGATTCAAATTGGTTTGCATATTCAAGAGACAAGATCAGTGTTCCTACGATATCCTTAGTATGCAAGATTAGTACCTATTGATGCAATCTTAACCGAAGAAGCGTTTGTAGCCTAGAATGAGTAGCTGGTGATGTTGTTGTGTTTCTTTTGATTTTATTTTGCTCGGAGTGCAAAAGTTCAAGTGTGAGGGAATTTGATCAGTGAATTTTGATGCATATTCTTTTATGATTGTACTTATGCATTTTCATGGTTTGTTTAGCTTATTTTTGTATTTTATAGTGTTTTTCTATTTTAGTTTATTTTTACTCTTATTTTATTTTCGCACTTTATTTTCAGCATTAGCAGTCTGCACGAATAAATTCATAACTTGAGCTACGGGAGTCGGAATAAGGCGTTCTACTAGTCGTTGGAAAGCTAGGAGAAAGAGATACGATTTTCATTCAAAAGTAGAGAGCTGAATCGAATTGTTGCAGGGCCATAAAATTCGTTGAAGTTGCAGCATTTTATATTTAAGTTTTGGGTCATTTGTTTTGGGTCTGGGTTATGTTTTCGACCCAGTTGGGTTATGAACCGAATCCTTGTCCTCGCTATACCTAGCAGCCTCTACAGTAATTTATTTTGGACCTTTTCATTATTTAGGAAAAAAACTTTGACTTGTACGCTTGAATGAAGAACTAATCATCCAGAGTTGATCTACTGTAATCGCGTTCCGATGCTTTGAGGCTTTTAATTTATCAATTCACTTTCGTTTCTCTTTCAATTCTATTTTATGAAATTGTATTTGCTTAATCTATTATTTCATGGAATGTCTTGATTAAATTCGTATGATTGTATTCCTAATCTTTAATCGTTGTTTACGTCGCTTAGTCGTTAAATCGCGTTCTATATCGTGTTTGCTTAATTCACGATTATATTAATATGTTTGCTTAATTCAGAATGGGAATTCAATCTATTTTATATTTATTGCGCTTGTTAATTGGTATTGAAATCGAATAGAGGTCGAAGCCGCTTAGGGAATTGATAAGGTAAAAACCAATGATTAGCAGGAACCTGAAAATAGTAGATCGACTTATTTTTATAATCACTTATTTTAATCACTTATTGCGTGTTATGAATCAATCCTAAAACCAACCCCACATTCAATTTCTATTAGTTAATAATGAAATCAAGAATCCTTGCGATACGACTCGAGCCATTGTCGCTATATTGCATTTTACAAAAATACTCGTTTTTGATCCGTGTGTGACAGCGGATCACAATTCATACGTTCTTTTGTGAGTTTGTAACCTTACCTCTTTCACTTTCTCAGAGCCTCCAAATGATTTCTTTAGAATCTCCCAGGCTTCTTTTGCAGATTCAACATCACTAACATTTTCGAAATTTTCTGGGCTGACACATTGGTGAATCATAAAGAGAGCTTTATAATTATTCTTCTTTGATTCTCTATATGCAGCTTCTTCTTCCTCTGAAGCGTCTTCATCAAGTGGTTTTAATCCATGTTTTACAATATCCTAAATACCTTGAAATCAAAATATAACCTTCACCTGTTTGTACCAATTCTCATAGTTATCACCTTTAAGAATTGGGAGACTTGCTGGAAAATTTCCGTTAGTGTAATTCATCGCCATCATGAATTTCTTCTTCTTCTTCCTCGACCGTTATTGACCGTTCTTCCTTTGAATCACTCAACCAGGCTCTGATACCAGATGTTGGAAACTCACCACTATCTATGATGAATTTCTACCAATCTTGATGAACAAGATTGATATCACCACACAATGACAATGAAAAATATAAAAGAAAGAAAGAAGATAATTATTTTTCTACAGAGTTTCTCTCTGTCCACAATCTGTAGAAAACTTTATTCACTTGCCACTGCAAATTTTGTGAATACAACTTGATTAACTTGATTACAAAAATAGGGGTTACTCCCTCTATTTATAGATTTAGGTTAGTTTTCTCCCTAAACCAAAACTAAAAACTATTAAAGCCCAAAATACATATTTTGGAACTAAATCAAATTTATCTATTTTAGCTCTAAATCAAAGCTAAATCTAAAACTAAATCAAATCTGCGTGTAGCCTGCTTCAATCCACAAGCTCTTCGACTAGACAATGATTTCCATCGAGCAACCTTCTTCGTCAACCTCTAACCATTCGACACACGTAGTTTCGACACACATGAATTACAATTTAATAGTAGTGCGGTAGCGAAGGACTATACAAATGAGGAAATGATCGAAGAATTGCTAAATCAAGGATCTGACATAGGACCTTCTACTCGGCCACAAAATGATGAGTTGACTTGTAGAGTGGGTGCTCGTACTAGACGAACTCCTCCATGTGAAACCCACCAACGATTGACACGACCGAGTCAAAATCCTCACTAAATGTAGTTTATTGTAATTTTTTCATTTAATCAATTATTAAATATTAACATAATTAATGTTTTATTTGAATTATAATTACAATTTCATTTACAAAATTTTCTAGCCAAATAAGTTAATAAATATTTATAATAAATAATTATTATCTAGACAAATATTTAATTATTAATAATTATAATAAATTTAAATTATTTTTTATTTATTATTTAAATTTAATTATAATTAAATTTTAATACCTTATAAATAAAAATTAAATTAAATTTGATTTAGATGATTTCTTCCATAGCAATGGGTGAAGCCTCTATATTTTACACATGTCTGCCCATTGAATGGGTGGAACCTTTTTCATTTTACACACTTTCGTCTATTGAATGGGTGGATCCTCTTTCCCAACAACGATTTTTTTAAAAGATGATTGTGATACGATGGGAGAACTGACTTGGGATTTTGCGTTTTGTGTTCGCAAATGTTTCGGTTTAGCAAGAGTCGCCACCGACTTTTTATTTTATCCTAAGGAAAGGTCAAAAAGCACAGGAAAGACCTTTGAGATGTTTTCTTGGGTTCGGGGAGTAGATTATAGAAAGGGAAGGTATTAGCACCCTTTCTATCTATGGTTATCCATGGGCTCTTAGTTACTTGCTTAGATCGCTTACTTTGCTTTTCAATTGTTTGAAATGGTGCTTTGTGTGCGATTTTGAAAGATGTTTTGAAAAAGAGGCCATCATTGTGGCAACCTTTGTAATGATTCTTGTTTGAATGTATACAAAGATGTTTTTGTCTTTTTGAAAAGTTTTCCAATATTTGAAAGTAGGGTTTTGAAATTGTGTGGTGAAGTGTGTTTTGAAGATAGCAAGGATATTTTTACAAGTTTGATCAGGTAACTAAGAGCTATCTACCCTATTTTACTCAAAGATCTTTCTTATGTTTTTAACCCTTTTAACAGTGTTGCTTCACCATTGTATTTGGTGAACAACCTTGTGTTAGGATGTTAACGGGACAGGCGTGGGTCATCATATAGACCATGATAGCAATGGTGTCAAGTATCTTTGGCAATTTTCTTGAGGGACTTTGATCATTTTGTTTAGGCAACTCAGATAGCGTCATCGAGGGACTATGATCTTTTGTTTTGTTTTCGTTTTGCCAAAGTACTTGACATGCAACCATGGCCCATTTTTGAAGGCAACAAGTGGATTGTAACCCTAGAGGTGCAAGTGTGCATTGTGTTTGTTTTTCATGCATATTTATCTTGGATTAAGTCAAACTAGTCGTTGATTTTGCATACAAACCCTAGGTCTAAGCATGGCATAGTTGAAAGCTTTTAAATGTGCGAGAATTTAAATGCTACACTATTACAACATGATATAGGGAGGGGGTACAAATTTGAATTGGGGGTATTTGACAAGAAATTAAGTTCTAAGTTATTACAACCAAATCGAATGTATAGGCAATATTTAAATATACAATAAATGGAATAAAATACAAATAAATAAAAGTCGAATAAAATATATTATGCAAAGAAAAAGGTTTTTTTATGTAAGTAAAAAGTATATTTCTTGATGTCAAGTAAAAAATAATAAAGATAAAGTCAATTTTAATTATTTGATATTTTAAGGCAAAAGCCTAATTCTTAAAAAAAAAATTTATTTATTAATTATATACAATAATATATTAATTTATACACAAAATAAAAGTATATTACAAAAAGATGTTTTTTTA
This sequence comes from Vicia faba, assembly GCA_948472305.1. Classification (NCBI taxonomy): domain Eukaryota; kingdom Viridiplantae; phylum Streptophyta; class Magnoliopsida; order Fabales; family Fabaceae; genus Vicia; species Vicia faba. The sequence continues at coordinate 10,385 of CATIWC010000739.1, read as the reverse complement.
GTGTAAAATATTAATAAAAGTAAAAATATGATATTTTTATATTTTTGACCTAATTATTTAATAATATAAAGTATATAAGTATATATATGTGTATTAAATATATTAAATATACAAAAATAGAAATTAATTATTTACAAAAAATGTGTATATTCTAGAAAATATTTTCAAGTGTCAATAAAAATAATAAATGAAGATAAGTATATTTTTTGTATTATTTTTGAATTTTTAATAAAAGGAAATAGTTTATTTACATACTTATACTAGTAAAATAAAAATAAATATCTAATAAATATTAAAAATATAGAAAATAATTTTTTGGCATTTTTTATATTTAGACAAAAAATAATAAAGTCAGAATAAAAAATAAAAATATCAAAATGACAAAAATTCAAACAAATGGGTCAGGGGGTGTAAACTGAATAAAGTGGTGTCAAAAGCAAAAGGAACCAGGCCCAGCCCAGAATCCACTTCTTCTTCTTCCTTTGAACAAACCTGCACGCGCTATGTACCAAACTGTAACTCCTGATTCTTTGATCTTTTGACAAAACTCATAACATGAACATTGTAGAGAATTAAACAACGAATTCAACCATATAAAAAACTTGGATTAACTCTCAAAGACCAGAGAGAATTTCTCTGGCCCTAATTTCTAACCTAGTTTTTTCAGAAAGTTCATGAGTGAAATTCTCTTAACACGATTAATGTAAATGAAAACTAAGCATATGTATGGCTTCAGGGCTATGAGTACAACATATTTCATTCACAAACATAAGCCTAACCATTTCTAGATAGAGAGATAGAAGTCCATGAAATACCTGTTTCAGTTGACTTCGAGCTGGACAATGTAGCAACCTTCAATGGTGTTTGAGCTTCTTTTGAGCTTGCCTGAGGTCCAAGGAAGCTTTTCCAATGCTTGGCTTGTTTTGAAACAGCTTGAATCGTGCTGTAGAACTCAACCTGCAGAGCTTTGAAACAAAAATGGCAAAGTGGGTTAGAGGTGTTACAGCTTGCAATGGTGGCCTGGGATAGTTCAAGTGAGTTGATTGGAAGGTGTTTGAACTATCTTTGGACAAAATGCACGATGGAATTTGGTTATGGCTTGCAAAATGCAGAACTTGCTATGTTTTGCAGAAAAACAATGATTCTGTGTACAAGGGAGTTTGAGAGGCCAAGGGGTCGTGTTTCAGGCTTGTTGGGAGGTATGGAACTTGTCTACAAGGTTTGTGTAAGCTTGTTTCAACAGATGTGAGAGATGGATATGTTTTGCAACTTTTCTTCTTTTTCAAGCAAGAGTGTGTGTCCTCCCAATGCAGGCCTGTGCAAGCCCTATATCATGTTACACATTGTGCTCTTGGTTACTGGAATTAGTGGATTTGATCCTGCCTCAAAGATCTGGCCCCATGCCTCAAGGATTTGGTTTTGACATAAAGTGAAGTTTAGGCAAAAATGGCATTGTTGCTTTTTCCTTTTAAGGCTTAAACTAGTGTATAATGCCCTAATGACCAAGACAATACCTTAATTCAATGGATATGCATTAAATTAAGGAATACAAATTGGTTTTGAGGCCTGTAATGGTGAACCAAGCTAGCTAGATCAGAATTGCAAATTAGTATGAACATGTATTGGCCATGGACAAAAGTGAGTTTTTGCCAACTTCAAGCATTTGATTCTCTCTAACCACAAGGGTGTTTGAGGAGTTCTTGGACAATTTGGAAAGCTTGGAACATGTAATATAATCCATATTTGCAATGAAACTTGAAATTCCAAGTGGAACTATGTGAAAAGTGGCCAAGAAGATGGGTCAAAATCCTGCCTAGATTAGGGGAAATTTTCTCTAAGTTAAAAGTTTTAGGTACCCTTGTTCCAAAAATCATAACTTGAGCTAAAAGCTTCTTTTGAGAAAACTTTGTGAATAAAAGTTGTATACTTTGTGATGGACTACAACTTTCATTTTGCAAGTTTTGTTTGAATCCATTTGCATCTTGATGAAAAAATGGGACAAAGTTAGGAAAAAATAAGAAAATTTTATAACTTAGAATAATTCTAAGTTATGAAAATTTTCCATTTTAAACCCTAATTTGCATTTTTGGGTTTCTTTATGAACAAGTTTCATAATTTGACATGTCTTTATGAAAAATAACTCTTGGCACTTGATTTTGACCAAAAAGTCAAAGTTTGACTTCTCAGTGTACAGTCAAATTTTGATCAGTTGACTAAAAAATTCATCTGTCAATCCTATGCACTTGAGATCTTTTGAACTTGTTGAATGGGTCAAGACAATGTCATTGATTCCTTGAGTCCATGTGTGATCTTGATTTGCCATTGGCTAGGTCAAACAGTCAAAAATTGTCTTGGTGCAGTCAAAACCCTAAAAATGACCATTTTGCCCTCTTGGTGATCTGATCAAATTTCATGTGGAATTGTGATCCAAACTTGATCAAATGACATATATGAGTTTATTATGTTTAAGTGGGTCAAAAATCATGAGGTTTGACTATCAATTGGCCATAATTGACTTTTTCCCCAATACAGTTGATTTCTAGGTCAACTGTCCAATTGACTGGACAAAAATTTGAATCAAGGCTTGAAACTTGGTATGGACAAACTTGTGAGTCCAACATGAAGTATGAAAGTCAATTTGGGTATTTTAGGCCAAAACACCACTGTGCAAACTCAAACCCTAATTTAGGTCAACAGTGCAAGGAGGTGTCTTGAGCAGAGCAAACCCTAGCTTGATCTTCAGTTCCAAGAGTCTGGTGATGAGAAAATGTTAATGAAATGGGAGAGCAGATTTTGGGGTACAACAATGATATAATGGTATATATGAGTGAATGAAGTGTTAGTTTGGTATATTTTTGTAAAAATGTGGTAGGACAGTAAAAAAAAATTCACATTACAACTTCATTTTTGGCGATTTGATATTTTTTACTTTTATTTCCTTTATTTATTCTCAAAGCACTTTTTTTAAAATCATAATCATCATTACTAATTAATTTTATTCTTTTTCAAAAATGTTTCCTTTTTCCCAATTTCATTATTTTTGTAAATTCTTAAAATTCTAATGTTCTCCTATCTTTAATAGAAGGTATGAATATTGTTTTTCTTTAAATTTGACTGAGAGTTGTAATTTTTCGAAAACAAAAATCTTAATTTTAAGGTTCCAAGGGATTGTTAAAGGATCACATCTTCACAAGGTAAGATTTTTGGTCAAGTAATTTTTTACTCAATAATTAAATAATATATTGATCATATCCATGAAATCATATACACCGAGTAATAACAAGAATTATACAAATTTATCATAGTTAGAATGCATGTCTACTCTCATTCAATTATATAAAACATGATATATACACTCATCTACTTGTTTTATACTTATGTTTCTTGATTTACATTGACATATTTTCTCCAAACACTTATTAAAGTCAAACTTTAAACATGCAACTAATTCATTATCGTACTATTAATTTAAAGATAATCATAATCTTAAGCACTAATGAAGCATCTAAAAAATAAACCTTTTTATCATACCATTATTATCTATTGTGTCCTTATCCTAAGCTTTGATTAATTTATATTTGACTTTTTGAAATCATTTGAACCATATGCAGACAAACTTCAGACAAAAATTCACAAAATTTTGAAGAAAAAAAACAAATTTTTAAACAAGTATTTAACAAACCATTTGATGTAGTTAAAATCAAAGGTGTTTTAGCGTGTAGGCATATCTATCTCCTTTACATTCCACCCCCTACAGAAAATCTTGGCATGTCTCCGGGTCATCAGAAATAGGGTTGGTTTGCAGAAGAGCTCACTAAGTCGGGAAAATATCGCTAAGCGAGTTTGGTGTAATAAAACTCGTTTAGTGCACCACATATCTTGCTTGGCTAGTTGTCTGCAAATTCTAGATTCATCTGTTATACTTATTCATATTTAAACACATATTCATGAAAAAAAAATGCACATGCATTCAACAAAATCAAGGTCCTAACATATACTCATATGTTTTGAGAATATGGACATGCTAATGTACTTAGTACAAAGTGATCAACATTTCCAATGTTCCTCTTGTCCATAGCAGTATTAGTAAAATACATATTAAAAATACATTATTGCAAGGATAATCTACTGTTAAAAAGTTTGGGTTGTCTCTCAATAAGCGTTTTATTTAACGTTATTAGCTTGACATTTTTAATTTTAGGTTATTCCAATCACCTGAAAAGATGCCTCATGATCTTTGATCTCGACCTTCACTTGACGCTTTTCAATGTTAACTAGCATCCTTGCAGTTTTCATGAAGGTTCTTCTTAAGATAAGAGTTATCTTCAGATCTTCCTCGACGTCTAGAACCATGAAATCTACAAGAAATGAGCATTTGTCAATTTTAATCATAACATATTTAATTATTCCTATTGGATTTTTGGATGTTTTTTCAACCATTTGTAATGTTTTCATGGTTGATTCTATCTTGAGGTTATCAATCTTATGAAATATCACAAGTGGTATAAAGTTTACACCAACATCCAAGTCTACGAGTGCATTTCCAACTCTTATCTTACCTATGAAAATAGGTAATACCACTACACTAAGACATATTTTCTTTAGGGGTGAAGTTTGTTTAATATCCTTGAAGCTTTATTCCAGTTTAATATCATTTGGTTGTTCTTCTACTTCTTGATCTTTTGCAATAATACATTTTTCCTTTTTGTCAACAATAACTCAATGGCAATGCTCTTTCGGATTTTCCAGTGTCCATGTTGGCATTGAAAATAATTTTCTATTGATTATACAATTACTTTTCTAGTTGACCAACTTGTACTTCAAGATTTTTTACTGAATCTTTGATATTCCTCTGGTTGGCAATTAACATTTGTATAAATTGGTTAAATGTATCCTCCAATTTTGTTTATTTTTCTTGTAGAGGTCCTTGAGTATAATTTTAATGTGGTTTCTAGTTTAAAGGTCTAGCTTCTAATATCCATTCTTGATTGATCATGCCTTTGTTGGTTGCCAACATAGTTGACTTTATCAGTTAGGGGACAAAATCTATTAGGGTGATCTCGTGTATTTCTTTCAATTATTGTGGGAGCTTTGATAACTACTTTTTCAACTCGTTTACGGTTTGTATCAATAACTTGGTCTGTGCTAGAATTGCATCATTAATGTTTAACTCAATAATGTTATTCTTTCTTTGAGCAGGGGTTCTGTTGTACTGGCCTTGATGATCATTGAGCATCATTCTTTCAATTATCACAACTTCATCTTGTGAAGAAGATGTTCATCATCTATCTATGTTTATTTTTTATGAAGACAAAAACTTATGAAATAAGAAATGGTTGAATTTTATCTCAATCAAATTTTAAGATTGCAAATGTCATTGGATGTTAGATTTAATGGAATTAATCATGAAGCAAAGGTATTCAATTACAATTCATACTATTTATATCCTTATATTCTTAGTGAATCATTCATCTTTTCATCTTTAATGGTCATAAGCATTCATGAATCAAAACCACTAAATGCGAGCCTTCTCAAAGTATATTTTTCAAAATTTATATGGTGGAAACCAGTTACATAAATCATGTAATCGGTTACAAATTTTTTCTATTTTAAATTTTTTTAAAACGTTTTAAACTGTTTAAGTCAGGTAACCATTTACCCGATTTAAGAAACTTGTTACATGATCGTTGTTGTTTGGCATTTGAAAACTGTTCTGCACTTGTTAAATCAGGTAATCATTTTCCAGATTTAAGAAATCTGGTATATAATGCACAATTGTGTCTTTTCATGAACCATTGTCATCCTAATGCATTGCAAACCTTTATTAATCATATACAAATCTATGCATGTGATCATGAAGGTTTATTAATATATTTAAGGAACAATCATCATAATTACCAATTACCTCTTTCATATAAATTTTAAATATAATTCACATCAATTTTCTAAGTGTTTGTTCCTTCTAAAAATGTTGAGACTTTGTGCATAACCTTCAAATTATTAAAAAAATCATAATATATTATAAGCACTTTAGGTTTATATATTATTGAATTGTAACATTGAAAGGAAAGACCAATCTTCATCTTGGAATTCATTCAAGATTCAAATACTTAAGATTATTAAAAAAAAGTGTGTTGTAACTTAATCTTCAAGTTAGTGGTGATAAGTTTTTGTTGTACAAGGTTATTTGAAATTGGTCTAATTCAACCACCTTAGTGTTAGGTGTTTTGTGAAAAAGGTTCTTTGAATTGAGGTGATTCAAAGTGCAACACAGTGTTGGTGTTTATGTTAGAATATTGTAAGAGAGGTCTTTTTATGAGGCTTGTACAAAGATATAACATAGTGGAAAATCCTTCAAGGTGTGAAGGGACTGAGTGTACTCTTGGTTTATAAAAGAAACTAGGATAATTCCTTGTGTTCATTTATTTTCTAGCACTTTACCTTTTCACACTTTATATTGCTAATAACATACCCTTTTCATATTCGAAGAAAATTAAGAACATAACGTTAAATCGAGAATAATCGGGAAACCTTAATTCACCCTCTTCTTAGGTTGCATCTCATAATAACACATCTTCTTACCTTTTTGATATTAGAGAACCCTCATCAGTAGCATCTAGCAACAACTTTGGTTGTTGTTATAATCCATTTCTAAAGATACGTATTTGTATGAGATCATCGAAACCTTGGTTTAGTCATCTACTTGGAATGAATTTGTAACTCTCCCATGATTCACATAAAGTTTTTGTTGCATATTGGGAGAATACAATATTTATTGTTTTAGCTCACATGAACTTGTTATGAGGGAAGAACCTTTCTAGGAACTTTTCCTCTAGTGTGTTCCAGTTATTCATCAATTGTGTTTGTTAATCAAGATACCATTATTTTGTTTTATCGATCAATGGATGTCTAAACACCCTCATCTCGCCTTTTCCATAATTTCTAGAGCTCTGTGTGTATTGGAAAGCTCATAAATTTTTGTGAGATATGCATACGGATCTTTGTGATATAATCATGCAAAAGGATTAGCATAAATAATTTGAAATAAATATGTTTTCACCTCGGTTTGATGGTTATTCCTTTGCGGTCTATCTATATGAGCTAGTTGCCTTGGACTATTGTGGCAAGATATTACACCACCACTATTGTTGTGTACATTATTTCTATTATTATTGTTTTATTAGCATTTTACTCATTATTGTTGTTATTACCAATGTCTTCCATGGCTTTTTATTTTGAAATAGGAGACTCTTCTAGATCTTGTTTTTTGGCTAATATTTTTGTTTTTCTAGTTTTATTGTTGTTTTTGTGTGTAATTTGTTCTATTACAGGATCAAACAAAAGTTGTTCTTCAAGAACCTTACCTTGCATAAACTAATATCAGCAAATTATCCAATACTTGTTAGTAGGTTAGTGACTATAAACAAAATACACGCATATATAAATATAATACTTAAAATGATAAAATTATCGTAATCTCTTTAAAAACGAATGTCAGTTCCATCCAAAGGTGTCATTTTGTTGCAAATACAGAAGTGTAGTTTTATCGTCTCCACGGGGACTGGTTGTGTTTCAAAGACCGTTCAATAGTTTATATGACTTTAAGAATGGTTTATCAAATGTTTGATTGTTTGTGAATACATAAAGTAAAATTATTGAAAGTAAAATGAACTTTGGTGTTTAACCGTTGAGAAAACTTATTAGGGTTAGATTTCATCAACTTATTCTCATGTAATATTATTAATCAATAATATATAATTTTAATCAGCTATTAATATTATCGTTCATCGCTCTATCGTAACTCATGTCTGAGTTAACAACGTGAGATCAATCATATTACCTAATAAATGATTTCTCAGCCTATTAAGCTTCGACAGATCATACAAATATTAAACCTAAATGTATTCTTGACTTTAGCATATCCAATAGATGACAATCTTGGATCTATTAATGACCAATACCTTTCGTATATCAAGTCATACCATGAAAATATGTTTTAGGAAGCTGATTTAAAACAAGCATTATAAACAAAGAATTCATCAATATTAAAGCTTAAGAATAATTACATATAATGCCTTGGTAATGACTAATACATGATCATTCAGACAATTGTATCTAACTCTAACAATAGAGAAATTAGACATGCTTACTCATCGTAGCTTTACAATTAAGTCCTAGAAGAAAGACGTAGAAAAACATTTATTGTTGATTCCTTAGATAGAGTTTCCTCCCTCAATCTTCCTCTCTTTTTCTATCCTATTATATTTTTGGTACACAATGTATTTCTCTTAATTCGTACCAGATTTCCACCACATATTCTTATATTCAACTGAATTGGGTGAACCCTTATTTATATGGTGTCAGTCTTTTATTCTCGCTAAGCAAGGCTCAGAGCTCACTTAACACACCTACTTTCTTCATCCTTAAGACATGATAACTCATCTTGCAAGTGGTCTATACCATCTATTCTCTCTTAGCGCGCCTCCAAGCTCACTTAGCGAGCAAACCCTTAGTGGCCATAAAGTAACTTAACCTTTAAGTCTTGAACCACCATACCTCACTTAGAGAGCTTGATACTACGCTAAGAAAGCTTTGTTTCTTAGACTCGAAGTTACTTGACTCTAAAGAAATCTTTTGCCGCCTTTGCTCGCTTAGCAAGGCCATGTTATTGGCTAAGCAGGCCTTGTTTCTTGGAAGGTACTTTTTGTCTAATTTTGGTGTTTTCTTAAGGAATAATTTGCCTCTCAATAATTGTATTTTTTATTGTTTCAACTAATGTTTATTTGATTTTTCTCTAAGAGACCATTTGTCTATCAATTTTCTTAGTAATTTTTACCTATACTTAATTAATACACTATTATAAAGTTCATACACACGATTTATCGTATTTTATTAATAAATTAGTGATTTTTATTTGATTGCTTTCAAAATAAGTTAATAAATGCTTATGTATTTTACGTATTATTGCCACTTATCAATATCATCAAGGAGAATAGGGTTAGGGTTAAGTGGTAGTTTAACTATATTTAATTTGTGTATAATCAATTATTTATAGTAATTAAGAAAGGATGAAATGAAGTGAAACATGATGCAATGTATATTATTTCATCAATTTCCTTCATTTTTTGTACATTCAATTTGGATAGAATAATAACTTTGTATCCTTTTACTGTAAAATATTCAAACAATAGAATGATATATTTATTTGGCTTCATTCATTTTAAAAAATTCAAACATAATTTAGTATTAAAAGTTTATTTTTTTTTCTTCAAATGTTTATCTACATGGACATCTATCAGAGTTGATAGCAAGAAGGCTACCAAAAGAATTAGGAAAAAGTTTGTTATGCTGAAGGGAAGTCACCCCCTTACTCACAAAAGGGGAAGTCACCCCCTTATCACTTAGCTACCCCATCACCAGTTATTTATCCTCTACCACCATTGTTACACTATGCTCACTCAGCCTTCACATTGGTCCAAACAATCCATTTTTTCAATAAATCCACCTATTTTTATCTTCTATGAAGAATCATAACACCCTACACCACTCATTTATAACCTCGAAAATTGAGCTATAAATTTTTGACGAGTTTGACCCATTAGAGTGGTTATTTCAAGTTGATCAATTTTTTTCTTATTATAATATTCCTTTAGAAAAATGTTTACCTATTAATGCCTTTTACATGAACTAAGATGATCTTGGATGATATAAATAAATATTTTAAAACCAACAGGTAATTGATTGAAATACTTTCCAAGGGCTCTAGAATTATGTTTTGGCCCTTCAATGTATAAAAACCACTAAGCTAAATTGTTTTAACTTAGAAAACATGAGTCTTATTCCATAGAGAGACCAGAGATTGGTGATGTGGTAGAGGGAAAAGACCTGCAAAGTTAGCACTCCAATACCTAAGTTAGTGAGGCATGAGAGGTGTGACTTCCAAATGCACTAATGCATGGATATTTATTATGGCATGTGTAGGGTTTATATATGTTGAACAATTAAAAACATTCCTACTCGATCTAGTGTGGGTTGCGGAAGATTACTTGATCATATCTGATGGTGATAGACTAGTAACATGGATAAGGTACAAGGAATTCTAGAGAGACTCCACCTATTTGTTTCCTTTCATCAAATATACTTTGGATTGAGCCTTCAAGGTTGATCCGATCTTGCTGAAATTTTGGATGTCCCAAAACATTTACCTCTAAGTGCTTGTTGTCACATGTGTAACTAGGATTGTGTTAGAGCTTCTAGAGCCCTATTTACCTCCCTTGTAACCTAGGTTAACTAGCACTTTGGAGGAGATGATCGAAGGATTTTTTTTAAATGAGAGTAGATTTCCTTGGGAACACACGTGTTAAAAGATTGTCTTGTAACTGAAA